>CM061749.1:360327890-360750455 GCA_030979885.1 Lolium multiflorum
TAAAATGGAAGAAAGTGAGACCAACAAGTCCGATGCACAAGAGAAATGGAATAAATGCCTCATACATTGTTGGTCAACACAAATATTAACATTTAGGGATGGCGTAAGTGAGACCAAGTCCGATGCACAAGAGATTGATATTTGTGCTATCTTACCAGGCTCACTTACGCCACCCCCGAGTGTACGGTGACCAAACATTTTAATCATCGGCATTTTGGAAATACCAAAGCAAATGGAATGACAAAATGGAATAAGTGCCTCATACATTGTTGGTCAACACAAATATTAGCATTCCGGGATGGCGTAAGTGAGACCAAGTCCGATGCACAAGAGATTGATATTTGTGCTATCTTACCAGGCTCACTTACGCCACCCCAGAGTGTACGGTGACCAAACATTTTAATCATCGGCATTTTGAAAATACCAAAGCAAATGGAATGACAAAATGGAATAAGTGCCTCATACATTGTTGGTCAACACAAATACTATGGTCAGAAACCATAGTTGCAGTATACGCCGCAATATACTTTGCAGAAGGGCCCCCTTTCCCCGGCCGCCGTTCCGTGAACGGGTCCTTGACGAGACAACAACGCCGATCCTGCCTCTCCGGCGCAGAACCACGGCAGTCCCAGCCGCCTCCCTTGTGGCCGCGTCTCCTGCGCTCTTCTCCATGGCCGGACCACGATTGGACTCACCGGGGGAATAATGATAATCGCCATCAACACTATCGCCAGACTCCACAGGAGCATAGCAGTTTGCAGCAGATGCCACTTTTCTTCCCTCGCCGTCCAGTGAACGAGTCCTTGATACAAAGAAGCTGTGCGGCACGCCCGTGTTATGCCGACCCGTGTTGCAGCGCTTCGAGGCCTGTGTCTCGCGCCTTTGCCTTGTTAAGCCTTTTTGCGAGTGAACAAATGGGCGATCGTTGGAATAAGGAAACCGATGACGACGGTAAAGGTGGTGCAATCAACGTCATCGGCTATATTCCAGCGATCGACTGGTGATTCACCGGAGCAGAAAGAGCGAAAGAGTGCAGGCGCCGGTGCGGCTGAAGCGTGGCCCAGCGAGCCGGCATGATGCTAGGGGCCCGACACTTGGAATGGCTGCATCATTCACTGGACGGCGAGAGAAGAAAAGCGGCATCTGCTGCAAAGTACTCTACACCTGTGGACTCTGACGATAGTGGTGATGGCGATTATCAGTATTTCCCCGGTGAGTCCAATCGTGGTCCGGCCATGGAGAAAAGCGCAGAGCCCATTAGACACGGCCACAAGGGAGACGGCTGGACTGGCGTGGTTCTGCGCCGAAGAGACATGTCGGCGTTGTTGTCTCGTCAAGGACTCGTTCAACGAACGGCGGCCGGGGAAAGGGGGGCCCGTCTACAAAGTATATTGCGGCGTATAGGTGACCAAACATTCTAATCATCGGCACTAAAATGGAAGAAAGAGCCAAGTGGTATCTCAACTAGATATCATATGCCTCATACTTTGTTGGTCGAAAGAAATATTAACATTCAGGGATGGTGACGTGGGCATTACCCTTCGGGTAACCAGTATTGCCCTATCTGGTATTGACAAGTTGGAGGCCCATGAAGATACCTGAAGGCGAGATGGGCCACTAGGTCGGTGCATCAGAAGATTCCTTGACGGGCAAGACCAGGAAGCGAACAAAACAAGGAAAGATTGGATCTAAACTACTGTAAACCTAGTCGTCCTCGGTTAGGACCCTTGAGACCTGGCCTCCTATATAAAGGCCAGGAGAGGGGCTGCCGAAGGACACAATCAATCTTAGCGTTTACCCTAGCGATTAGCTATCTCGACGAGATCACAGCCGAACTATTCGGCACCCCATTGTAACACTGTTTTCATCATAATCAAGAACAGACAGGCAGGACGTAAGGGTTTTACCTCATCGAGGGCCCCGAACCTGGGTAAATCGCTCTCCCCGCTTGTCTGTGAACCGATGTCTCGTGTCAGCTTGCAGGATTCCATCAACCCTAAGCCCCTATCGGAGGGCATTGCCGAGGAGCCCCCTCGACAATTGGCGCCGTCTGTGGGAAGCCTGTCGGCACAAGGCGGGGGCATCGGCGTACCAGAGTCACATCTGCGGCGTTCGTGCTTGAGTCTGCTGCCTCAAGCCAGGATTCGGTCCATTGCGGACCTTTCGAGTTCGTACCTCACCCCAAAACGTCGCACTCAATTCTGGGAATGGAAGTGTGACTTATGACCACTACCTTTGGAGCGTCCACTTCATCGTCGGCCTCGGGGGCTTTCTCCGCCTCCCAAGGACGGATGCGTCTAATTTCGGGCCTCGGTTTGACGAGAGGATACCTTGGCAGCAACTTTGGGTTCCACCCGAGGAGCACACATGGGGCAGTAGGGAAGTTTCGCAACAGGGAGAAAGAAAAGGCGAAGGGAATTATACCATGGAGAAGAAGAACGTGCAGCGCCTCACCTCACCGGTCTGAGCAGAACGAGGAGGGCATACAGTCGATCCCGTTCACCACACACAGCCGACCACGGAGCAGCTCGATGCCGTGCTACCTCCACTCCTATATCGACCCAAAGGACGGTCGGGAGAAATCCAGTCACCTATTGAGGAACTGCCGACACTTCCTGGAGATTCGACAGTTCTGTGATGACCTCAGGAGTGAAGCTATATCAAGAGTTCACATAATGGAGAAAAAGGCAAGATCTTACAGCTATCGGGCGGAGCCATATATCCCGGAACCGTACGAACCAATGGAGAAGGATGAGTACGTGCCAGCCGAGGTATTCCCAGAACCGCGCGGGCAGGTCAGCATGATCCATAAAACCAGCTTTTCAAAAAGGGAAATCAAGAAATTCTCGCGAGAAGTGAAGTACGCAGAAGTCGCTATGGTCGACACACCCGAATTCATCGACTGGTCCAAAGTATCCTCGCCCGACGGAATGATCACGAAAGCCGTCCCTAGACCAGGCCATGCAGCTCTAGTCCTCGAGGCGCAGATCGGAGGGTACAACATGAGCAAAGTATTCATGGACGGAGGAAGCGGCTTAAACCTACTATTCGCCAACACAATGAAAGCAATGGGTTTAACAGTCGATATGCTAAGAGAATCCGACACAGGATTCCACGGCATTATACCGACTCGACCCGCTTACTCTCTTGGAAAAACGTCATTGGATGTGGTCTTCGGCACGCCCACCAATTTCAGAAGAGAAAAGATCGAGTTCGAAGTTGTCGACTGGGAGTCTCAGTATCATGCCATCCTCGGCAGGCCGGCGTTTGCCAAGTTTATGGCCGTGCCTCATTATGCGTACCTAAAACTAAAGATGCCAGGCAACAACGGAACCCCAATAACCGTTCACGGGAGTTTTGCTCGATCAGACACCTGTGACAGGGAGTTCCAGAAGATCGCCTCGAAATTCGGCGCTAAGGAGGAACTCAATGCGATCGACGCAGCTGTGGATCATACATAACCACCCAGTGACAGCAGCGAAGCATAAGATCCGACGAGTTCGATGCTACAAAGGAAGCCAAGAAGCTGCAGGTGCATCCCACTGACCCGAAGAAAACGGTCAATATATCGGCTGACCTCACGGTCGCATAGGAAGGCGCGCTCATCGAGTTCCTCCGTGAGCGCTGGGAGATATTTGCATGGGAACCATCCGACATGCCAGGTATCCCTAGGGAACTCGCTGAGCACGCCCTTAATGTTGACCCGACAGCCAAACCAGTGCAGCAGTCGATGCGTCGATTCTCAGAACCCAAGAGGAGAGCAATTGGTGAGGAAATCAATCGACTTTTCATCCGAGAGCTCAAGGAATCAGAGTGGGTGGCTAACCCTGTCATGGTACCCAAGAAGGACACCACCGCTCTGCGTATGTGTATCGACTACACCGCCTCAACAAACACTGTCCGAAAGACCACTTCCCGCTGCCTAGAATTGACCAGATAGTTGATTCCACAGCCGGATGCGACCGCCTCTCCTTCCTCGATGCCTACTCTGGGTATAACCAGATCAAATTGAAGAAGGAAGATCAGGAGCTAACCGCGTTCATCACCCCACACGGCGTTTTCTGTTACAACGTCATGACCTTCGGGCTGAAAAATGCGGGAGCAACTTACCAACGTTGCATGCAAGCTTGCCTTGGAGAGCAGATCGGCGAAACATCGAAGTCTACATCGACGATATCGTGGTAAAAACAAAGCACACTGCCACCCTCGTCGACGATTTGCGGGAGACCTTCGATAACCTAGACAGGTATAAGATCAAGTTAAACCCCAAAAAATGCTTCTTCGGAGTACCAGGGGGGCATGTACTAGGATACTTCATCTCGGCCAGGGGAATCGAAGCCAACCCTTTGAAAATCAAAGCTATTCTCGACATGGAGCCGCCAAAGAATCTGCATCAAGTGCAGCAGTTGGCAGGACGTTTGGCAGCACTCAGCAGGTTCATCGCCAAGCTAGGAGAAAAAGCTTTGCCTTTCTACAATTTGATGAAAAAATCGGAAAAGTTCGAGTGGACAAAGGAGGCACAGGAATCCTTCGACAATCTGAAGAAGATCTTGTCGACGTCTCCCCTTAACCCACGCGAGAAGAAACGCTGCTCATGTACATAGCTCGGCAGTTCAAGTCTTCGGCGGCGTCTTGGTCGTTGAAGTAGAGCAGAGAAGAGTTCATGGGTGCAAAGGCCCGTTTACTATCTCAAAGTACTCACACCCGCAAGACAGAGGTACCCTCATCATCAGAAGCGGCATATGCAGTATGGAGGTCAGCCCGCAAGCTACGGCACTACTTCACAGAGCATCCGATCGTCATCGTGAGTGAAGCGCCGTTGAAAAATATAATGACCAATCCAGAGGCCACCGGTCGAGTGTCTCAATGGGCCATCGAGATAGCACCTCACGACATAACTTACGTTAACCGGACGGCCATAAAATCCCAAATCCTCCCAGACTTTGTGGCAGACTGGATCCAATCCAGACACCAGCGGCACCCGACATGTCGGGATCGTGGATAATGTATTTCGACGGGTCAAAGCGAAGCACAGGCGCTGCAGCAGGAGTAGTGCTGATATCACCACAAGGAGATAAGATGAAATACATACTACGTATGAACTTCTCTCTGCCGACAAACAATGAAGCAGAATACGAAGCACTGCTGCATGGAATGAAGATGGCAAAGGCGTGTGGGGCAACTCGCCTGGAAATCTACGGGGACTCAAACTTGGTAGTACAACAGTCGATGAACCTGTGCGACGCAGTTAGCGACAACATGATCGCCTATCGGCAACAGTATCAAAATATGGAAGCCAAGTTCGAGGGTGTGAGCTCAAACATATCGGCAGAGCCAGCAACGAGGAAGCCGACACCTTAGAAAACATTGGCTCCATGTGCTCTCCCATCCCAGGGCAATTATTCTACGGTAATTACTCGACGATCGATAAAAGAGAAGCGTCGGCGCCCTTGAGACCATCGGCGGGATCGAGGCAGAGCCAGCAAGTTATCAGAGAAGCGCCGCTCTTTCAGCCGAACAAGTCCTCCTCCTTGAACCGTTATGGACTAAACCATTCCTGGCGTATCTTACAAGGCAGGAACTGCCGGCGATAGAAGCAAAACGAATCGTCAGGCGATCGAAAGCTTTCACCATAGTAAACGGTGAACTCTACAAGCGTAGCATTTCCGGTATCTTCCAAAGGTGCATTGCCATCGACGATGGAAGAGCATTGCTGCGTGAGATACACGAGGGAACTTGTGGGCATCATGCAGGAAGTAGGGCTCTTGTAGCAAAAGCCTTCAGGGCAGGATTTTACTGGCCAACGGCGTCGGAGCTCGAGATCTGGTCATGAAGTGCGACCCTTGCCAACGGTTTTCCCCAAAACCACACGCTCCTGCAACCACTGAAAGTTCTGATAGACAACGTCTCAAAATCGTCCGCTAAGGGGTATTTTCGTCGCCTATGGGCCTAACCCGACGATATGGGTTCTATTGTGAAACTGCGTGGCGGTAAAGTCTCGACGATTTTTTCGGTCCGTCGCGCTTGGGCGCCCTTCCGCCACGGAAAATCGGACCGTTGCCCAAGTGTTTCCGGGAGCCCGTTGACTGCTGACGTCATGCAAACGACACGTGGCAGACGCAGTTAGCGCGTTAACGGCGTTAACCGTGAAACCCCGTGGTAGATGGTAGGCCCACACGAGGCCTGCCACGTCTTGCGGGCCGGCCCATTAAGTTTGCGGGCTGGGCCCACTAGTAGGAAAAGCCTCATGGGTGAGCGCACGAAAAAACGATTCTGTGGCGCATGGGAGGTGCGCCACAGAATTCTCGCCACAAAAATAAGCTTTCTGTGGCGCACCAGGCCGTGCGCCACAGAAATAAGGTTTCTGTGGCGCACCAGGTAGTGTGCGCCACAGAAATAAGTAGTTCTGTGGCGCATGTGATGTAGCTGCGCCACAGAAATAGGTGCGCCACAGAATTATTTTTTGGTGCGCCACAGAACTATCTACAGGTATACTCGATTTTGTGCTCCCTGGTGTACTATACAGGTTTTATACTGATTTTATACACTACATGCAGGTTATATACTGATATAATATAGACAGATATAATATGGACATATATAATCATCACATCATCATCACATTACTTAGAGCCCGATCGAGTTATACATATAGCTCCATACACTCATAATGCATGCAAATTAAGAAAGTTCTCATCATCTCTAGATACAAACGAAGTGACACCGGCCGCCGCCTACACTAGGATGAAATAGAGTACCGCCGCGACGATGGTGAGCAAGAGCGAGAGCACAAGGAAGGTCTTCATCTTGCTCTTCTTTGCTTGGTGCGCCCTCCACTTGGCAACCGCCTCGTGCCTAGTCGGGTACCCTTTGTAGCAGTTGCCGCTGAACTTGTGCACCTGTTTCTTGCACTCCTCCCACTCCTCGTACACTCCTGGAACCCGCCCCTCGAACACGACGTAGTACGTCATCTCTATGCATGGACACAAGGCATATTAGTATATAACGCAATGGAAAGAGTTAGAGAGTTCACATGCATACATATTCACAAGAATTAAAGCAAGGAAATAATAATAAACCTAAAAGACATATAGCATCGGTATCACATAAGTAATATGGTTCAACGATAACGACTACAATAGTAATTGAAGTCCAACAACGACGACCACCGTTTCGAGCAAATTAAGCAAGTTTAGTTTACAACACGGTACAAATTGTCCATCGATTCAAAGTAATGCTAGGCACACCGGCCTCGGTCAACGAGACGTCTTCTTGAGCGGCTCCGGGAACGGCTTGTACAAGTCCTTCGTCGTCCACGTCCTTCCATCACCCTGCCTATGTAGGCGTTCTTCGATATCCCTCTTAGGCAACGCTCTGGCTGCGTGTAAGAGCCCCGATCCGTTGGATACATCTTGTAAGATAATTTCCGAGAGCTTTACTTGGATGCGATGGAAGTCTTCTCTAAGATCATCATCACTGATTTCCCTCGACATTTTAATGGGGTCTCGCTTACTAGGTGGCAGAGACATCATCTCTGCATCCTCGACAAACCCTTTAAGGTGATGGAGGACATAGAAGGCCTCCTTAATGCTGCCAGCTGGCTGCTTGATACAAGGGAAGTTGATCACGTGCTTGAACCCGATCTTTTTAGTGTCCGGCCTGATATATTGCCCATTCTTGTCGAAGGTGCCTCCATTTTTGGAGTAGCCAAGGATAGCCTCATCGAGAACACCCCTTATTCTCTTGTAGTCTTTCTTCGTCGTCGTACTCGACGAGTCGAAATACTGGGCTAGTGACCACTTTGGATCTAGGATGATGAGTGTGCAGTATTTGTCCCTGCTCAACACATGCAATTGAAATGGAATGTTGGAAATGATCGGCAATGGAAGAAATATATAAGAAAGCATAAGTTACGACGGCCGTGAGCGGATGTGTACTTACTCGGGAAAGACAGGCAGAAGAATGGTGTTGCTCTCTTTGTGCATGAGCATGAAGTTCTGGAGGTACCGCACCGCCTTGGTCCGTGTCCTTGAGCCGTCCTGGAGCTGGCTATCGCGCATGTAGTAGGGATCCGCTACCGCGATGTGGCGGGGTCTCTCTCTGTTGATCTTCATCTGAAGATTGATCGCGTATAGGCGGACCAAGTTATAGTCGAGCCGTTTCGAGTGAAATAGATTGAAGACGTCCTCGAACGCTATGAAGAAGATATCCGCGGGGTCTTCATTGACGAAGTGCTGGTCGGACGGCACCTTGACCGAGAACACCGGGTAATTTGGATCCTTTTCTTTAAGAAGGACGCTCTCTTGATATTGAATAGAGTACTGCAAAGGGAGCATTGGTCCACTTGCGAGGTGTTCCATGTCCGGAGGCAGTATAGGTTTACCAGCTTCATGACACCGGGGCAAGCCATCCGGTGTAGGTGGTACCATGTCGTCGGCCCGGATCCTCTTAGGAGCAGGCTGGCTCGAAGATGCGCCCTTCTTGGCTCCTCTCTTCCTTCCCTTCTTCACCTGACCTACTGGGGGTGCTTGTGGTGCTGATGGTGGTGCTTCGGGTGCTGGTGGTGCTTCTGAGGTTGCTGGGGTTGATTTGGGTGGCTCCCCGATGATCGTCTTACGCAGCGTGTTAGGGCTGAAAACGGTAGCAGGCTTGACTTGAGCTGGATTGCCAGCCTCCGGAGGAGTGTCTTGAGAAAGACCCGTGAAGACCAGGCGCTGCTTCGTGACTGTAGGGGGACGACTAAGTTGATCGCTGTGTGTGCGGAAGGCTTGTTCATCCATAGGAGGCATGTACATATCTTGGCTGCAGGCGCCAGTGTTGATGTAGGCATCGATGTCATCATCATCCTCTACATCGTTGCCATCAAGTGGCGCCATGTCCTGGACCTTAGGTGGTGGCGGTTGCGATGCCGTCGCTTGGCGTACCGTGCGTCTAGTAGACGGTCGCTGCGGTAGCGCTCCCAACAACTGTTTGTGGCGTCTGGTGGTGACGGCGATCGTCGGTTCCTTCCGGGTGGCGGCGGCGACCGCCGGTTCCTTCAGGGTAGTGGGGGCGGCGACCGCCGTTTCCTTAAGGGTGTCGTCGGCGCTGGCGATCTTGGGCCGGATGATAGGGGAGGTGGCGCCGGTGCTTTTCTTACCACTCGGAAGACCCCCCCCAGACGAATCTGGTTCTTCGGCCATGTCATAAGCCATGAGGTGCAATCCCCAAGGGGCAAAACGTCGCCTTCGTCTGTGCCCGGAGGTTGAAAGGGGGGATGGCGTAGCGGTACTCCGGCACTACCACTACCAACTTGACCTTCGCCACGTCTTCCGCCAATCTAGCGCCGTGCATAACGCGGGAAGCCATGACAAGGCCGCTAGCAACTTCCACCAACTTGCCGCCGGGCTCCACCGTTTGCAGAAGTATGCATGGTTCATCCTGAGTCAGGGGCGCCATGTTGGGCATCGTGAGATGGCAGTCACGAAAGGCATATATAGTTAAAGAAGATGACGCGAAGGAGTAACTAATGAGTTTACCTCCTTGATGGCGTCGATCTCGGCTACTGTCGATACAAGGGCGGCGGTTGGGGGCGTCGATGCGACCAGTTGGAGCTGCGGCGGCGGTTGGAGCTGCGGCGGCGTCTGGTGGAGCCCCGACGCCGGCGTCGGGTGGAGCGGCACCGTCGGCGACACGTGGAAGCTTGAGTTGCTGCCGCTGATGCTGGGCACATGTATCGGCCCCACTTGACCTCCCGCATTCCAAGCAGCTAACCCCTCCATCAACCCAGGGGGGATGATCTGCCGGATCTTCTCGTCCAATAACTTCTTCATCATCTCCGTGTTCTCCACAGGCTTTTCGGCCACCAGCTTCTCTAGTGACTCCACCTTCTTCTTCAGCTCCTGAACCTCGGATTTATCCTTAGCCGATGACCTCCTCTCCAGCTTTCTCGTCTTGGCATCCGATCCGTAGTACTCGGATAGCTTCATACTTGTGCCAAAGCCGGACACACGGCCACCCGACGTCGGTGGCTTGTCCAGCTCCCTCTCCTTGTATTTGTTCGTCGCCCTGTTGAAAGGCGTGTCCCACGGTTCCGTCGACCCCTGGGACGACGGGCCAGCCGTATCCTTCATCAACTCTTCATCCTTCAGACAAAGGAACTTAAGGTTAGCTCATTTGGCTTCATTGCCTAATAAGATGAGCGAAATAATATAGAACTATCCTTACCAGGTACTTCTCGAAATCCCTCACGTCTTCGTGATCCGTAATAAATTCCCCCGTCTTCCAGTCTAAGTAGTAGCGGGACCGGACAAAGTTCCTAGCCTGTACATCCTGGATTTTGTGCCAGGGGTTTTCTTTCCCCAGACGTACCATCTCGGCATCCTCCTTGTCCCAAGTGGGCTGTTTTCCTCGGTAACCGCCGCTTCCGCAATGGTGGGTCCCTAAGTTCAAGTCCCGCATTTTCTTCCCCCAGGCGGTCCATTTTTTAACACGTCACTCTCTAAGTAAGACTTGAATGCATTAAAGTCTTCTAAGGAGATCGACGGGTCTTTGCTACTTATCCTCTCCCAGCTTTCACCGGCCTCGATCTTTCTCTTCAGCCGGTTCTTCCAGCTGCTCAAGGCGGTGCTCATCTTCGTGAGAGCTAAAGAGTCCACCTTCTTATTGAACGGCTCCGGGAACGTGTATCGTTGGTGAAGCTTCTGGAGGAGGGATTGGGCGATAGCCTCGTTCTCCTTGCTTCTGAGGTCCTGAGTTAGGATCGGCACGGTTTCACGGACGATGCACCCTAGTTGCATGCCGTACCCTTTGGCAACCCACGAAGGCTCCATCGGTAGGCCACTTTCGGAGACTACCGTGACAGCATCGGTGACGTTGGCGAGCACTTGCGGCCTCCGATCCCTCCTTGGCCTCCTCGCCGTCCTCTTCTTCTTACCCTCCTGAGGGTTGCCGCCGCTATCACCTTCCGTGCGGTTGGCCGCGTTCTCTTCACCGGTCGTCTCTTCAGCAGGCTCGGCGGCGTCGTCCCAGGTATCGTCATCGTCGCCGGTGTCGGCGGCGGCCCCCCGGCCCTCTCCCTCGGAGGCGGTGTCCCGGCCCTCGTCGGTGTCGTCGGCGGCCCCCCGGCCCTCTTCGGAGGCGGCGTCCCGGCCCTCTTCCTCATCGCCGGGCGACTCGGCGGCGGCCTTCCGGGGCCGCTCGTAGCCCTCCCAGAAGTCCTTGTTGGCCTCTCTCGCTTCTTCGTTCTGGCTCCTGGGCTTAGAAGTGCTGCCCGACATGTTTATTTGCACTTCATTAAAAAGAGGCAAAAAGTTAGTACAAAAGTCAACCAAAAAATTCGGCATGACCTTTGCTATTTTTTCTACGTAGGAGTGCCATTTCTCAACCGAAACGGAAGTTAATCAACGCTTCGGGAGAAATGGGCAACTCAATGAAATCCCTGCAAAACCTGGAGCCCACATTCATCACCATATTCACAGATTCTAACCATGTTCATCATCATACAAAATTGTATCCAAATACTACTACATCAAAACCTGGAGCATCAAAAACCTGAAGCATCAAAACCTAGAGCATCTACAACAAAACCTGGAGCATCAAAAACCTGAAGCATCAAAACCTGGAGCTACAACTACATCAAAATCTGAAGCATCAAAACCTGAAGCATACAACTACATCAAAACCTGGAGCATCAAAACCTGGAGCATTACACTTATACTTACAGTAGCACTAAGACTTATACTTACAGCACTAACCAAAATCCTAGCTAGCAGTAGCAATAAAGAACATCAACATATAAAATTCCAGAGATAATTAAATAGCAGAAGCTTGAGCATCATATGGAAATGCTAGTGACTTCAAATGAAAATGCTATTACTCATAAATATACATTACAAAAGGCAGTAGACTTCAAATGAAAATGAAAATGCTTGAACATCAACCATCTATGCATTCTCATCTTGCAACCAGGGAGCATGAGCATGATCATTTCATAAAATTCAAACAGTAGCATTTTCTAACCTAAATTTTCTACTGCCAACAAATCCTAGCATCAATTCAAAATCAACTAGGCAGTAGCATTTCATTTTATTAAAAAACCTACTGCATTGTATTGAAAAACCTACTGCATTGTTCATTTTATTGAACCATGTACATCAACAGAGTAGTAGCAGCTTCATTTTAATTTTCATTTAAACAAACTTCATTCTTTTTCAGAGAGAACTTCAAGAACTTTATTAGCTCTACTGCAAGCAATGAATTAAAACAGTTCAAAAATACATATATATACTGCATATATACTGCAACCATTATTCTTGATAGCATTTATTTAGATATATGGTTTATGTAACTAAAACCATTTTTAATCAGTGGAAATTGAACTAGGACCATCTACAGCTGAATTCACCAAATACAACACATCTACTACAACCTAGGAGCACTTTAATTTTTTAACTAGTCCTACTGCCAACATGTCCATAGCATCATTTATTTCAACTAGCATCTAGCATTTCATTTCATTAAAAAACCCTACTGCATTGTATTGAAAAACCTACTGCATTGTTCATTTTATTGAACCATGTACATCAACAGAGTAGTAGCAGCTTCATTTTAATTTTCATTTAAACAAACTTCATTCTTTTTCAGAGAGAACTTCAAGAACTTTATTAGCTCTACTACAAGCAATGAATTAAAAAACAGCAAGCAATGAATTAAAAAAATAGCAAGCTTGACATCATTTATTTTGCATTATTCTTCACAACATTTATTTTGCTACAACATTATTCTTGATAGCATTTATTTAGATATATGGTTGATTACTCCAAGTCAGGAAGCAATAAAGCTTAAGTGTTCTTCTTTTACAACATTCATCTAGTCACTTTGTTTTTTGCATTAGAAATTGAGGTATATTTAGTAGCACTACATATTAGAAATTTGTAATTTTGAATTACAACAACAGTGCATAAATTCAACAATAGCAAGTAGCGAAAGGAAGAACTGAGAGAAGCAATTCAACAGAGAAGCAACTAATTGGAAGGATTCGATCCGATGGAGAGGAGAGCACGGCGGAGGGCACGGGGAGGGAGGCACGGCGGAGGGGAGAGGAGAAGCGAGAGGAGATCTCACAACGGTTGCTCGGCGGGGGTGGTGGTTGCGGGGCGTCCTCCTCCTCTGCTCGACGGCGATGGTGGTTGGCGGGCGTCCTCCACCCTCCTCTTCCTCCTCGGCTGCGATGGCGGTTGGCGGGCGCCTCTCTCCTCGGCGGCGGCAGGCGGTGGTGGTGGCGCTAGTGGCGGTGCGCTAGGCGGTGGCGATGGCGACGCTTAGGGTTCGTGCGCGAAGAACGGGAAGGGTGGGGAAGAAAGAGTTCGCTTTCACCATGTAAATATTCTGTGGCGCACCAAAGTTGGCATGCGCCATAGAATTACTTAATCGTGGCGCACCAAGTCGGACATGCGCCACAGAATTAAGGAATTCTATGGCGCATGCAGAGCTGGGTGCGCCACGAATATTACACTTGGTAAACAAACTAGTCTAATGTTGTGTTCTGTCGAAACACAGATTAGCCCAGTGGTTAAGCCCACTGGTAGGGTTGGGTAACCCAGGTTCGAACCCTGGCTGCCCACTACTTTTCCCTTTTTAAAAATATTTTTCTTACATTTTCAGAAAGAACACAACATTTAATAATTACTAGGGATTTTCAATTACAAATTACTTGTCTCACACACACATGTTCTTGTCTCTCTCACACACACATGCATGTACTTGTCACACACACACCAAAAAGATCTTCGTCCCGGCTTCGAGCTCTAGCTAGCGTCTCTTCGCAATCTTCTTGCCCTTTCGGTTGTTGGCGGTTGAATACTTTATGCCGGCCACCTTGAGATTTCTTCGCGTGAACGGACAACCTTTAGAGGGTAGGGAGGTCTTCCTTCTTACTTTACTAGTAGTAGGCATGTCGAAGTGCCTGTCGAATTCCTCCTCAATCTTCGGGTCACCGTTCTTGTCCAAGTCTTCCTCGTTGGCGTCTCCTTGCATTCCTATGATGCTCCTCTTGCCCCTCCTCACGACAACACGGCTAGGCCTCGACGGATCGGTGATGAAGAAGCATTGGTCAACTTGGCTACCGAGTACCCATGGCTCATTTTTCGCGGATGCGTTCTTCGATTTTGCATCGGGTATAACCATGGTTGTGAAATATCGGCCTTCTTTTTCGACCTTCTTGGCCCATCTCACACGAAACATTGGCACCGTCTCTCCACAGTAATTGAGCTCCCATATCTCCTCGATCCTTCCAAAAAATCTTTCCTTGACATTAGTCTCGTCATCGGCGTATGACAGCATAGTTACTCCTGAGTTTTGATTTTCACTATTTCTGTCCTTTTCCTCGGTGTAGAATCTGTAACCGTTGATGTCGTACCCCTGATAGGTCCTTACGTTATGCCCGGGTCCCTGTGATAAGGTGTATATGAGTTTTTCATCTTCGGTAGAAGGCGTATTTCTCTGTGCTTCAACCAGTTGAGTTTGCTTGAACCAACGCGTGAAGCTGGAGTTGTGCTTTTTGGTTACGTCTCCCATCTTCCTCGGCCGGCCCATATCGATGTAATTCTGCTCGACCATGCTTTTGTGCTCTTGCACGAAAGGTTCGATCAGTTTTAAGTGTTGTAGCGCGACCCGGTGAGCCCTGTCAAAGTCGTCGCGTCGATTGTCAATGCCGACATGGACTGAGCGGTAGCCCTCGCGGTGACCGACTCCAGCGAGCCTCCCGAGGTGCGTCCTGGGGGGTAGACCAACATGATCCTCGTCGTCCTCGGTGCTTAGATAATTCTGGCAGAAGGAGATGCACTCGTAGGTTAGAAACCCCTTGGCCATGCTTGCGTCTGGACGGGCCCTATTGCGAACGTATCCTTTCATGACACCGTTCTGCCTTTCGAAAGGCATCATGTTGTGGAGGAACGTTGGGCCGAGCTGCTTGATGTCTTCAACGACATGGAGAAGGAGATGGACGCATATATCACAGAATGCAGGCGGGAAGTAAATCTCGAGCTCACATAGTATCACCACGATCTCATCCTGTAACATCTTGAGCTGCCTCACGCCGATCGACTTCCTGGTGATAACGTCAAAAAAGTTGCAAAGGCCAAACAGCGTATCACGGACGTGCTCGTCCATTATGCCTCGGATCGCAACGGGAAGTATCTGCGTCATTAGCACGTGGCAATCGTGAGACTTCATCCCGGTGAACCTCTTCTTCGCTACGTCCAGATATCTGCTTATATTCCCCGAGTAACCGTGAGGAACTTTCACTCCTAGGAGGCACCTGAAAAACTGCTCGAGCTCCTCCGGACTCGTTGTGAAGCAGGCAGCGGGAAGCAGCACCGCGTTCTTCTTAGCCCTTTTGCGGAGACGTTGAGTCCCTTCCGTCTGATCATCATCATCATCATCATCGTCATATCGGGGGCTTGAAGATCTTTCCTGATGCCAAAATGTTTAAGATCGTATCTTGCTTTCGGTCCATCCTTGGACTTTTCTGAGTTGCAAAGAGTGCCAAGCAGACTCTCGGTAACGTTCTTCGTAATGTGCATGACATCGAGGCTGTGGGGCGTGTGGAGGACCTTCCAGTACTCCAAGTCGTGGAAAACAGACCTCGCTTTCCATACACCGAGCAGCGGCTCTGGCTTCGGTCGCTTCTTTCCCGGCGCTGGGCACTCCTTCCAATTTTTCAGAAGATCATCGATTTCTGCGCCGCTCCTCGGGCGTGGGGGTCCATCGGGCTCATCTTTACCATTGAACAGATCACCGCGTTTTCTCCACGGGTGATCCAAGCGAAGCCACCTTCGAGCACCTGGGTACACGGTTTTCGAGGACCCGGGATCCCTTGGTAGTTGTAGATGCGGGGTCTCGTCCATGCACTTCACACAGCCGTTGAATCCGTGGCCGACCTGGGCAGATACATATGCGTAACCAGGATAGTCCGTGACCGTCGTGATCAACGCGGCTCTCATATCGAAATAAGTTCTAGTGTAGGCGTCCCACGTACGGGGTGGCGTCTTCCACAACGTGTCTAACTCCTCTTTCAGCAGCCCGAGATACAAATGCATGTCGACACCTGGTTGTTTCGGCCCCTGAATGAGAATACTCAGGTGTATGTACCTTTGCTTGGTGCACAGCCACGGGGGTAGGTTGTAAGGCCATACAAACACAGGCCAGGTGCTATGCGTGCTACTCTGGTTGCCGAACGGATTGAGTCCATCGGTGCTCATACCCAGCCTGATGTTCCTTGCGTCGCCCCCGAACCTAGGGAAGGCGATGTCCAATGCTTGCCACTGTCCAGCGTCTGAAGGGTGTGTCAGCATATAGCCCATCTCCGGATCTTCTTCGGGCTTCTGCCTTTCCGCGTGCCATTGCATGAGCTTTGCTTCCTTAGGGTCCACGAAATACCGCTGCAGACGGGGAGTGATAGGAAAGTACCATACCACCTTTCGAGGTACCTTCTTGTTCCCAACCTTGTACCGTCCGTGGCCACACACCGGACATGTGGTTCTGTCCTTGTACTCGCACCTATAAATCACACAATCATTAATGCAGGCGTGGTATTTTTCGTGCGGTAGGTCAAGGGGACACACGACTTTCTTGGCCTCCTCGGTACTACTTGGCAATGTGTTCCCCTCCGGGAGACGATCGTGCCAGAATTTTAAGTTCTTGCTGAAGCTGGAATCGGTCCACTTGTTCTGCGTCTTCATCTGCAGGTAATCAAGCGTTACATGCAAGCGTGTATCCTGCGGACGACACCCAGGAAAGATCGGAGTCATCCCGTCTTTCTCCATTTGCGACAGCTTGGCTCTCTCTCTAGCTGCAACTCTATCGTTGCTCGTCTCCTGGAGGAGAAGATCTTGAACATGAGAGTCCCGCAAGGCCGAAATTAGCGGGGTCGCGCCGGAATCTTCTTCTTCATCATGATGATCTTCTCCGCCGGCATCTTCTTCTTCATGATGATCTTCTCCGCCGACTTCTTCTTCATGATGATAGTCCCCGTCGGCATGATGATAGTCTTCTTCATGATGATAGTCATCTCGCTCGACATGGTCTTCATGCGCACCATTTGATGGGGCCGGCCGCGCCTGGTTGTCTTGCATGAAACCGCGCCTCAGCAGGTGCTCCTCCAGTTGTCCGGAATCAGGGTTGATCCAGCGCTCGAGTTTGCATGATCGACACGGACATCTTATCTGGCGCCTATTGTTCCGAATCATGTCCTCCTTCGCGTCTATCTTGTATCTAGAGATTCGAGCGGAACTCATCGAGAGGACCATGCTTGCCTGCAAATGGTATACATAGAACAGGAAATTAGAACCGCACCAAATGCACACACATGCATGGGCCGTACCTCTCCTCAAGGTATTACATGGAGCGGAAAAATTCGGCATGACCTCTCCTCAAAGTAGGACATATGGGTAGTGCAAAATTTGCCGAAACGGAAATGAATCAACATTTCGGCAAACATCCATGCACCACACCGGCACACACACACAAGCGCTTCACCTGCAACAAGCATCCATACACACGACGGCCACACAAGATCTACAAGCATATGCATGTCTCCTCCAAGCATATGTATGTCTCCTCCAACTACTCACCTTGTAGATTCGATACCGAGACGAGACCGCGATCGATGAGTTCGAGAGGAGGAGAGAGTATGGAGAGCCTTCTCCTCAACTCCAATTAAGTATCAACCAAACTAAGTGCAATAAATACCAAAGCAAGTGAAAAGTAGAGTCAAAATGGTATGAGAGAGAAGGGGGGACGAGCTAGATGGAGGAAGAAGAATGGCTTGTGTAGTGTGGTAGGTGGGAGGTTGGCTCACTTTTGTAGATCTGGTTCGCTAATTCGTGGCGCACCGAACACATGCGCCACAGAAAACCTTATTTATGTGGCGCACTAGCCCTGCGCCACGAATTATTTTTGTGGCGCATATGCGTGCGCCACGAAATCGTATTTGTGGCGCACCGAGGTACGTGCGCCATAGAAATAGTAAAACCAATGATTGGGGGTGACAGGTTGTGGGGCCCGCCAAGTTTTTGTGGCGCACGATTGATCTGCGCCACAAAATTAAGCTGTTTAGGCGCACTTGCCCGGTGCGCCACAAAATAAATTTCTGTGGCGCATATTTTCTGGTGCGCCACAGAACTAAGGTTTGCCTATAAGGGTTTTCCTACTAGTGGCCAGCTAACTTAGTTTGACCGGTCAACTATATAGCTGGGCTGGTCCATTAGTTACGTGGGCCGGGCCTAACCTCTAAGGTTGACTGGTCAAAACTTTAATGGGCCGGCCCACTAAGCATGTGGGCCGGGCCGAATCCACTCGTTTGTGGTCAACAGGCAAAAGGGGCCCACAAGACATGTGGGACCCACGTTCCTGGTATCGGGCGGCCCATTTACAAAGTGGGTCCACATTGAAAGCAACTGGGCCGGCCCAAGAAGTTATTGTCGCAATTAGCATGTGGGTCCCACTTTCCTGCTATCGCCGGCCCATTTAGTACGTGGGGTCCACATTTGATCAAATGGGCTGGCCCAACAAGCCAGTGGCCGGGCCAAAAGCACCGTGGGTCCCACTGTTAAAGGGCCCCATTTAGTATGTGGGGTCCACCATATAGCAAGTGGGGCCCAACAAGATAGTGGCCAAAACACGTGGGTCCCACTTTCTGTTAGAGGGCCGGCCCATTTAGTATCTGGGGTCCACCATATAGCAAGTGGGCGGCCCAACAAGATAGTGGGCCGGGCCAAAACACGTGGGTCCCTTTCTTAAAGGGCGCCCATTTAGTACGTGGGTCCACCATATAGCAAGTGGGGCCCACCACGCTAGTGGGCCGGGCCAAAAACACTGGGTCCCACTTTCTGTTAAAGGGCTGGCCCATTTAGTACGTGGGGTCCACCATATAGCAATGGACCCAACACGCTAGTGGTCGGGCAAAACACGTGGGTCCCACTTTCCTCTTAAAGGCGGCTTGTTTAGTATGTGGTGTCCACCATATACAAGTGGGCCACCCAACAAGATAGTGGGCCGGGCCAAAACACTTGTGGGTCCCACGTCTTAAAGGGCCGCCCATTTAGTATGTGGGGTCCACCAAAAGGGCTGGCCCAACTAGTTAGTGGGCCGGCCCAGTAGTTGGTGGGGTCCACCTTAAAGCAAGTGGGCCGGCCCAATTAGAGTGTGGGGTCCACAGTAAATCAAGTGGGCTGGCCCAATAAGTAAGTGGGCCAGCCCGTTTAGTTGCTGTTTATATGCCGGCGTAATAGGCGCTTTAGGATTTTGCGGGCCGGCACATATGTGATTTCGCTTAATTGGGCCGTTTAAGGGATGGGAATTCGTGATTTAGATACTGAGAATATTTACGCAGCATTGATTTCTGTCGGATAGCCTCACTTACCACAAGCACCAAAGAAAAAATGCGCGAAAGAACTATAAAAACTAACTAAATATTACATCAGCTGCAAGGCATTGAAAAAATATTACAGAACCCAGAGAAATTGAATGGTAATTAAACCTAGCAATACAATGAAGCGATCCGGCAATCTTTTAAGTTGTCCATGCAGCACCTATATCTGAAACAAAGACATTACAAGTTAAGACAGCAACAATGGAAAGGCAAAGACACTGCAATATTGTTTGCCAAAGAATTTGGAACTCATCATTTCGTCGTTATAACAAGATCATTGTAATGCGCACAATAAGCAAACAAAGAGTGCATGCCGCATACCAACAGCCAATATAACAGAGCATGTTAGAATGAAACAGCAGACTTACTACTGTCGAGTCCCATGCAAACCAACATGTTCAGGGAGTACAAAATTGGCATGAACAACATAGTAGCAGGCTATAAATTTTGTAACAACGACTGAGCAAGATGAAGTTATGATGGCTACATCTACAGAGCAGGGAATGTAAACCAAAAATAGAAGTTACAATGGCAAAAGCTAAAGAGGAGGGAACTAAATAATACTCCTGAACTTATAGTGAAGGGGATGCAAATCAAGATGTTTCGGGATATAAACTTGTAATGAGCAACACATAGAGGATAGTTAATGCTGGAGCTTAGGATGGACCAGATACAGAATATAGTGGGATCACCTGTGAACTTGTATAAGAGGGAATGCAAACCAATATGTTCAGCTTTCCATATGTGAGCGTCATGCCAAGTCAGAGAAACAAGTCAATAATGCAGCTTTTGAAGAACAAGATGGCACGCAAAATTATTATCTAGTAGTATGACAAGTTTATTTGTACTACAGGCTAGATAGCAGAGTGATAGCATGCCAAACTAAGTCCTTACTTTGTTAGCTTACAATGAACTAGATACAAAACAATGGCATCACCTGTAGTACAGGGAATGCAAGCCAACATGTTCATGGAGTAAAAAATTGGCACAAACAACATAGTAGCAGGCCATAATTTTTGTAACAACGACTGAGCAAGATAAAGTTATGATGGCTAGATCTACAGAGCAGGGAATGTAAACCAAATATAGAAGTTACAATGCCAAAAGCTATAGAGCAGGGAATGCGAACCAACATGTGCAATTACTTAAAATTGGCCATGAACTAAATAATAGCAGGATGTTACTATAATACCTATAATTTTTGTAACAACGACTGAGCAAGATAGAAGTTATGATGGCTACATCTACAGAGCAGGGAATGCAAACCAAAATGTTCAATCGCTTAAAGTTAGCAATGAAGTAGAAAATAGCAACGTGTTACGGTCATAGCTAGGAATGAACTAAAAGAGCTTCAGACAAACAAGCATCTGAACCCAGAACATGGCGCTAAAACAAGGGACTTACATTAGGAGAAGCACTCTGTGGGAGTCACAGCAGATCTTCCTGGGGTTGATAGATCCGGTGATGAAGTACGCTACATGTGCTACTTGGGGTTGGAGAGACGGCCATTACACTTCATGATTACTCATCTCATCTGCAAAAACGTAACGGCGCGTCGTTAGCACAAACAGGTTCCCCCAAGATTAAACAAGAACTTGCAGGCAAGCAATAGAAAAGCGACAGTAGAAGAGTTTAGATCATGCAAGGCGCCGGTGAAGCAGATCCGGTTCATGCACAGCGGTGTCGGTGAGCAAGATCCGATGCGGTGGACGACGGATCCGGCGAAGCGGCTCCGGCGGGGTGGACGATACCGCAGCTGAAGCGACTGCGGTAGACTGCTGGATGAGCATATGGTTTCGAGGTACGGCGGGGATGATCCGGTCCGGTTGATGACGGCGTCGATGAAGCGGCTCCGGCAGGCAGCCGGATGACGAGGATCGCGAGGGCTCGGGTAGGCCAGGGAAGTCCGGCGGGGATGTTCCGGTGCGGTGGTCGTGGAGGTGGGAGAGAGGGACTTGGGAAGTTCCGGTGGGTGGTCTGAGGGAAATGAATTTTTTTGGGAGGGTTTCCGGGCTAGGGAGGTGGTGATCCAAAAAATGACGGGCAGACCCCCCCACCAACCGACTTTGCTGCCATCTCCACAGGGGTAGAATGGGAATTTGGAAGCGTGTGAAATTTTTGTATTTTGTGGGCGGGAAGTTTTGCCGCTATGAGATTTTGAATTTGGCCACCGTCCAAGTATAATGATAAAAAATTGTGAGACCGTACTAGTACCTCTGTTCAAGGCCGAGTGCAAAATCAAATCATCATCACGTTGAAAATTTGTTACCAACTTACCATGATCATGATCTACCTCTGAAAATGGGCGCATCCACTAAAACTTGCAAAGTATAATGATACAAATTTGTGAGACCGTACTAGTACTTATGTTCAAGGTCGAGTGCAACATCAAATCATCATTACATTGAAAATTGTGTTACCATGATCATGATATTTCTCTGAATTTGGCGCATCCGCTAAATCTCGCAAAGGATAATGATAAAAAAATGTGAGATTGTACTAGTTCTTATGTTCAAGGCCGAGTACAAGATCAAATCATCATCACGTTGAAATTTGTTACAATGATCATGACATATCTCTAAAATTGGTGCATCCGCTAAATCTTGCACGTGGCGCATCTCGGTGCGGAGCAACAAGTCGGTGCTATCAAGGTTGAGGCGTCGGTAGCGTCATCGGGCTCTCCTCTCTTGATAGATCTTCTACATGGCGCGGCGCACCACCCGCCGATAAGCAGTCACATGTGAGACCGAGGTGGAGACGTCCCCGGCATCCTCGAGGCGCGGCCGCCCTTCTACGAGCCAGCGTCGACTCAAGGTATGAATCCATGTGGTGCCTTAGATTTATTGTTCTTCTCTTATGATTATTTTGAGCCGAACATGTGTGCTCTTTCTCTGAATATATTGCTTGAAAAGCTTACCAAGTTACTTAAATTCACTTCGTTCTTAATCTTGCGAGCTAATATTGTTATTTTTAATGAACGGTGGTGCGCGCAAGCAGAATTATTTGTGGGTGTGTTGAGCTGTTAGGCATAAGTCGAAATCCTCATCTAAACGAGGCCTCAGCTTAACACATAAAAAAGGTGTTCAATCTCGCCCACAATACCCTCTTCTTTCCTCTCCCTTTATTGGAACTTGTTTTGCAGACAAGGAAAGTGGCACGTGTAATGTGAGTAAAACCCTCTTAGCCAAAATCATCTACGAGCAAGATTTTCTATATTGTAGATGCCCCAATTGACTCTCATCCCCAAAGTAGTTTTTTATGTCAGTATAGACTTCTTTACTGGATGTATACTATCGTACATGGCATGCATTTGCCTAATGAGCAGCATTGTATTGCTATTCTAGCCAACCTGATCGATATGTCAAGCTTCATGCACGAGATGCCATGTTTAATTTACTCCCTCGCTCTGATCCATATTTCTTGATGTGAAATGAATGTGAATCGGAGGGAGTACTTTTCTTAGATAGTACTATATCATTTCAAAAAAAGTACTACTACATCACAAATGCATCAAAAGAGTACTACATCACAAGACCACCACGGTTGTACTAGTAGAGTTTAATGCTGAACTTCCAAAGGGATTAAGATTACACATATGAACTTTAAACATGACCAGGAGCATGAGGGCCAGCAGCAGGGGCGTTGACGTGGAGCAAGCTAGGCAAGACGTAATTCTGGAGGAAGAGGCCATATGATGCGTGCTTGGCCTTGGTTGCAGGGCGGTGTTTCCCCCTATGTACTTAGGCCTACACCCATCGCATGTTGGATCAGGCTGTGGATGTCCTTCTAGAGAAATTTGCCACATAATGGGCAAAATAGCTCCCCGCGCATGCAGAAACGAATTTCACCACCCTTCAGCCGCTTGAGAACATAGCGGCTTTTCCGGTCCCTGCGCACCTTGTTGTTGTCCATGTCATCAGAATACTCCTATGAATTATTAAGTACTACATAATCAGGTTTTTTATGACAGATCGAATAAATACTCCACTAACATAATCAAACCTTAGAAACCCTAAAATTAAATGTGTAGAACAAGTAAATGGCAGAAGAAATCGTAATAAATCATGAGAAACCCTATGAACAACCATGAACATAAGCCACAACAATTGCAAGTCCACTAAGTATGAACACATAAATTGATTATATGACTACATGGCAGATTAGTCGAAATTAAACTAGAATCTGATCTTACGAATCGTAGAATCAATTACATCTACAAGAACAAGGTAGGATATCAAATCAATCAAGAACCAGGCTCGTGCAAACCATGTGAACAGCAATATGACACAAAGAGGGTTGGGACAGTTTCGGTAAAAGAGAAGTACCTCCTCGTCATCACCCTCAACATCCTCCTGGAACTGAACGTTTGGGCCGAAATCGTCGAAGGGGTCGAGGTTCGCGTCCAGCATCGGGCCTAGGAAGACCTCGCCGTGGTGGCCTGCAACGCCGTGCACATCTTCGGCGGGATAAACAACGTTGGTATCCACCTTCTGCTCGACGGCCAGGACGCCCGTTTCGACCGAGGTCGAAGAACCAGACAAGCAGAGGAGACGAGCGGCATGGGTGCCCGGTGAAGCCTCACCCGTCGTGACGGCCAGGACGCCCATTTCGACCGAGGTCGAAGAATCCGACAAGCAGAGGAGACGAGCGGCCTGGGTGCCCGGTGAAGCCTCACCCACCGCGACGGCCACTACCGTAGAGGCATCCTCTGCGTGGGCGGTCGCCTATTGCTCCGCCTCGTATGCAATACCTATCTTCATGCTGTTGTGGTTGGAAACGGGAAAGTCGATGCCTCAGAGGTGCGGTGAGTGGATGGGGGTTTTCACAGTGTGGGGGAGGCAAGTTGGGGGAGTGGAGAGGACGAGCTCGCGAGAGATGATGAGGCCGATTATGTTATAGCCTCTGACTCTCTGTATCCAGTAGTGGACGCGTGAAGTCATGCATGTACTCGACTTTCCACTTTCTGGGAGACGTGTACGAAACTTTTTTTTGGACCATTTAACTTCATGTGGGACTCATGTATACCAATACTTCCAAACGTCATAAGTAATTCAAAATCATTCAGAATAATATGAGACCTTAACATTTTATTTTTTGTGTCAGATATTGTCTATGAAAAATAACATCCTTCAAAAAATAAATCCCCTATGCCAATCCGATCATGCCCGTCTACTCCAACTAGCTTCCTCGAGTAATTTGTCACCTTACATTCTTAAAATGAACCAAAATTTGGCACAGGGGTGCATCATCACATGGAAAATGATGTTACCATTCTGTCTTCCCATTTTTTTTTGAATTTTTCAAAATTGTCATGCCCTAACGGAAAAAATGTACTCCTTCTAAGAAGCATGTATCAGAATGGCATTACCAAAACCTAGGGGTGGGGTGGGGGGAGGGGGGCACATGGTGGTGTGATGATACATCACATTTGGACCACACAACACCATTTGGACCAACCAAAAAAAAACACCCTACACAAACCCTGGTCAAAACTAGTTTGACCAATATTACAAAAGTTGTACGGAGTACATAATTCAGAAACCGTCAGAAATATACGAAGCATTCACGAGTCCCCAAAGTCAGTGACTTTGAGTCACTTACAACTGTGGTCCACATATCAGTCACCCAAAGTCATGGCAAAGTCAGCTTGGCAAAGTCACCGACAGACAAAGCAAGCAGTGAACAGACAACTCCGTAGCACTGAAAAGACATCTCACAGAAAAGGCTAGTACTACCTTTTCTTCCCGGATAAGCAAAAATAGCTGATCGGTACTGACGAAATGCACCAGGTCCGCAATGTACTCCAGCTATAAGTGAAGCATGCCTACCACTGAAGAGGAAATTCAAGATTCCACCAGATCCCCATATCACTCTTTTGCATAAAACACGGACATATCTTTTGCACAATTCACCACTTGTTGGTCTAATCTATCGCAGCTTCCATCAGTTGGTCATCCAATTAACGATTTAACGGATTAGAAAAATAAGCGGTGGAATTAGAAGTACTAGTAGCGAAATGTGCAAAATATACCGCCCTTCCCGAGGGGGTTTGTCCAGAAGAGGGCCGGATGACAATGTCCCGGGTGCATCCAGAAACGAGAGGGGTAGTTTCTAATACATGTAAGAAATTATTTTACAAAAAGGTACATATTAAGTAGTACAACTATTAGTACAGTACTACTATTTCGAGGGAAAATGCCATGTCGTGCGACCTCTAATCAATGAGTAGAAGTTGTAGGTGCGCATAACATGCATTGCTGAAAGCTGGTTCCGCTGGAATTTGAGCTCAGCCGGGGCGGATTCTGCGAAGTTCGCCCGACGTCACTCATGTATCCCACCAAACTGCTCACTTCTTTCAATGTCTCTTCTCTTTCACTGCAGCTCTCCAACATCAGGTGCATCAACTTATCTTGTGCCTTCTGCCTCTCGAGAAGGGCAAGGATGGCGATGTCAGCATATTCAAGGTTCAACTTTTGGAGCTGTACTTTATCCTGAAGAAGGATTTTGTACTCTATATCAGACTTGTCTCTTTCGAGGCACACAGTCTTGAGTATGCTGCTGGCTTTCTCCGCTGATGCAATGTTCCTCTCTTTCTGCTTAATCAGCTCGTTCTTCAACATATCGCGCTCATTGCGAAGGCTGCAAATGAGCTCCACAAGAGTTTTCGAATTCTTCTTCTTGGCAGCCAAATCGTCTCGGAGGCGATCACACTCTAAGCTGAGCTCCTCGTTTTTTTCCATCAAGATGGCGACAGTGGTGTCGATAGTCGGCGCCGCTTCCTTCAGGGCGAAATCATCGGTAGCAAGTAAGCGCAAAGGAAGAAGAAGAAGAAGAAGAAGAAGAAGATAACTACACAGTGCTTGGTGCTACCTCATTTCGCCGGGGTAGGGCCGGGTTGAAATCATCGGACGACGATGATTCCTTGGTCGTGGAAGTTGGTGCAGTACGGGCGTCGTTGGAACTTCCAACCCTTTAAGATGTATAACCATAGAGACTCTTAAAGAGCTTGAGCCCGGGCAAGAAGAAACGAAAGTACATGGCGAAGGAAACTAACCCGGTGAGCACAGCACGGACGCGTTTCGGCGGCGGCGGCGGCGACGGCGAGCCCACTTGGTTTCTGGAACCGTCTCTCGAAATTTCGAGCCGGCGTTTTTTATCCGCGTACTTGACCGCCGGCGACCTGAAGTTTGAACACATTAATTGCTGGAGGAGAGAGCGACGAAAGAAACGAAAGTACATGGCGAAGGAAACTAACCCGGTGAGCACAGCACGGACGCGTTTCGGCGGCGGCGGCGGCGACGGCGAGCCCACTTGGTTTCTGGAAGCGTCTCTCGAAATTTCGAGCCGGCGTTTTTTCTCCGCGTACTTGACCGCCGACGACCTGAATTTTGAAGACATTGCTGGAGGAGAGAGCGACGAACAAATGTTTGTTAGGTGGAGAGAGGAAGAAAGTGAATGGAACGAGAGAGTTTAGCGTTTTGCCCTTATAGTCATAGTCGCTAACCGTGACGCGGGAAGGTTGGTCGTCGGCGTTTAATGGTCTCCCGCGTGGAAACCGAGGCGGCCACGAGGCAGCGGCTGGCCACGCGGCGTCCAGTCGCCTACGCCGCCGTAAATGAGGGTAGTTGCCTACCACCACCAGGTGACATGCACCTTTTGCATGTCACCGTGTGACATGCGGCCTAAATTCAAATTTAAAACATTGCGAAAAAAATCATGCATCCGGTGACATGCCCATGGCATGCCACCGATGAAGAGTTCCGTGCCATGCACTCTGGCACTCTGCGCCGTCTTGGATCAGAAAATGAGCGAAGAACGAGGACGAGGCACTAGTTCAAATTTAGGATGAAGTTTAAGTTTTATTTTGGTTTAAATTAGATTAGAGGGAGTAGTACTCTTACTTTATTACTCGTACTTGTGTTAATGTAGTAGTATTATTATGGTGGTGTACTTGCGTTCATGTACTTGTTTCAGCTGTTTTGGTGAAGGAGACATGCATCACCTTTTTTGGTGATGTATCTAGTCGTCATGTAGCCCTTGTCAAATTCCTCTGATATACTGATGGGAGGGCTTGTTCACCCCATACTGATGGGAGCCCTTGTCAAATCGTAATCATAGCCAAAAGGCGCATTTTTTCCCGATATTACTCGATGCTTAAGGCGCGGGTGGTTGTGGTTCAGTTATCTCCCTAATTTGCACCTGCTTTCCCGTTTCCACTAGTCGAAAGTCGAAACCTGGCCACATTAACCCAAGATCCTGAAGCCGCCGCCTCAACCCTAGCCGCCTCCAGTTCTTCCTCCTCCATAGATTGGTTCCCCCTCCTCCGGTTGGCTTCGCCGGCGTCAGGAGGAGTGGGGAACCCGATCTATGCGTGGAGTTTCGAATAAAAGTATTGTTTTCATTAGATTATATTAGATTATGTTAGGATTTTGGTAGCCGCCTTCTTGTTGGTTTCCCCTCAATGGAGATGGCATCGTCTGCAATAAGTGATCTTCGGCCTTTCGTTCGGCGACGAGATCTTCTTCCCGGCGTCAATGGTGGTCTTGAACGATCACAATTTTCTAGGTGGGGAGGATTATCCTCGCAGTTTTTGTCCCGGCTGCTACGTCCTCGACAATGGTGATTCGTACTCTCGGCTCTCCATCGACGATGACAAAGCTAGTCGGTTATTATTCCCTGATATACTGGTGTTGGTACTCTTGCCGATGTTGTATGACTGCTTTAATGGTTGCGTGCGTGCACGCAGCCTTGGCATTGCGGCTCAAAAAATTATGGGAGAACTTTCATCGGTATCTACAGGTCTATGGTTAGTTATCTATTTTTGGCTGCCTTCAGAAAAGTACAAGATTGTGTTCTGGAAGAAGAAAAAAATTGAAGACCTCGAAGATTTGTTACTATCTTTTAGACTTTATTTTGTAATCGTTGGAGTCAGTTCATGTATCTCTACCATGTACTATTTGTTGCTATGAATATATGTGGTATTGATTGTCAAAAAAAAACCCAAGATCCTGAAAAACTGTTGGTCTATCCCGAGAAACGAGGAGGTTTAAGGAAACGAGGAGTCCAGCGCGTGCGGAAGGAGCTTTAATCGTGCGAGCATGCAGGGGCAAAATGAGGAAACTAGCGATTACTTTCTCTCCTGCCAGTCTTATACCTTAATAAATGGGCAAACTGAGCACGTTGTAGCTAATCCTTTTATTAATTAAGCAGCTATATTAGTCAATAAGATTGCCTTATGTTTTTCCTCAGTTTTCGCCAAGCCCTTATTTGTAACCCGCAGAAGGAGCTCAGACGGGAGGATTCCAGTTTAGTTGACCGTTCCGTGCTGACGTGTGGGGCTAGTAGAAAGGGACCGCGTGGGACAGGACGAGACCGCGTTTGGTTGTACGTGAGCAGGAGCTGGGTTCTGTCTCTCTCGGCGCGAATTGGCATTTTTAAGAGCACCTTTTCCCCCTCTGTCTCTTTGTCTTTATTAACCAAATTAGTATCAAATCTAGAGAAGCTTGCATTTCTGTCTTTCTTCAATTATTTGTGCCTTTTGGCCCTCGTTGTTTGCCCAATATGGCAGCAAATCTAGTACTCCCTCTGGTCCATATGTATGTAGTTAAATCTAGAAGCAAATCTCCAGGGTAATGTACTCCGTACGACAAATTCACAGTAATAGTAAATCGAGAAAACAAAGTAGGGCCAACAAAATATACTCCAGTAGAATAGGGATAGATAATAGGGATCCCTCCCTAGATAATAAGCTGCATACACAGCAGCCAACAGGTTCGAGGTTCTTCACAACACCATCATACTAACAACATAACAACAAGGGATCCCTAGCTAACAACAAAATAGAAGCTGCTTTGCAGCAGCAGCACACGTCCAGGACTCCGCCTACCCCATCTGCCTCTGCCTCCACTTGTTGCTCCCCTTGGGAGCCTTGGGCTTGAGCGGAGGCATGCGCCCGGCGGAGATCTCCACCCGCTGGATGCTGCGGAGGTGCATGCCGAGCGCCATGTGCTTGGCGCGGAAGGAGTGGGGGTTCACCGACGCGCCGACCTTGGGGTTGGTGTTGCCGATGTTCTCGGCATGCGTGAGGAGGCAGTTGAAGTCAGTGCGGCCGAGCCTCCTAGTGCAGAAGGGGCACCTGTAGACACCCTTGGCGAAGTAGGAGACGTACTGGCCGACCTGCAGCCTCCGCAGCACCTGGCGAGTCTTGACGTCATGGTGCTCGTCGTCGCTGCCGACGTCGCTGCCAGACAGCTGATCCATATCAAACGGGAACTATTAGTGAATGAGATGCAACGATGACTAACGTGCATGATAACAAAGTAAGGAAAAACAGAGCCAGCCTCAGTTAGAGTGGACACGATTATATGTCTACAGGGATGGTGTTAGCGAACCATAGCTCATGCACAACAGATTTGTACACAGCAATGGTTCGCTGAACCCACTCTGTAAAAATTTGTGCCCAACGATTCATCATAGGCAAAGAAACAGATTCCAGATCTGATTTTGAACAGATTCCAGAATATTTGCAAAATTAAACGGTTGATATCTTTTGATTCCTGCATAAAATAACTGACTGAGATCCCATAAATTAACTGATTGAGATCCCATTATTACTTGCATAAATTAACCGAACGGCCGAACTCCAAATCTTAAACGAAATCAAGAAGGGATCAAAGCAAAATGGAATAAAATCGGCGCAAATATTAACCCAATACTCAACCATCTACAGATCGGCACTAATAGTTACTAGGGAACCAGCAAAAATAGGGTTCAAAAAGGAATGGGGAACAAAAAAGGGAGCAAACCATAGTTACCTCGTTCCATGGGTCGTCCATGCAGGTGTCGTAGGGGTTCGGAGGCGAGATGTACGGCACCGGCTCATAGGGGTCCCATCCCGGCGGGATACGACCGCCACCGGCGGCGGCGACGGCCTTTGAGGGGACGACGTCGAAGAGGGAGGCGTCGCGCTTGGAGCCGACGGCGTCATGGACGATGGGATTCGCATTCTCCATGTCCATCTCGCCTGCAGAGAGGGAGAGGGTTTTTGCTTTGGAGAAGATGATGGGACGTGAGAGGCGGCGTTGCATGAGCGAGTGAGAGTGACAGAGATAGTGCGAGGAGGCGTCTATAAAGGCGAGGGGTGGTTAATGCGACCCGCGTCCTACGCGTCCACCATTTAACGTCTGCACGTCTTGGGCTTCTGCAACGCGACACGCGTCCACGATTGCACGTCTTCGACTTCTGCACCGCGACTCGCGTCAGTACCCGTCAACAATTGCACGTCTTCCACTTCTGCACCGCAACACGCGTACTCGAGTCTAACCCTGGAAATTTAGATATACTCTCGAGTCTTATACTGTAGCATTTTTTGTGTGCTCAGTTTTCCCCTTGAGTACTAATACTGGCTAGTGCAATATACTCAGTTTTACCTCAAGTGCCTGGTCAACAGAGAGTCAACAAATGGGATTAACTAGTTAAATGAGTCAACAAATGGGATTATCAGTTCGTTTTCACGTGTTAAACTTGTCTAAATATTGGTCAAACCTAGGATTTGACCAAGATTCAAATGGGCAGAAAATTAAAAAAAAACAGAAAAATGAAAAACCAAAGCACATAGTCTTCTTATGTCATATAGTAAGCATTAAAGGTGATAAACAAGGTCTAGACATATTCAAACCATACAAATCATGTATCTACCCCCTAACCCCTAAACTCTGTCTTATGAAGTCAAGCATGAAGAGAAGTGGTTTTGGGTTTCAAACATGGAAATTTCAAAAACCTCCCAAAAACTTCATTTTAGAGTGACTAAGAAGGATACATGCTTCCCTTTTCATTTTCATGTTTTAAACTTGTTTAAATCTTGGTCAAACCTAGGATTTGACCAAGATTCAAATGGGCATTAAAATTTAAAAATCAGAAAAATGAAAAACCAAAGCACATAGTGTTCTTATGTCATATAGTAAGCATTAAAGTTGATAAACAAGGTCTAGACATATTCAAACCATACAAATCATGTATCTACCCCTAACCCTAAACTCTGTCTTATGAAGTCAAGCATGAAGAGAACTGGTTTTGGGTTTCAAACATGGAAATTTCAAAAACCTCCCAAAAACTTCATTTTAGAGTGACTAAGAAGGATACATGCTTCCCTTTTCATTTTCATGTTTTAAACTTGTTTAAATCTTGGTCAAACCTAGGATTTGACCAAGATTCAAATGGGCATCAAAATTTAAAAAAATCAGAAAAATGAAAAACCAAAGCACATAGTTTTCTTATGCCATATAGTAAGCATTCAAGTTGATAAACAAGGTCTATACATATTTAAACCAGACAAATCATGTATCTATACCCCTAAACCTTAAACTCTTCTTATGAAGTCTAGCATGAAGAGAAGTCGTTTTGGGTTTCAAACATGGAAATTTCAAGAACATCCCAAAAGCTTCATTTTAGTGTGACTAAGAAGGATCAAGGCTTACCTTTTCATTTTCATGTTTTAAACTTGTTTAAATCCTGGTCAAATATAGGTTTGACCAAGATTCAAATGGGCATAAAATAAAAATATAGAAAAATGAAAAACCAAAGCACATAGTCTTCTTATGTCATATAGTAAGCATTAAAGTTGATAAACAAGGTCTAGTCTTATTCAAACTAGACAAATCATGTATCTACCCGCTAACCCCTAAACTCTGTCTTATGAAGTCTAGCATGAAGAGAAGTCGTTTTGGGTTCAAACATGGAAATTTCAAGAACATCCCAAAAGCTTCATTTTAGTGTGACTAAGAAGGATCAAGGCTTACCTTTTCATTTTCATGTTTTAAACTTGTTTAAATCCTGGTTAAATCTAGGATTTGACCAAGATTCAAATGGGCATAAAATAAAAAAATAGAAAAATGAAAAACCAAAGCACATAGTCTTCTTATGTCATATAGTAAGCATTAAAGTTGATAAACAAGGTCTAGACTTATTCAAACTAGACAAATCATGTATCTATCCGCAAACCCCTAAACTCTATCTTATGAAGTCAAGCATGAAGAGAAGTGCATGGTTTTGGGTTTCAAACATGGAAATTTCAAAAAACTCCCAAAAAATTCATTTTAGAGTGACTAAGAAGGATACATGCTTCCCTTTTCATTTTCATGTTATATACTTGTTTAAATCTTGGTCAAACCTAGGATTTTACCAAGATTCAAATGTGCATCAAAATTCCAAAAAAATCAGAAAAATGAAAAAACAAAGCACATAGTTTTCTTATGTCATATAGTAAGCATTAAAGTTGATAAACAAGGTCTAGACATATTCAAACAAGAAAAATCATGTGTCTACCCCCTAACCCTAAACTCTGTCTTATGTAGTCAAGCATGAAGAGAAGTGCTTTTGGGTTTCAAACATGGAAATTTCAAAAACCACCCAAAAGCTTTATTTTAGAGTGACTAAGAAGGATCCATGCTTATCTTTTCATTTTCATATTTTAAACTTGTTTAAATCATTGTCAAACCTAGGATTTGACCAAGATTCAAATGGGCATAAAATTAAAAAAATCAGAAAAATGAAAAACTAAAGCACATAGTCTTCTTATGTCATATATATAGTAAGCATTTAAAAGATGATAAATAAGGTCAAGACAATTCAAATAATACAAATCATGTATCTACCCCTAACCCTAAACTCTATCTTATGAAGTCAAGCATGAAGAGAAGTGGTTTTTGGTTTCAAACACGAAAAATTTCAAAAACCTCCCAAAAGCTTCATTTTAATTAGACTAACTTATTAATTATGAAGGATCCAGGATTGATTACCTTTTCATTGTCATGTTTTAAACTTGTTTAAATCTTGGTCAAACCTGGGATTTGACCAAGATTCGAATGGGCATAAAAATTAAGAAAAAAATCGTAAGAATGAAAAACCAAAGCACATAGCCTTCTTATGTCATATAGTAAGCATTCAAATTGATAAACAAGGTCTAGACATGTTCAAACCAGAAAAATCATGTATCTACCCCTAACCCTAAACTATGTCTTATGAAGTCAAGCATGCATGAAGAGAAGTGGTTTTGGGTTTCAAACATGAAAATTTCAAAAACCTCCCAAAAGCTTCATTTTAGAGCGACTAATAAGGATCGATGCTTACCTTTTCATTTTCATGTTTTTACTTATTTGAATCTTGGTCAAATCCTAGGTTTGACCAAGATTTAAACAAGTTTAAAACATGAAAATGAAATGGGAAGTGTGTATCCTTCTTAGTCAGTCTAAAATGAAGCTTTTGGGATGTTCTTGAAATTTCCATGTTTGAAACCCAAAACCACTTAAGACAGAGTTTTTGGTTAGGTGTAGATACATGATTTTTCTTGTTTGAATATGTCTAGACCTTGTTTATCAACTTGAATGCTTATGACATAAGAAGGCTATATATGTGCTTTGGTTTTCCATTTTTTTCATTTTTTCGAATTTTTTATGCCCATTTAAATATTGGTCAAATCCTAGGTTTGACCAAGGTTTAATCAAGTTTAAAACATGACAATGAAAAGGTAAGCATGAATCCTTTCTTAGTCACTCTAAAATGAAGGTACTTGAAATTTTTATGTTTGAAACACAAAACCCCAGTTCTCTTCATATGTTTGACTTCATAAGACAAAGTTTAGGGTTAGGGGTAGATATGATACATGATATTTCTGGTTTGAATATGTCTAGACCTTGTTTATCAACTTGAATGCTTACTATATGACATAAGAAGGCTATATATGTGCTTTGGTTTTTCATTTTTTTTATTTTTTTTGAATTTTTACGCCCGTTTGAATCTTGGTCAAATCCTAGGTTTGACCAAGGTTAAAACAAGTTTAAAAAATGGCAATGAAAAGGTAAGCATGGATCCTTCTTAGTCACTCTAAAATGAAGCTTTTGGGAGGTTTGTGAAATTTCCATGTTTGAAACCCAAAATCACTTCTCCTCATACTTAACTTCATAAGACAGAGTTTAGGGTTAGGGGGTAGATACATGTTTTGTGTGGTTTGAATATGTCTAGACCTTGTTTATCAACTTGAATGCTTACTATATGACATAAGAATACTATGTGCTTTGGTTTTTCATTTTTCTGATTTTTTTAATTGTTAAACCCATTTGAATCTTGGTCAAATCCTAGGTTTGAGCAAGATTTAAACAAGTTTAAAACATGAAAATGGAAAGCTAAGCATGAATCATTCTTAGTCACTCTAAAAATCTTTCGGTCTGCAGAAGAGTCGAATCTGCAATCAGTAGTTACAAAAGCGACCCACCTTAGGGATGGATAATAAGACTTGGGCAATATAAACGTTGATACTTACTTTGTGATACTAAAATATATGTATCTAGACATATTTCAGTTGTAGATACATCCATTTTAACATCAAGTAATATGGATCGGAGGACTAGCTAAAGAACAATGAGAGGCAGTGTTTCTCTCCCCCAGCCTACTTGGCGGAGTGGCCCTCCATCAGGACAGGTGGTGATTCCGCTTCTCTCGTTGGAATTCCTTATCCCCCAGCCTACTCGGCGACGTGCGCTCCTCAGTGACCTGCGCGAGGGCGCCTCGGCGACCTACGCAAAGGTGGCTGGACTCGGAGCGCATCGACTTCCTTCTGCGGTGCCTGGATTGGATCGACCATCCCGCGCGTGTCCTCCACCATATTGTTTTTCTTCAAGATGCTGTCATCCATCATCTTCTTCACCGCATCATGTTGGGTGTTGAGGCTCCCGTTGAGAGCTTGAACGCACCTGTTTGATAGCTCGACGTTTTCTTCGCGAAGAAAGCCGCACTCGATCTTAAGCATCAAATTCTCGCCCTTGAGCTTCTTGATGACAGAGTTCGTTTCCTCACTTGATGGAACGCTCACATCATGCAGCTTGCCCCGGCCGGTGACCTCGTCCTTCAAAGTATCGACATCATCGCGAAAGTTGGAGGCGAGTTCCACGAGAGTTTTAAGCTCATCTCTGAAACACGCCGATGCTTCCTGCATGGCAATATCATCAGTACCGAAACAAAGTGACGAGAGGAAGACGAAAATGTCCAATCAGTGGTAACCTCTAAGCGCAGGAGACAGGGGTTGAAGTCGTCATGAGAAGATGTCAGGGTGCGTCGTGGGGCACTGAGATATGTATAAAAAGGATTAATACGGAATAAAGAGTTGGGACCTCCGGGCCAGGAAGAATCAAGAAACATGGCGATGGAAACCAACCAGGAATCTTCGACCGCACGACTGACGCCGTTCCGAGACGAGCGCGAAGCAGGGCCTTCGTTTTCTGGCGGGCCCTTTCTCGCGGCCAGCATCTGGATAGACCGCCGGCGGGAACTCTCCGCGTCCTTGGTCAACACTAGATGGTGCTTCTTCAAGCGAGATGGTGGCCTTGACTTCGGAGGCATCGCTGGAAGTGGAAGGAGACTGGAAGTGAAGCAAGAAGGGGATGGAAGAAGTACTCCCCCCTATTAAAACCAGACAACCGTCTCCTGCCCTCGCTTCGAGCAACCTGGTCCGCCCATCCTAAATCAACGGCCGAGAGGGGGCTCCCTTGCGAACTGAGATCCAGTGACTTTACCCAACAGAAGTTACCATGAACTTTACCTATACGAGCCATCAGGTTAAGATCCAACGAACATGGTCGATCTAAAATTTGAAATTAAAATTTATGTAGCTCAGAAAAAAACAGAAAAACTTTACATTAAGACGTATTCTCGGAAAGTTCCAGTCCATTTAAAATATTAGTTTAGTTTAAGTTCGAAATTTGGATCAACCGCGAGCGTTGGATCTTGATCGAATGGCTCACGTGTGTAAAGTCGCATGGTGACTTCTCTTAGTGAAGTCACTGGATCTCAGTCCGCGAAGGGTCAGGACGCGGGAGCAGAAGCAAATGAATCGAGAGCGGTCCGGAGTATCCTGTCCGTCCACCGTAAATCAACGGGACAGAGCGGCTACCTTCTCTTCGAAGGCTCTGGCGCGCAACCCGAGGAATGGACATCTGTCGGCTAGTATAGAATTTTATAGCACGCCATTAATCGAGCTAGCAGTACTGTACTACTGACTACAACTCTGATGGACGTCCAAAGCTCTGAATAGTCAGGGGAAACAATGAATGCGAGCCAGGGTAGTACTACTGTAGTAGTGAAGCAATGGGGATTATCTGGAGCAAGTACGGAGTACCGAGTACAGTACTACAAAAGTGCTGTTCGTTGTTTTCGCAGTTCATTTTAGCGTAACGTCCAGGTTGTTGTCGAACCAGCTGTTAGATTTTGGGTAATTATTGTTAAGTTGCTGCTTCTTAATTAAAATTTATCAAAGTCATGTAGACTAGATCGATTTGTGAGAACATCCCAAAAGCTTCATTCATTTTAGAATGACTAAGAAGGATCCATTCTTACCTTTTCTTTTCATGTTTTAAACTTGTTTAAACCTTGGTCAAACCTAGGATTTGACCAAGATTTAAATGGGCATAAAAATTCAGAAAAAATCAAAAAATGAAAAACCAAAGCACATATATAGCCTTCTTATGTCATATAGTAAGCACTCGAGTTGATAAAAACTCTGTCTTATGAAGTCAAACATATGAAGAGAACTGGTTTTGGGTTTCAAACATGGAAATTTCACAAACCTCCCAAAAGCTTCATTCTACAGTGACTAAGAAGGATCCAGGCTTACCTTTTTCATTTTCAATTTCTTAACTTGTTTAAATCTTGGTCAAACCTAGGATTTGACCAAGATTCAAATGGGTATAACAATTCAAAAAAAACGGAAAAAAACCAAAGAACATAGTCTTCTGATGTCATATAGTAAGCATTCAAGTTGATAAACAAGGTCTAGACATATTCAAACCAAACAAATCATGTATCTACCCCCTAACCCTAAACTCTGCCTTATGAAGTCAAGCATGAAGAGAAGTGATTTTGGGTTTCAAACATGGAAATTTCAAAAACCTCCCAAAAGCTTCATTTTAGAGTGACTAAGAAGGATCCATGCTTACCTTTTCATTGCCATGTTTTAAACTTGTTTTAACCTTGGTCAAACCTAGGATTTGACCAAGATTCAAATGGGAGTAAAAATTCAGAAAAATTCAAAAAAAATGAAAAACCAAAGCACATATATAGCCTTATTATGTCATACTAGCACAATGCTCGTGCGTTGCCACGATCCATTAAATTATTTTTCTTGCATATATAAAATATAATGCTTGTGCAAAAATCCATAAAAGAGTTCCATGGGATTTAAAAAATATTAAGGCTGCACTTCGCTTGAAATCCTTTTGTTTGATTATAACCCTAATACGATGTCTTATGCATATAAAGAAAAAACAACTAATATTTTACTACTTCCATTCCATAATACAAACCGTTGTGGTAAACTAAAATAGTTTGCCAAAAGCATCTTATATTGGCTGATACTAACAACTTCCCCATCACATTAAATATATTTTATATTTATCTAAATTAAAATGCATCTAGTTATACACCTAAAATTAAACGAAGCACAGGCGAATCAGTGAGTTTAGAAAGTAATTTAGTAGTCATTAGCTGCATCGCACAAGTGACATTAAGCTGGGCCCATCTGCCAGTTTTATTTTATTAGCCATGAGCTTCTCCTCTGCACGAACAAGGCAACCAGCTAAATCCCATCTCGATTCCTCTTACCTCGTGCGTTTATTCATCCTCCTCGTTTGAAATGGTTTCCAGATAATGGATCTGGCTCCTCCGCAGCATGTGACGGCGAATCCATGCCTCTCCAGCCTCCTCTGCAGATAATTTCACGGAATCCCAATCTAGCTCGAGGGGGCATGTTCCATGGGAGAGAGGCTTCAGCCATGTACGATGCGCTTCAGCTCCTTCGCGTTGGGCGTCGCCGTCTTGCCGAGCAGGCCACTGTCCCCCTCTGCGGCCGTCGGTCTCGGTGCTCCCGCGCTGGACGCTGGGCGCTTGTAGCGAGCGTGGGCCTGGGCTCCTCCGTGACCATGGTGACCACAGAACGGCCGCTCTAGAGCAGCATCTAGGCGTGGGGAGTCGCGTCCGGGCTAGACGAAGGCAGGAGCCCGCCCGGCGGCCAGCGCAGCCGGATGTCGTCCTAATGCCGGGGAGCGGTCTCGGCGCAAACGCCGCGGAAACCAGGGGCGGCCTCGCCCGTCCCCCTTTTCCTCCCGCGAGCAGAGCCTCCGAGCCTGAGAGGCAGCGATTTGTAGCGGACAGGGGTGGGCGGTGCTGGTTGGGCCTGGCGGCAGATAAGAGAGCTCGGGCAGCGAAGGGCGGCACTGTAGGCTTGTAGTCCGGCGGCTGAGCCCCTTCAGGCCTACCCGCTCCCCCTCGTCTCGAGCTCCTCGCCGTCCGCACCAATCCCTGCCCGTCGTCAACATCTGTTGTCTGCGTCTTCTCCAACTGTGCAGGCCATCGGTGAACTCACGGTCATGGTCACGGTCAGGGCTGGAGGCAATGTCGTAGATAGGGAGACTCGCGCGCGAGGTGGCCCAGAGCTCGGATGCGGCGGGATCGGCAGGGGTTAGTTGCTAGAAATCGGGAGGAGTGGCAGCTAGATGGAGAAGAAGCGGCAGATATAGAGAATACGAGAGGAAGTCAAGTCGCTGCGTGGCGGAGGAGAAAAAAAACGAAACGTTTTTCTACTTGTAGATGCCAACGGTGGGTAATTTCTCTCTAAGATCAGGGGTAAATCGGTCAAATAATGATGACTTACCACGGTTGCATTGCAATTTAATAGTAAAGATAAGTTTCAAGTTGATAAACAGTGCAACATATTCAATATCATATATGTATCTATATACCTCTAAACTAATGAAGTCAAACATATGAAGAGGGGTTTTGGGTTTCAAACATAAAATTTTCAAGTACCTTCATTTTAGAGTGAGTAAGGAAGGATTCATGCTTACCGTTTCATTTTCATGTTTTAAACTTGTTTAAACCTAGTTTGACCAAGATTTAAATAGGCATAAAAAATTCGAAAGAAATCAAAAAATGAAAAACCAAAGCACATATATAGCCTTCTTATATCATATAGTAAAAAATTCAAGTTGATAAACAAGGTCTAGACATATTCAAACAAGAAAAATCATGTATCTACACCTAACCATAAACTCTGTCTTAAGTGGTTTTGGGTTTCAAACATGGAAATTTCACAAACCTCCCAAAAGCTTCATTTTACAGTGACTAAGGAGGATCCATGCTTACCTTTTGGCTTAAACGTTTGAAACCAAAAACCACTTCTCTTCATGCATGCTTGACTTCATAACACAGAGTTTAGCTAGGGTTAGGGGGTAGATACATGATTTTCTGGTTGAATATGTCTAGACCTTGTTTATCAACTTAATTGATTGCTTACTATATGACATAAGAAGACTACGTGCCTTGGTTTTCATTTTTTGTTTTTTTTTGAATTTTATGCTCATATATTTGAATCTTGGTCAAATCTTAGGTTTGACCAAGATTTAAACAAGTTTAAAACATGAAAATGAAAAGGGAAGCATGTATCCTTCTTAGTCACTCTAAAATAAAGCTTTTGGGATGTTCTTGAAATTTCCATGTTTGAAACCCAAAACGACTTCTCTTCATGCTAGACTTCATAAGATAACGGGGTAGATACATGATTTGTCTGGTTTGGATATACCTAGACCTCGTTTAACTTGAATGCATACGATATGACATAAGAAGACTACGTGCTTTTGTTTTTCATTATTCTGATTTTTTTGAATTTTGTGCCCACCCATTTGTATCTTGGTCAAATCCTAGGCTTGATAATGATTTAAACAAGATTAAAATATGAAAATGCAAAGGTAAGCATGGATCCTTCTTAGTCACTCTAAAATGAAGCTTTTGGGAGCAAAACCACTTCTCTTCATATGCTTGACTTCATAAGACGGAGTTTAGGGGTTAGGGGGTATAGATACATGATTTGTCTAGTTTGAATATGTCTAGACCTTGTTTATCAACTTAATTGGCTTACTATATGACATAAGAAAACTATTTGCTTTGGTTTTCTTTTTCCTGATTTTTTCAATTTTGATGCCCATTTGAATCTTGTCAAATCCTAGGTTTGACCGAGATAATTTAAACAAGCTTAAAACATGAATATGAAAAGGGAAGCATGTATCCTTCTTTGTCACTCTAAAATGAAGTTTTTGGGAGGTTTTTCAAATTTCCATGTTTGAAACCCAAAACCACTTCTCTTCATATGCTTTCATAGACAGAGAGTTTAGTTAGGGGGTATAGATACATGATTTGTCTAGTTTGAATATGTCTAGACCTTGTTTATCAACTTTAATGCTTACTATATGACATAAGAAAACTATTTGCTTTGGTTTTCTTTTTTCTGACTTTTTTTCAATTTTGATGCCCATTTGAATCTTGTCAAATTCTAGGTTTGACCAAGATAATTTAAACAAGCTTAAAACATGAATATGAAAAGGGGAGCATGTATCCTTCTTAGTCACTCTAAAATGTAGTTTTTGGGAGGTTTTTGAAATTTCCATGTTTGAAACCCAAAACCACTTCTCTTCACATGCTTGACTTCATAAGACAAAGTTTAGGGGTTAGGGGTATAGATACATGATTTGTCTGGTTTAATATGTCTAGACCTTGTTTATCAACTTTAATGCTTACTATATGACATAAGAAGACTATGTGATTTGGTTTTTCATTTTTCTGTTTTTATTTTTCTGCCCATTTGAATCTTGGTCAAATCCTAGGTTTGACCAAGATTTAGACAAGTTTAACACGTAAATGAGTTAACTTGGAATTCCTACCCTTGAATCCATAGGAAACTTTGTTCTAATGCACTATTATAATCAACCGAGTTTTTACACCAACAGGTCTCACTTACGTGTGGTGCCCACGCTTGAGGTCCCACACTTCAGTGAGCACAAGTCACGTGCAATAGGTACGCAAACTCCCAGCCATCTTCTTTGTGAAGAGAAGACGCATCAGGATGCGTATTGGAAGTCTGTGGGTCCTTCTGGATCCTTCCGTTGTCCCTCTCACAAAAAAACAAATCTATCTCATTCTCGGCCTCGCTCGACTCGCTCGCTCGCTCGCTCGCACCTCCTGCTCACTGACAAACCCTGCAGTCAACATCATCACCCGAAAAAGGGGAGACCATAATGCTCTCCCTTCTTCTCTCCTTCCGAGTGATCCCTCTTCCTCCGAGTTTCACTCGACGGGCAAACACCCATGTGCTGCATAGTAATAATAAAAAGGTAGTACTCGTAGAAAAATCGATATACGAATCTGCAATTAAATAGGTTAAACTAGGGTTTTGCCCAGTTCTACAGATCAAGGGTTCAAAAAAATCCAACTACGGGGTTCGAACAACACGATTCTAATCCAAGAATTTTTTCGACCTAGGTCACCCAAATGGCCTCAAACTATAGGGTTAGCATCTAGTGCAGTATGTGTGAAAATGTATGCACTATGTGTGCTATAACTTGTATGTCTTTCATATTTGAACCAAATTTGAATAAGTTTGAAATATTTGAAAAGGGGCTTTTGGCTTAAACGTTTGAAACCAAAAACCACTTCTCTTCATGCATGCTTGACTTCATAAGACAGAGTTTAGCTAGGGTTAGGGGGTAGATGCATGATTTTCCTGGTTTGAATATGTCTAGACCTTGTTTATCAACTTAATTGAATGCTTACTATATGACATAAGAATACTATGTGCCTTGTTTTTTTATTTTTTGATTTTTTTAAAATTTTATGCCCATTTGAATCTTGGTCAAATCCTAGGTTTGAACATGGTTTAAACAAGTTTAAATCATGAATATGAAAAATTAAGCATCTATATATCCTTCTTAGTCACTCCAAAATGTAGCTCGATCTTGGGAGGGTTTTCGAAATTTCCATGTTTGAAACCAAAAACCACTTCTCTTCATGCATGCTTGACTTCATAAGACAGAGTTTAGGGTTAGGGGTAGATATATACATTATTTTCTGGTTTGAATATGTCTAGACCTTGTTTATCAACTTGAATGCTTAATTACTATATATATATGACATAAGAATGTTATGTCCTTTGGTTTTTCATTCTTTTGATTTTTTATGAATTTCCATGCCCATTTGAATCTTTTGGTCAAATCCTAGAGGTTTGACCAAGATTGAAACAAGTTTAAAACATGAAAATGAAAAGGGAAGCTTGTATATCCTTCTTAATTAGTCACTCTAAAATGAAGTTTTTGGGAGGTTTTTGAAATTTCCATGTTTGAAACCCAAAACCACTTCTCTTCATGCTAGACTTCATAAGACAATTTAATTAGGGGTTAGGGGTAGATACATGATTTGTCTGGTTTGAATATGTCCAAACCTTGCTTGTTTATCAACTTGAATGCTTACTATATGACATAAGAATGCTTACCATATGTTTGAATTTTAAAAGCATATAGTCTTCTTATGTCATATAGTAAGCATTCAAAAGTTTTTCTTTGAGAGAGTAGCATGCATTCAAAAGTTGATAAATAAGATTTGTACATATTCAAACCAGACAAATCATGTATCTACACCCCCTAACCCTAAACTCTGTCTTATGAAGTCAAGCATGAAGAGAAGTGCTTTTGGGTTTCAAACATGGAAATTTCACAAACCTCCCAAAAGCTTCATTTTACAGTGACTAAGAAGGATCCAGGCTTACCTTTTCATTTTCATTTTTTAAACTGCTTGTTTAAATCTTGATCAAACCTAGGATTTGACCAAGATTCAAATGGGCATAAAAAATCAGGAAAAAATGAAAAAATGAAAAAACAAAGCACATATATAGCCTTCTTATGTCATATATATAGTAAGCATTCAATTAAGTTGATAATTTTAAACAAGGTCTATACATATTCAAACCAGAAAAAAGCATGTATCTACCCATGCATATATATATAACCCTATACTTTTGTCTTATGAAGACGTCAAGGATGAAGAGAAGTGGATTTGGGTTTCAAACATGGAAATTTCAAAAACCTCCCAAAACATGTATATATCTACCCCTAAACCCTAATCTTTGTCTTATGAAGCCAAGCATATGAAGAGAAGTGATTTTGGGTTTCAAACATGGAAACTTCAAAAACCTCCCAAAAGCTTCATTTTAGAGAGACTAAGAATGATCCATATGCTTACCTTTTCATTGCCATGTTTTAAACTTGTTTTAACCTTGGTCAAACCTAGGATTTGACCAAGATTCAAATGGGAGTAAAAATTCAGAAAAATTCAAAAAAAATGAAAAACCAAAGCACATATATAGCCTTCTTATGTCATATAGTAAGCATTCAAGTTGATAAACAAGGTCTAGACATATTCAAAGCAGAAATATCATGTATCATATCTACCCCTAACCCTAAACTCTGTCTTATGAAGTCAAACATATGAAGAGAACTGGGGTTTTGGGTTTCAAACATAAAATTTTCAAGTACCTTCATTTTAGAGTGAGTAAGGAAGGATTCATGCTTACCGTTTCATTTTCATGTTTTAAACTTGTTTAAACCTAGGATTTGACCAAGATTTAAATAGGCATAAAAAAATCGAAAGAAATCAAAAAATGAAAAACCAAAGCACATATATATAGCCTTCTTATATCATATAGTAAAAAATTCAAGTTGATAAACAAGGTCTAGACATATTCAAACAAGAAAAATCATGTATCTACACCTAACCATAAACTCTGTCTTAAGTGGTTTTGGGTTTCAAACATGGAAATTTCACAAACCTCCCAAAAGCTTCATTTTACAGTGACTAAGGAGGATCCATGCTTACCTTTTGGCTTAAACGTTTGAAACCAAAAACCACTTCTCTTCATGCATGCTTGACTTCATAAGACAGAGTTTAGCTAGGGTTAGGGTAGATACATGATTTCTGGTTTGAATATGTCTAGACCTTGTTTATCAACTTAATTGATTGCTTACTATATGACATAAGAAGACTACGTGCCTTGGTTTTCATTTTTTGTTTTTTTTGAATTTTATGCTCATATTTTTGAATCTTGGTCAAATCTTAGGTTTGACCAAGATTTAAACAAGTTTAAAACATGAAAATGAAAAGGGAAGCATGTATCCTTCTTAGTCACTCTAAAATAAAGCTTTTGGGATGTTCTTGAAATTTCCATGTTTGAAACCCAAAACGACTTCTCTTCATGCTAGACTTCATAAGATCAACAGGGGAGATACATGATTTGTCTGGTTTGGATATACCTAGACCTCGTTTAACTTGAATGCATACGATATGACATAAGAAGACTACGTGCTTTTGTTTTTCATTATTCTGATTTTTTTGAATTTTGTGCCCACCCATTTGTATCTTGGTCAAATCCTAGGCTTGATAATGATTTAAACAAGATTAAAATATGAAAATGCAAAGGTAAGCATGGATCCTTCTTAATTAGTCACTCTAAAATGAAGCTTTTGGGAGCAAAACCACTTCTCTTCATATGCTTGACTTCATAAGACGGAGTTTAGGGGTTAGGGGGTATAGATACATGATTTGTCTAGTTTGAATATGTCTAGACCTTGTTTATCAACTTAATTGGCTTACTATATGACATAAGAAAACTATTTGCTTTGGTTTTTCTTTTTCCTGATTTTTTTCAATTTTGATGCCCATTTGAATCTTGTCAAATCCTAGGTTTGACCGAGATAATTTAAACAAGCTTAAAACATGAATATGAAAAGGGAAGCATGTATCCTTCTTTGTCACTCTAAAATGAAGTTTTTGGGAGGTTTTTCAAATTTCCATGTTTGAAACCCAAAACCACTTCTCTTCATGCTTGACTTCATAAGACAGAGTTTAGGGGTTAGGGGGTATAGATACATGATTTGTCTAGTTTGAATATGTCTAGACCTTGTTTATCAACTTTAATGCTTACTATATGACATAAGAAAACTATTTGCTTTGGTTTTCTTTTTTCTGACTTTTTTTCAATTTTGATGCCCATTTGAATCTTGTCAAATCCTAGGTTTGACCAAGATAATTTAAACAAGCTTAAAACATGAATATGAAAAGGGGAGCATGTATCCTTCTTAGTCACTCTAAAATGTAGTTTTTGGGAGGTTTTTGAAATTTCCATGTTTGAAACCCAAAACCACTTCTCTTCACATGCTTGACTTCATAAGACAGAGTTTAGGGGTTAGGGGTATAGATACATGATTTGTCTGGTTTGCATATGTCTAGACCTTGTTTATCAACTTTAATGCTTACTATATGACATAAGAAGACTATGTGATTTGGTTTTTCATTTTTCTGTTTTTATTTTTTGCCCATTTGAATCTTGGTCAAATCCTAGGTTTGACCAAGATTTAGACAAGTTTAACACGTAAATGAGTTAACTTGGAATTCCTACCTTGAATCCATAGGAAACTTTGTTCTAATGCACTATTATAATCAACCGAGTTTTTACACCAACAGGTCTGTCACTTACGTGTGGTGCCCACGCTTGAGGTCCCACACTTCAGTGAGCACAAGTCACGTGCAATAGGTACGCAAACTCCCAGCCATCTTCTTTGTCAAGAGAAGACGCATCAGGATGCGTATTGGAAGTCTGTGGGTCCTTCTGGATCCTTCCGTTGTCCCTCTCACAAAAAAAACAAATCTCTCTCATTCTCGGCCTCGCTCGACTCGCTCGCTCGCTCGCACCTCCTGCTCACTGACAAACCCTGCACAAAAGTCAACATCATCACCCGAAAAAGGGAGACACCATAATGCTCTCCCTTCTTCTCTCCTTCCGAGTGATCCCTCTTCCTCCGAGTTTCACTCGACGGGCAAACACCCATGTGCTGCATAGTAATAATAAAAAGGTAGTACTCGTAGAAAAATCGATATACGAATCTGTAATTAAATAGGTTAAACTAGGGTTTTGCCCAGTTCTACAGATCAAGGGTTCAAAAAAATCCAACTACGGGGTTCGAACAACACGATTCTAATCCAAGAATTTTTTCGACCTAGGTCACCCAAATGGCCTCAAACTATAGGGTTAGCATCTAGTGCAGTATGTGTGAAAATGTATGCACTATGTGTGCTATAACTTGTATGTCTTTCATATTTGAACCAAATTTGAATAAGTTTGAAATATTTGAAAAGGGGCTTTTGGCTTAAACGTTTGAAACCAAAAACCACTTCTCTTCATGCATGCTTGACTTCATAAGACAGAGTTTAGCTAGGGTTAGGGGGTAGATGCATGATTTTCCTGGTTTGAATATGTCTAGACCTTGTTTATCAACTTAATTGAATGCTTACTATATGACATAAGAATACTATGTGCCTTGTTTTTTATTTTTTGATTTTTTTAAAATTTTATGCCCATTTGAATCTTGGTCAAATCCTAGGTTTGAACATGGTTTAAACAAGTTTAAATCATGAATATGAAAAATTAAGCATCTATATATCCTTCTTAGTCACTCCAAAATGTAGCTCTTGGGAGGTTTTTTCGAAATTTCCATGTTTGAAACCAAAACCACTTCTCTTCATGCATGCTTGACTTCATAAGACAGAGTTTAGGGTTAGGGGTAGATATATACATGATTTTCTGGTTTGAATATGTCTAGGCCTTGTTTATCAACTTGAATGCTTACTATATATATGACATAAGAATGTTATGTCCTTTGTTTTTTCATTCTTTTGATTTTTTATGAATTTCCATGCCCATTTGAATCTTTTGGTCAAATCCTAGAGGTTTGACCAAGATTGAAACAAGTTTAAAACATGAAAATGAAAAGGGAAGCTTGTATATCCTTCTTAATTAGTCACTCTAAAATGAAGTTTTTGGGAGGTTTTTGAAATTTCCATGTTTGAAACCCAAAACCACTTCTCTTCATGCTAGACTTCATAAGACAATTTAATTAGGGGTTAGGGGTAGATACATGATTTGTCTGGTTTGAATATGTCCAAACCTTGCTTGTTTATCAACTTGAATGCTTACTATATGACATAAGAATGCTTACCATATGTTTGAATTTTAAAAGCATATAGTCTTCTTATGTCATATAGTAAGCATTCAAAAGTTTTTCTTTGAGAGAGTAGCATGCATTCAAAAGTTGATAAATAAGATTTGTACATATTCAAACCAGACAAATCATGTATCTACTACACCCCCTAACCCTAAACTCTGTCTTATGAAGTCAAGCATGAAGAGAAGTGCTTTTGGGTTTCAAACATGGAAATTTCACAAACCTCCCAAAAGCTTCATTTTACAGTGACTAAGAAGGATCCAGGCTTACCTTTTCATTTTCATTTTTAAACTGCTTGTTTAAATCTTGATCAAACCTAGGATTTGACCAAGATTCAAATGGGCATAAAAAATCAGGAAAAAATGAAAAAATGAAAAAACAAAGCACATATATAGCCTTCTTATGTCATATATATAGTAAGCATTCAATTAAGTTGATAATTTTAAACAAGGTCTATACATATTCAAACCAGAAAAAAGCATGTATCTACCCATGCATATATATATAACCCTATACTTTTGTCTTATGAAGACGTCAAGGATGAAGAGAAGTGGATTTGGGTTTCAAACATGGAAATTTCAAAAACCTCCCAAAACATGTATATATCTACCCCTAAACCCTAATCTTTGTCTTATGAAGCCAAGCATATGAAGAGAAGTGATTTTGGGTTTCAAACATGGAAACTTCAAAAACCTCCCAAAAGCTTCATTTTAGAGAGACTAAGAATGATCCATATGCTTACCTTTTCATTGCCATGTTTTAAACTTGTTTTAACCTTGGTCAAACCTAGGATTTGACCAAGATTCAAATGGGAGTAAAAATTCAGAAAAATTCAAAAAAAATGAAAAACCAAAGCACATATATAGCCTTCTTATGTCATATAGTAAGCATTCAAGTTGATAAACAAGGTCTAGACATATTCAAAGCAGAAATATCATGTATCATATCTACCCCTAACCCTAAACTCTGTCTTATGAAGTCAAACATATGAAGAGAACTGGGGTTTTGGGTTTCAAACATAAAATTTTCAAGTACCTTCATTTTAGAGTGAGTAAGGAAGGATTCATGCTTACCGTTTCATTTTCATGTTTTAAACTTGTTTAAACCTAGGATTTGACCAAGATTTAAATAGGCATAAAAAAATCGAAAGAAATCAAAAAATGAAAAACCAAAGCACATATATATAGCCTTCTTATATCATATAGTAAAAAATTCAAGTTGATAAACAAGGTCTAGACATATTCAAACAAGAAAAATCATGTATCTACACCTAACCATAAACTCTGTCTTAAGTGGTTTTGGGTTTCAAACATGGAAATTTCACAAACCTCCCAAAAGCTTCATTTTACAGTGACTAAGGAGGATCCATGCTTACCTTTTGGCTTAAACGTTTGAAACCAAAAACCACTTCTCTTCATGCATGCTTGACTTCATAAGACAGAGTTTAGCTAGGGTTAGGGGGTAGATACATGATTTCTCTGGTTTGAATATGTCTAGACCTTGTTTATCAACTTAATTGATTGCTTACTATATGACATAAGAAGACTACGTGCCTTGGTTTTCATTTTTTGTTTTTTTGAATTTTATGCTCATATTTTTGAATCTTGGTCAAATCTTAGGTTTGACCAAGATTTAAACAAGTTTAAAACATGAAAATGAAAAGGGAAGCATGTATCCTTCTTAGTCACTCTAAAATGAAGCTTTTGGGATGTTCTTGAAATTTCCATGTTTGAAACCCAAAACGACTTCTCTTCATGCTAGACTTCATAAGATCAACAGGGGGTAGATACATGATTTGTCTGGTTTGGATATACCTAGACCTCGTTTAACTTGAATGCATACGATATGACATAAGAAGACTACGTGCTTTTGTTTTTCATTATTCTGATTTTTTTGAATTTTGTGCCCACCCATTTGTATCTTGGTCAAATCCTAGGCTTGATAATGATTTAAACAAGATTAAAATATGAAAATGCAAAGGTAAGCATGGATCCTTCTTAGTCACTCTAAAATGAAGCTTTTGGGAGCAAAACCACTTCTCTTCATATGCTTGACTTCATAAGACGGAGTTTAGGGGTTAGGGGGTATAGATACATGATTTGTCTAGTTTGAATATGTCTAGACCTTGTTTATCAACTTAATTGGCTTACTATATGACATAAGAAAACTATTTGCTTTGGTTTTTCTTTTTCCTGATTTTTTTCAATTTTGATGCCCATTTGAATCTTGTCAAATCCTAGGTTTGACCGAGATAATTTAAACAAGCTTAAAACATGAATATGAAAAGGGAAGCATGTATCCTTCTTTGTCACTCTAAAATGAAGTTTTTGGGAGGTTTTTCAAATTTCCATGTTTGAAACCCAAAACCACTTCTCTTCATATGCTTGACTTCATAAGACAGAGTTTAGGGGTTAGGGGGTATAGATACATGATTTGTCTAGTTTGAATATGTCTAGACCTTGTTTATCAACTTTAATGCTTACTATATGACATAAGAAAACTATTTGCTTTGGTTTTCTTTTTTCTGACTTTTTTTCAATTTTGATGCCCATTTGAATCTTGTCAAATCCTAGGTTTGACCAAGATAATTTAAACAAGCTTAAAACATGAATATGAAAAGGGGAGCATGTATCCTTCTTAGTCACTCTAAAATGTAGTTTTTGGGAGGTTTTTGAAATTTCCATGTTTGAAACCCAAAACCACTTCTCTTCACATGCTTGACTTCATAAGACAGAGTTTAGGGGTTAGGGGTATAGATACATGATTTGTCTGGTTTAATATGTCTAGACCTTGTTTATCAACTTTAATGCTTACTATATGACATAAGAAGACTATGTGATTTGGTTTTTCATTTTTCTGTTTTTATTTTTCTGCCCATTTGAATCTTGGTCAAATCCTAGGTTTGACCAAGATTTAGACAAGTTTAACACGTAAATGAGTTAACTTGGATTTCCTACCCTTGAATCCATAGGAAACTTTGTTCTAATGCACTATTATAATCAACCGAGTTTTTACACCAACAGGTCTGTCACTTACGTGTGGTGCCCATGCTTGAGGTCCCACACTTCAGTGAGCACAAGTCACGTGCAATAGGTACGCAAACTCCCAGCCATCTTCTTTGTCAAGAGAAGACGCATCAGGATGCGTATTGGAAGTCTGTGGGTCCTTCTGGATCCTTCCGTTGTCCCTCTCACAAAAAAAACAAATCTCTCTCATTCTCGGCCTCGCTCGACTCGCTCGCTCGCTCGCACCTCCTGCTCACTGACAAACCCTGCACAAAAGTCAACATCATCACCCGAAAAAGGGGAGACACCATAATGCTCTCCCTTCTTCTCTCCTTCCGAGTGATCCCTCTTCCTCCGAGTTTCACTCGACGGGCAAACACCCATGTGCTGCATAGTAATAATAAAAAGGTAGTACTCGTAGAAAAATCGATATACGAATCTGTAATTAAATAGGTTAAACTAGGGTTTTGCCCAGTTCTACAGATCAAGGGTTCAAAAAAATCCAACTACGGGGTTCGAACAACACGATTCTAATCCAAGAATTTTTTCGACCTAGGTCACCCAAATGGCCTCAAACTATAGGGTTAGCATCTAGTGCAGTATGTGTGAAAATGTATGCACTATGTGTGCTATAACTTGTATGTCTTTCATATTTGAACCAAATTTGAATAAGTTTGAAATATTTGAAAAGGGGCTTTTGGCTTAAACGTTTGAAACCAAAAACCACTTCTCTTCATGCATGCTTGACTTCATAAGACAGAGTTTAGCTAGGGTTAGGGGGTAGATGCATGATTTTCCTGGTTTGAATATGTCTAGACCTTGTTTATCAACTTAATTGAATGCTTACTATATGACATAAGAATACTATGTGCCTTGTTTTTTTATTTTTTGATTTTTTTAAAATTTTATGCCCATTTGAATCTTGGTCAAATCCTAGGTTTGAACATGGTTTAAACAAGTTTAAATCATGAATATGAAAAATTAAGCATCTATATATCCTTCTTAGTCACTCCAAAATGTAGCTCGATCTTGGGAGGGTTTTCGAAATTTCCATGTTTGAAACCAAAAACCACTTCTCTTCATGCATGCTTGACTTCATAAGACAGAGTTTAGGGTTAGGGGTAGATATATACATTATTTTCTGGTTTGAATATGTCTAGACCTTGTTTATCAACTTGAATGCTTAATTACTATATATATATGACATAAGAATGTTATGTCCTTTGTTTTTTCATTCTTTTGATTTTTTATGAATTTCCATGCCCATTTGAATCTTTTGGTCAAATCCTAGAGGTTTGACCAAGATTGAAACAAGTTTAAAACATGAAAATGAAAAGGGAAGCTTGTATATCCTTCTTAATTAGTCACTCTAAAATGAAGTTTTTGGGAGGTTTTTGAAATTTCCATGTTTGAAACCCAAAACCACTTCTCTTCATGCTAGACTTCATAAGACAATTTAATTAGGGGTTAGGGGTAGATACATGATTTGTCTGGTTTGAATATGTCCAAACCTTGCTTGTTTATCAACTTGAATGCTTACTATATGACATAAGAATGCTTACCATATGTTTGAATTTTAAAAGCATATAGTCTTCTTATGTCATATAGTAAGCATTCAAAAGTTTTTCTTTGAGAGAGTAGCATGCATTCAAAAGTTGATAAATAAGATTTGTACATATTCAAACCAGACAAATCATGTATCTACACCCCCTAACCCTAAACTCTGTCTTATGAAGTCAAGCATGAAGAGAAGTGCTTTTGGGTTTCAAACATGGAAATTTCACAAACCTCCCAAAAGCTTCATTTTACAGTGACTAATTAAGGAGGATCCATGCTTACCTTTTGGCTTAAATGTTTGAAACCAAAAACCACTTCTCTTCATGCATGCTTGACTTCATAAGACAGAGTTTAGCTAGGGCGTTAGGGGGTAGATACATGATTTTCCTGGTTTGAATATGTCTAGACCTGGTTTATCAACTTAATTAATTGATTGTTTACTATATGACATAAGAAGACTATGTGCCTTGGTTTTAAATTTTTCTGTTTTTTTTTGAATTTTATGCCCATATATTTGAATCTTGGTCAAATCCTAGGTTTGACCAAGATTTAAACAAGTTTAAACATAAAAATGAAAAGGGAAGCATGTATCCTTCTTAGTCACTCTAAAATGAAGCTTTTGGGATGTTCTTGAAATTTCCATGTTTGAAACCAAAAACGACTTCTCTCTTCATGCTAGACTTCATAAGATCGACAGGGGGTATAGATACATGATTTGTCTGGTTTGGATATACCTAGACCTCGTTTATCAACTTGAATTCATACGATATGACATATGAAGACTATGTGCTTTAATTTGTTTTCATTTTTCTGATTTTTTTGAATTTTGTGCCCACCCATTTGTATATTGGTCAAATGCTAGGCTTGATAATGATTTAAACAAGTTTAAAATATGAAAATGCAAAGGTAAGCATGGATCCTTCTTAGAAACTCTAAAATGAAGTTTTTCGGAGGTTTTTGAAATTTCCATGTTTGCAACCCAAAACCACTTCCTCTTCACATGCTTGACTTCATAAGACAGAGTTTAGGGGTTAGGGGGTATAGATACATGATTTGTCTAGTTTGAATATGTCTAGACCTTGTTTATCAACTTTAATGCTTAATATATATGACATAAGAAAACTATTTCCTTTGTTTTTTCTTTTTTTTGATTTTTTTCAATATTGATGCCCATTTGAATCTTGTCAAATCCTAGGTTTGACCAAGATAATTTAAACAAGCTTAGAACATGAATATGAAAAGGGAAGCGTGTATCCTTCTTAGTCACACTAAAATGAAGTTTTTGGGAGGTTTTTGAAATTTCCATGTTTGAAACCCAAAACCACATCTCTTCATGCTTGACTTAATTTATAAGACATAGTTTAGGGGTTAGGGGGTAGATACATGATTTGTATGGTTTGATATTTCTAGACCTTGTTTATCAACTTTAATGCTTACTATATGACATAAGATGACTATGTGATTTGGTTTTTCATTTTTCTGTTTTTTATTTTATTTTTCTGCCCATTTGAATCTTGGTCAAATCCTAGGTTTGACCAAGATTTAGACAAGTTTAACACGTGAAAACGAATAAGTAAGCATGGATCCTTCTTAGTCACTCAAAAATGTACCAATCGATAGATGTGTTAACTTTGCTTCATGGAAATAATAATGTCATGTAAATGAGTTAACTTGGATTTCCTACCCTTGAATCCATAGGAAACTTTGTTCTAATGCACTATAATAATCAATCGAGTTTTTACACCAACAGGTCTGTCACTTACGTGTGGTGCCCACGCGTGAGGTCCCACACTTCAGTGAGCACAAGTCACGTGCAATAGGTACGCAAACTCCCAGCCATCTTCTTTGTCAAGAGAAGACGCATCAGGATGCGTATTGGAAGTCTGTGGGTCCTGGATCCTTCTTAGTCACTCTAAAATGAAGCTTTTGGGAGGTTCTTGAAATTTCCATGTTTGAAACCCAAAACCACTTCTCTTCATGATTGACTTCATAAAACATAGTTTAATTAGAGTTTTAGGGGTAGATATATACATGATTTTTCTGGTTTGAATATATATGTCTCTAGACCTTTGTTTATCAACTTGAATGCTTACTATACATATGACATAAGAATGCTATGTGCTTTGGTTTTTCATTCTTTTGATTTTTTCTGAATTTTTAGGGCCATTTGAATCTTGGTCAAATCCTTGGTTTGACCAAGATTTAAACAAGTTTAAAACATAAAAATGAAAAGGGAAGTCTGTATCCTTCTTAGTCACTCTAAAATGAAGCTTTTGGGAGGTTTTTAAAATTTCAATGTTTGAAACCCAAAACCACTTCTCTTCACATGCTTGACTTCATAAGACAGAGTTAATTAATTTAGGGGTTAGGGGGTATAGATACATGATTTGTGTGGTTTGAATATGTATGGACCTTATTTATCAACAACTTTAATGCTTACTATATGACATAAGAAAACTATTTGCTTTGGTTTTTCTTTTTTCAATTTTTTTTTCAATTTTGATGCCCATTTGAATCTTGTCAAATCCTAGGTTTGACCAAGATAATTTAAACAAGTTTAAAACATGAAAATGAAAAGGGAAGCATGGATCCTTCTTAGTCACTCTAAAATGAAGCTTTTGGGAGGTTTTTGAAATTTCCATGTTTGAAACCCAAAACCACTTCTCTTCACATGCTTGACTTCATAAGACAGAGTTTAGGGGTTAGGGGGTATAGCTACATGATTTGTCTGGTTTGAATATGTCTACACCTTGTTTATCAACTTTAATGCTTACTATATGACATAAGAAAACTATGTGATTTGGTTTTTCATTTTTCTGTTTTTATTTTTCTGCCCATTTGAATCTTGGTCAAATCCTAGGTTTGACCAAGATTTAGACAGGTTTAACACGTGAAAACGAATAAGTAAGGCTGGATCCTTCTTAGTCACTCCAAAATGTACCAATTGATAGATGTGTTAACTTTGCTTCATGGAAAAAATAATGTCATGTAAATGAGTTAACTTGGATTTCCTACCCTTGAATCCATAGGAAACTTTGTTCTAATGCACTATTATAATCAACCGAGTTTTTACACCAACAGGTCTGTCACTTACGTGTGGTGCCCACGCTTGAGGTCCCACACTTCAGTGAGCACAAGTCACGTGCAATAGGTACGCAAACTCCCAGCCATCTTCTTTGGAGTTGACTGTTGTGCAGCGTTTGTCAGTGCGCAGGAGGTGCGAGGCTGCGAGCGAGCGAGTCGAGCGAGGCCGAGAATGAGAGAGATGTTTTTTTCTTTTTCTTTTCCGTGAGAGGGACAACAGAAGGATCCAGAGACGACTTCCACTACGCATCCTGGTGCGCGTCTTCTCTTGACAAAGAAGATGGCTGGGAGTTTGCGTACCTACTAATCTACTATAGTACTACTACTACACAAGAACCATATACATGTCAAACTTTTCAATCATGACCCACATGCATTTTATGTATATATTCACAACTTTTAATGCATGCATGAAAACTCAGCAAAATATGTGCATTTTGGGTTGTCGCACATAAATGTGCTTTTACTTGTCTGCCACCAATCCAATTTTCATGTGAGGGGGAAACATGACACACGATGGACATTTCCAATGTTTCACGAATTAATTATCTCAATTTGCATCCATATATATATGCGCCTGGTTACTGAAAGATCGAACCAAAGGTGAACTTGAAACGTTTTCATTTTCATGTTTTAAACTTGTTTAAATCTTGGTCAACCCTTGGATTTGACCAAGATTCATAAAAAATTCAAAAACATAGTCTTCTTATGTCATACAGTCAACATTCAAGTTGATAAAACAAGATCTAAACATATTAAAAGAAGAATCATGTATCTACCCCCTAACCCTAAACTCTGTCTTTTGAAGTCAAACATGAAGATACGTGGTTTTGGGTTTACAAGATGGAAATTTCAAAAACCTCCGAAAAGCTTAATTTTGGAGTGACTAAGAAGGATACATGCTTACTTTTTCATTTTCATGTTTTAAACTTGTTTAAAGCTTGGTCAAACCTAGCTAGCTAGGATTTGACCAAGATTCAAGTGCGCATAAAAAATTCGAAAAAACCCCCAAAAATGAAAAACCATAACACATAGTCTTCTTGCGTCACATATATTGTAAGCATTCAAGTGTTGATAAACAATATCTAGACATATCAAACAAGAAAAATCATGTATCTATACCCCTAACCCTAAATTTGTCTTATGAAGTCAAGCATGAAGAGAAGTGGTTTGGGTTTTCAAACATGGAAATTTCGAAAACCGCCCAAAAGCTTCATTTCGGACTGACTAAGAAGGATCCATGCTTACCTTTTCATTTTCATGTTTTAAACTTGTTTAAATTCTTGTTCAAACCTAGGATTTGACCAAGATTCAAATGGGCATAAAAACAATCGAAAAAATCAAAAATGAAAAACCAAAGCACATAGTCTTCTTATGTCACATAGTAAGCCATTCAACTTGATAACAAGGTCTAGACCTATTCAAACCAGAAAAATCATGTATCTACCCCTAACCCTAAACTCATCTGTCTTATGAAGTCAAGCATGAAGAGAAGTGGTTTTGGGTTTCAAACATAGACATTTCAAAAGCCTCCCAAAAGCTTCATTTTGGAGTGACTAAGAAGGATCCATGCTTAATTTTTCATTTTAATGTTTTAAACTTGTTTAAATCTTGGTTAAACCTATGATTTGACCAAAATTTGATTCGGCATAAAAATTCAAAACAAATCAAATAAATGAAAAACCAATGCACATAGTACATCTTCTTATGTCATATACTAAGCATTCAAGTTGATAAGCCAGGTCTAGACATATTCAAACTAGAAAAATCATGTATCTACCCCTAACCCTAAACTCGATTTGTCTTATGAAGTCAATCATGAAGAGGTGTTTTGGGTTTCAGACATGGAAATTTCAAAAACCTTCCAAAAGCTTCATTTTGAAGTTACTAATTAAGAAGGATCACTACAAGAAAAGTTTGGCAACTTTTCTTGTAGTGGATCCAGGCTTAATTTTTCATTTTCATGTTTTAAATTTTGGTCAAACCTAGGATTTGACCAAGATACAAATGGGCATAAAAATTCAGGGTAGCATCATACCCCCCTCCTTCCCGCGTAGAAAAAGTGTTAGGCGAGTAGTAGAATGGCATGACCAACAAGTTTCAAGTAAAATTTTGAATATGACCAAAATATACCAATTGATAGATGTGTTAACTTGGCTTCATGGGTGTGTGACCTAAGATTGAGCCATGGTACATTTTGCCAACAAAGTAGCAATTGAGTTGGCTTTCTACCTTAGTAGGCGTGCATTGGAAGGATGCATTATGCCGGCAAAGTTTTCAAACGTTCAAACTTTTCCGGTTTCTCATACAGTATTTGGCTCCTTGAGAAGCATTGATGTGATCATATAAGGTTATGCAAAACTTCGCCTTTCCCGTACTTGCCCGAGCACTCGACACCCCTCGTCCCATGGCGACTCCTCCAGCCATAGCCCCGTGCACCCAGGCTCCACGACTCAGCCTCGGAGGGGTGTGCGCTAAAAGCTCGCAAATGTCTGTGTGCCATTGGTGTGCGATGAAGCAGGCGGCTCTGTGTCTTGCTGTGGCTAGACTCCTGGCGCCCTTTGATCTAGGAGAGGGAGAGGAGGGAGGGGGTCCCATGAAGCGGCGGTGGCCCAGGTATCGGCGGCAGCCCAGGCAGCAGCGGCAAAGTGGGCTGGTCGGAGCATAGGCATGCGCCGGGGGCGAACCTCGCCGGGTGAGGATGCTTCCATTGTGAAGAAGCACTTGCCATCCAGGGCTTCGGGTTCGCCAACAAACTCAGCGCCTCGGTCCATGGCGTTGCCGTCGTGGGGACGTCGGGGGCGGCGGCGACGTGCTGCAGCCCCAGCCTTTAGTGGGGACCAAAGTGCGACCGACCACATCACGGCGTCGGCAGCATTGGGGATGCCGATGGGCATCCACTGCCACACACAGATTTGGGAGGTTCTGGCCGGGCCGAGTTCCAAACTTCCATCATCGGAGCCGAGGGCTTGGTACTTCAAATTCCGAATCAGGCAATCCTTCGACCCCAATCAGCTTCTGCCTGTGGTCCAAATCCGAGATATCTTGGCGGCAGCTATGCTGGTTAAGCTTAGCCGGACAGCGGCAATCGACGATCTGCAAAACCTAGATGCCTTCCGAGGATTTGCAGCAGCCGTCAATGCACTCGTGGAGGCATCGCATGCTGGTAGCAGCGGCGAATGCGGGTATGTTGTTTTACTCCCTTTGTATGCTTTTGTCATAAAAATCAATTTGCTAATTCTCATTCGATTGAAAATTAGACCCATTCACCATCAACTCTCAAACAGTGGACACTAGTAATATGTAGAACTAGAAATTACACAAGATTTCTGTACTCCTAGTACTATTACTTCGACGCTACATGTTGTTTACACGAGGAAATTGCACAAACTACCGCTTATTGCTGCCTTCGTTGCGTAAAACACTTTTTAAAACTGTAATTTTTTTCCGCACAAACCACCAACTATCGTGTTCTGTTGCAGGGAATTTCAAATTTAGGATTGAGCTGTTTAAGAGCAAATCAGATGATCGGGGACCACCAACTACTATAGTTTTAATTGCAAATAGAATCGATTTTGCAAAATTATGAAACGCACATAACGTTTGAATTACTACAATTTTTTTGAAGGTTTGATATTTTCATCATTTTTGTGTGAATCTTACACCAAGTAACACAACTTTCAGACGGAATACAAAATATTTTCAAACTTCCTAGATTTGATAGCTCAAATATTTTTAATTACTAGTTTTTCAGTATTTTAAAAAGTCGAAACACTATATTTTGGCTGAATGTTAGAAAATATATTTCATGATTATCCCATATTAGTTAAGAAGTACATAAACTAGTAGTAGTAATAAAGAACAGAGGGAGTTTATGGAGATACATCCATTAAGGGCATGTTAGTGTGTGTTGGTGTATTACTTATGCCTTCTTTGGTTAATACACTTCTCAAGTGATCCCCGCAAACCCTCTATTCTTGCCTAGAATACAAAAACTCCCCATCAAAGTATTAGTGCATTTTTTGGATGAGTATTCGAGAGGATTGGGTGAACACCAAGGATTTGCATAGGGAATTGGTACAATTGAATCCTTGGCTGTTTGATTTGTAGGATTGTTTCCGATAGGAATTTTTCCTAAGGATTTCTTTGCACAGATTCCATAGAAAATTAAACATCTACTCATGCCTCTTTTTAAGAATGCTTTACTTTTCCTATGGTGGAATCAAACAAAGTTTGGATTCTATGAATTCCTATAGGATTGGAGTGGACATGACATTGCAATCCTACATTTCCCTATTCCTACATCTTTCGGTAGGCATTTGCCTAGAATAAATAACCATGTGTATTACGGAGTAGCAATAAAATATAGGTTTATTTCTCTAAAGCATCTTGCACTGTACTAGTACATGGCTTAAGAGACAATATTTTTACCATTTTTTTTGCGAGAAGACAATATTATTACCATAGTTACTAAGTACATTTTATTGGATGATGAAGTGATAGCCCTCATCAATGCATTGTGAATTATTAGGGCATGGGTCGCACGTGATTTACGAGTACACCGCACGATCGAGAGCCGCCGTCCCTCTTTGCTTTCTACCGATGCGGCGGAGCTCCTCCCCACACCCACGAATAACTGAAAGCCACAACTGCTGGGGAAAAGTCTTGCGCCGAGAAAATCTACAACCGTGGTTGAGTACATGTGTTTCTTAAGATACGAGTGCTCCAATGCATTTTTTCTTTCCTTTTACTAATTTACCTTGAAAATCCCGCACGTCCACTTATTTGTGGACGGAGGGAGTATCACGCCAAGAGGAAGTAGGACAATAGTGGGCGCTTATAGCCCGCCTACGTGGTACTTTTGCCAGCTGTTGGCTCTTCTATTGTTCTTGCTCTAAAGAAACCCCGATTGTGAAAGGCCAAGGCGTACTTCTTTTGGTCACGCAAAATTCAAAATACTGCCATGGACATTGAATTGACATGACAACACATAGCTTGGGATGTCCAAATTTGCACGTTAGACCAGTGACTTGTTCTTCACCTTTTCAGAGGGAACAGTGACTTTTTATTATGGGTCTATACACTTTCCAAGAAACAGGAGGAGATGCTGTAGAGTGTAGAGGAGCGAAGTCAAGCGCCCCGCCCCCACCTGCCCTATTTCGGTTCACCTCCATCGTCTACCTCCGCCCCCGCCCGCACCAATCGACCACCTTCCATAGCACGCGCCAGTGCCGCCGCCATGCAGCTTTAGAATCAATTCCACCGCCCAGTTTGAGAGCCTCCGTTCTTCATCTTCCCCGCCACCTGCCGCCATCGAACCCAAATTAAACTCCAATCAGTTGAACCCAAACCTCATAGACCCACCCCCTGCCCTGCGATGGCGGCATCGAACAAGGAAAATGATGACTCTGAACTGTTTCAGAAGGTCTTTTCCGAAGGTCCCCTTGAAGAACTCGTAACAAGATGCGACGTCATCACCGCCGCGAGCCTCGTCGGTTCGTCCAAACTATTTTTCGACTCTGCAAATGATAGTGCAACTCTATCTTTTTCTCTCCCGTTTGGCCTCCCATGTGTTCTTCATTCTCACCCGACGAAGGTAGCACGGGATTGCAAGCTGACGCCGCTGGACAGGTTCTCCTCCGACGCTGTGATGCCAGACGGTACGGGTAAGCAGTGGGTAGGTGCCAATGGAGATTGGGTTGCCATGGTTGACACTGGCTTTCCTGCTTGCAAATGGAAACTTGTCAACGTCTACACTCGCCGTGAAATTCCTCTCCCTGTGCCGTTTGAAACCACCCACATTCCAAATATATACCACCACAACCTTCGTGCTATTATATTTCACAAGATATATATTTGCCAAGTTCCCACAGCTGCTGGGGGGTACAAAAATTTCTCTCTTGTTGCTGTTTTTGACATCAGAGTTGCCCTCCTTTGCGGCGAAGATTCTGGATGGACAGTTCTTACAGAGCCCAAGTCCCACATCTTTTACAATTACAGCGATGCAATTCTCCACAATGGGCTTGTGTTTGCCACAACTCATACTGGCACTGTTCACGCATGGAATCCTCAGCAAGCTGGTAATTTTCCTCCGGACGTAGTGTATGATGAGCTTCATTATTCATGGCTGTAAAGATAATTTTAATGCACAAACTTATTAATTTTCGAACCTGACTGATCTGACTTGGAGGCTTGGGGCATATTTGCTTCGGATGAAATTTCATTGGTATTTAGACTTTTTATTCGAGATGATTACCATAGAAAAATTTGAGGATTGTATAATTAGGAGTTTTATTCTCAGATTGAATTATGTTGGATTTTGACCTCTACTTGAACTTCTTGAAATGAATCCTTTGGTTTCCCATGTGATGTACTCAAATACACCAATATGCTGTATTATTGAATGGAAATGCCATTATATCATCCCATCTGAATCCTAATGCGTTTTCCCAATTCTTACGTTTTCAGATTTGTGCAAACCAAACATACCCTTCTTAACAGTAATTTCGTTTTCAAGCAGGTCCTCCGCTGATCGTAGAGCCACCGCCCATTGTGTTTGAATGGCGGTGTGCACTTGATGATGCTCTTGGCCATGATCACGAGGTCGATTATGGCGTGTGGTGGTTAGCAAGATCTATAGATGGTTCTAGACTTCTTCTGATCCATACACTGGGCATTGCTGATGAAAGGGAATATTCCTGTAAAGTTTGCCATACTGCTTCTGATCGTCGTGTTCATCATGGTCGCACTGTTGGCAACTATGCTTCTGGGTTTGGTTGCCTGGTGTTCACGAAGGACACTAGTAAGTTAAATGAAGGTATTCCATGGGAAAAGATTGATGACCTTGGAGAATATTCTCTTTTCCTTGGAGTGAACTATCCGATTATGCTGCCATTAGGCGGTGCAGATGTTGTCCCAGGATGTCTGACGAGAAGAAATTGTGTGTACACCTTGCCGAATGAAGCATGGCTTCGCAATTCGCAGCTGCCTGAAATATGCCGATTCAGTCTGAATCGTGAAGATTGCGCCGTTGGTTTCCAAACCAACGCCTTGGAGAAAACATGCAAAACAAAAAAAGATAGGTACCTGGTAAAGACACCGCTTTGGTTCATCCCAAACTTCGCCAACGCCCCGGATTGGAACAAGTGTGATGTTTAATTCTGAAACAGGGCCTGCAGCCATTGTAGCTACTGATAGTATGTAATTTCATAGCTAATGAACGAGGCAATTGTGGTCTACTAATTACAACTGTTTTGTAAAGAGGTGGTCTATAAGTATACCCCTCTCTTCATTGATGCATTTGTGGTCTACATGATGGTACTCTTAAATATATGGGTGTGGCTCCTCAACACATAATGTGGGGGTATTATTGTGTTAAAGTTGAAGGCTTGATCAACTATAGGTTCACTTCTCTAGTTACATTACTAGGTACTCCGGTTGGCTATGTTGTGATGAACACATTGTGTTCTGTTGTTCGGTGAAGACAAAAGTAGAACTATGGTATGCTTATGTTTAAGAGCAAGCGAGGGTTTAGCTTGAGATGTTAAAATTCAGATTTGAACTATTTTTTGATATGGAAATTTGAAATATATATGGTACTGTATATGATTATGTATAACAACAAGCGACGAAAGGGCTGATGCTCCTATTCCTTGTCGGCGGGAGGACTATGTGTGCGGCGACTTGAGCCAAATTAGAAGGCCATAGCTATGTTGATTGGTCCTTGAAGTTGGAGGGGCTAGGATTTCGGATGAGCGGAGTGGGGGAAGTTGTTGCTCATGGAACAAAAGTCCTTAAAATAGTAATGTTAGTATATAGGAGTACAAGGTATATACTTGTACTATTTTAGTACTATAATAAGTATATCGGGTTCATCAAAAAGAATTATCTCGGGTTCACAACCACGTGGGGTCAAGGTGAGGGAAAGTTGGTCAATACCTCTTACCGCTATATCCCCGCCCCAAGTTCTAATGCGCAAGTGCTGTTATTTTTTTAAAGGGAAATAGTGGTTCCTCTCCCCCGGAAACATGCCCCGCATCTCCACCTCCTAGTATCGTAGTACTACTACTGCATCTTCTCCAAAAAAAACCCTCTTCTGTCTCTTTCTCCCGTTCACCCCTCTCTCCCTTGCATTAGATTACCGACTCCAATGAAGCAGAAGCGTAAGGTTGAGGAGATTCCTGATTGCTACCACCAGTCCATGGGGTGGGGCAACCTCCACTACCCACTGGTGGAGAACATAGCCGAGCGGGCGGATATCCTCAGCACTGGTCGCCTCGCTCGAGGCATGATCGGCATGCGGCATGCCATCCGCGGAGCGCATAAGGTTCCGTTCGGTTTACCGAGCCTGCTCCACTGCGACCCCGAGACATGGCCAGACGACCGCGACAATACTGTAAGAGTATTTATTTATTTACTCATCTCGTTTCAGCTTGTGTTTTTTCAATCAACTTTTCTTATTGCCAAACATCATGCATGAATTTAGACTCAACATCATCACCTGATTTGGGAGTACTGTAAGGTTTGCTGCCTTCACTATGCACATGTACTCTTCGGAATTGCTTTATTTATCCATTACATCTGTGCTTCAGTTCTGCACAATCCGCTCTTCATTCTGTCGAATACCTTGCATGCATAGACAATTTTGAAACAAATCCTATTTGCAGGGCATTCACGCGTTGCTGATGCCATTAGACAAGCCGACAGTTCCAGCATTTATCCATACCAAGGAGGAACTGGATGGACATGGACCCATGCACTGGGTGGGTTGTAACGGCGACTGGGTGGCATTTGTCCAGCAGGACGGGCACTTGACGATCCGCAACATATACATATCAGATACTATTATACCTCTTCCATCTCTGCAAGATGCAGGAATTTCTTTGGGCCCTACTAGTGAATGGTGGCATGGCAGCCCACCATTCCTGTTCAAATACAAAATAGATAAAAGTTTGGAACTGCTCAAAGTACGGATCGTCAAGAGGCCGTACAAAGATGATCTAGCAGGGCCATGGCATTACGAGGTAATCGTTGTATTTGACGAATTGATCGCTATCCTACAAGCGCCCCTAGAAAAGGAGTGGAATATCCTGAGAAACCCTGAATTCTTTGATAGAAACAGCTATGTCGATGCCATGGGCATTCCTGGATATGGTACAAGTTCACACCTACATCGTGTATACGCAGTTACATATCCGTATGGAGATGTTCTGGTTTGGGAACCATATACCTGTGGTGAGTCTTTGTTTTATGTCTTAACTAGTAAATGGCATGCTGCACATGTTGGACCAATTACGATTCGCAATACTGATGTATAAAAGTTGCGTTCTAAATGTTGTTCAAACTTTCAATACAACTAATAATTTGGTTATACCATCAAAATAAGTGTGAGCATACAGTTTATAAATATGAACAAAAATTTGGAACCTTTCTTAATCACTATCAAGTGGGACGTGTGATATCGGTGTGAGACTGCTCTGATTTTTCTTCATAATGGAAACATGACGGTTCTAGAAACACGTGGACACTGGTGTGGTATTTTTTTCACGCGAATACCTCTAATCCCAACCGTTAGATTTTGGACACCAACAGTTGGAATTGCTGCTACATGTCTTGTTAAAAACTGGTGCCTTATAGTAGTAGAAAATAGAAGATAGAAGAGAAGAGATAATTTTCAGTGTAGTTCCTACTTGCTGCATTGTGGTTGATCTTTGTGCATTGCAGGGACACATGCAGCCCCGCGTCTCATTGACGCCCCTGTCATTGAAGATGAAGAAGCAGAAGTGGCTGCAATTTTCGCTCAAATCGAGGGAGATGCTGTCATGGAAGATGATGAAGCAAATGTGGCTCAAGGCGATGGAGGTGCCGATGAAGATAATGATGCTGATGAAGAAGAATTAGAAGAAGAAGAATTAGAAGAAGACGAATTCGATGATGAAGAATTAGATGATGAAGAATTAGATGATGATGGTGATAATCATAATTATGAAGATGAAGATGTATTTCTTGGATTTTCTGACCAGCGCACTTGGTTCCTGGCACCAATGAGAGCAGAGTCCATTACTGGTGAATCTGATCTCGCGTGGATTCAGGTTAAAGGTTATCGGCCCATCCTCGGTCCTCCAATATTACATATGGGTAACAAGCTGAGGTCTTATCCTTTGGTACGGTGCTACGTTTTCTTGAGATCTGCCCATACCTTGGACCCTGTAGAAGAGGCAAGGTGGGAAAGATTGAACAATTTGAAGGGGCGTTCTTTATTTCTTGGACTCAATCACCCAATTTTCATGCTACCCCCGCCAATCGACGCAGAGGCTGCAGAACCAGATTTCCAATTGTTCAAACCTGACTGTGTCTTTGCTACCCACAATCGCGCCCGTGATACATGGATACGTCCAAGGCCAAATTGGTGCAGAATGCACGTCAATGGAGGTCCTGCCATAGGCTCAAGATTGCAGTACAAAAAAGAGAAGATTGAACATAGAGCCGAAGCACCCATGTGGTTCGTCCCAACACTTCCACCTGTTTTTCCTTGAGAAATAAGAGACAGATGGTGACCTTATTTTATAGAGAAAACATAGTGTTCGTGAACTTAACCTCATGAACATTCGCTGTTCGGTTTTTGCTGAAATCAAAATTTTGCAGAGATGAAGATCTTTGTTTGAATCCCGTGCTGAACATATTTTTCACAAATTAGCTACCCGTATTGTGATGAATACATGCTGGTTTGTTGTTTGGTGCAGTAGCAGACATGAAGATCTTTGTCCTGAATACCACAATGGACATCTTTTTTTTCTTCAAAAATTAGCTAAGCTCACGCTATTAGGCGCAAATGCCTATTAAGAGATTTGGTGCTCTTGGGCACCAGTGCTCCTGCTATTTTAGAAAAAAATAAAAAATATATTTATTTGTTCAAAAAATTAGAAAAAAAATCATGGAGTAGCTAATGAATTGTCCCATAAACGTGCAAAATTTCAGTTTCAAATACAAAAAATTCTGGGCTACACAAAAGTAACAAACGTGTGGATCTGGGTATGCATATTTCAAATCTCCAAATTTCAACAGATTTTGTCTTTTTTGTGTAGTCTACAATATAAAGAATGTCATATTAAAATTTTACACGCTTGTAGGTTACTTTATTTATTATGTCTACATTCATTTTCAGATTTTTTTGAAACAAATATGTATGATATTTGATTTTTTTTAAACAGCAGAGCACTGGTGCCCATTAGCCAAAGACACTTTTCGCAAATGCCTTCAATAAAGGAACGGATGGTGACCTTATTTTATAGAGAAACCATAGTGTTTGTGAACTTAAAGTCATGAACACACGCTGTTCGGTTTTTGGTGAAATCAAAATTTAGCAGAGATGAAGATCTTTGTTTGAATCCCGTGATGAACACATTTTTCCTAAATTAGCTACCAGTATTGTGATGAATACATGCCGGTCTGTTTTTCGGTGGAGTAGCAGACATGCAGGGGATCGAAAGAAACGGCAAAGTAGCCAGAAATCAGGGGTCAAATATAAATTCGAGAAAGGAAACGTTTATTCAACAGTCAGGCTGACATGTGGGACGTATCTTGCAGCCGCGGCCTCAACATTTATCATTCAGAGAGGATGACATGTGGGACCCACGAACCAGCATCGTTCTCGACGTTTCTCAAAGGGGGCAGGAGATCGAAAGAAAAAGGCAAGTAGCTCGAAATCAGGTGTCCAAAAAATCCAAGAAAGGAAAGGTTTATCGCACAAAGAGGCTGACATATTGTACCCAGTTTGCAGCAGCGTCATCAACGTTTCAAAGGCGGTGGAGTTCGAAAGAAAAAGGCAAATAGCCAGAAATTAGGGGTCAAAAATAAATCCAGCAAAGGAAACTTTTATCGTACAAAGAGGCTGACATGTGGGACCCAGCCAGCAGCGTCCTCAACGTTTCTAAGGTGGCAGGCAATGGAAAAAAGGCAAATAGCCAGAAATTAGGGGTCAAAAATAAATGCAACAATAGAAACTCTTATTGTTCATAGAGGCTGACATGTTGGACCCATGAGCCAGCAGGGCCCTCAACGTTTCAAAGGCGTCACGGGATCAAAAGAAAAGAACCAAGTAGTCATTAATTAGGTGTCAAAAATAAATCCAAGAAAGTAAATGTTTTACTTTTCATAGAGGCTGTCATATGGGACCCATGAGCCAGCAGCGTCCTCAACGTTTCTAAGGCGGCTGGGGATCGAAAAAAAAGCGAAGTAGCCATTAATTAGGGGTCAACAATAAATCCAAGAAAAGAAATGTTTATTGTTCTTAGAGGCTGACATGTGGGAGCTATGCGCCAGCAGCGTCCTCATCGTTTCAAAGGCGGTCGGGGATCCAAAGAAAAAGGCAAATAGCCAGAAATCAGGGGTAAAAAAAATCCAAGAAAAGAAATATTATTGTTCATAGAGGCTGGCATGTGGGACCCATGAGCCAGCAGCGTCCACAATTTCAAAGGCGGCACAGGATCGAAAGAAAAAGGCAAGTGACCAAAAATCAGGGGGTAAAAAATCCAAGAAAAAAACTTTATTGTACATAGAGGATGACATGCGGGTCCCATGAGCCAACAACTTACTCGTCGTTTCAGAGGGCCGAGGCGGCATGAGATCGAAAGAAAAAGGAAAGTGACCAAATATCAGGAGCAAAAAATAATCCATGAAAAGAAACTTTCATTGTACATAGAGGATGACATAGGGTCCCATGTTGTAGCAGCGGTCTGAACGTTTCAAAGACGGCATGAGATCGAAAGAAAAAGGCAAGTGACCAAATATCAGGAGCCAAAAATAATCCAAGAAAAGAAACTTTTATTGTACCTTTGAGAGTCGGCATGAGATTGAAAGAAAAAGGCAAGTGACCAAATATCAGGAGCCAAAAACCTAGAAAAGAAACTTTTATTGTACATAGAGTATGACATGCGGGTCCCATGACGCTGCAGCATCCTCAACGTTTCCAAGGCGGCAGGGGATCAAATGAAAAGGAAATAGCCAAAAAGCAGAGGGTGAAAAAAATCGAAGAAAAGAAACTTTTATTGTTCATAGTGGATGACATGTGGGACCCATGAGGCAGCAGCATCCTCAACGTTTCCAAGCAGCAGGGGATCGAAAGAAAAAGGAAATAGCCAAAAATCAGAGCGTGAAAAATAATCCAAGAAAAGAAACTTTTATTTTACATAGAGGATGACATGTGGGTCCCATTTTGCAGCAGCGGTCTCAACGTTTCAAATGCGGCTTGAGATCAAAAGAAAACGAAAGTAGCCCGAAATTAGGGGGAATAAAACTCCAAGAAAAGAAAGTTTTTTGTACATAGAGGATGACATACGGGTCCCAAGGCGGCAGGGGAACAAAAGAAAAAGGAAATAGCCAAAAATCAGAGGGGTGAAAAAAAATCCAAGAAAAAAGAAACTTTTAGAGTTCATAGTTCATAGAGGATGACATGCGGGTCCCATGAGGCAGCAGCGTCCACAACGTTTCCAAGGCGGCACACAGGACCAAAAGAAAAAGGATGTACCCCTGCTGGGCCTTTTGATCAAAAAATAATCCAAGATAAGGAAGATATAAATTGGGGCTGCCTGGCCATCTGGGCCTTCTAACCTGCTGGACGTCTTTTGACTCGTACAATTTCAGCCCACTCCAAAACAAGAAAGTCCTATGCTTCGCAAAAACAAAACAAAAACAAGGAGATTCATATTAGTTCGTTTATGTAAAAATAAAGATTTAATTTATCCGTTTGCAATAGCTCAGAGCGAAATACACTTTTTATTGTCTGCAAAATAATCAAGATATCACATGTTTCTTGTACGGGGAGGCTGACATCGGGACCCATGAGCCAGCAGCGTCGTCAAAGTTTTAAAGGCGGCAGGGGATCGAAAGAAAAAATAAATCAAAAATCAGTTGGTAAAAAAATCGAAGAAAAGAAACATTTATCGTTCTGAGAGGATGACATGCGGGACCCATGTGGCAGCAGCATCCTCAACGTTTCCAAGGCAGCACGGGATCCAAAAAAAGGCAAAATAGCCAGAAATTAGGGGTCAAAATAACTCCAAGAAAAGAAAGGTTTATCGTCCATAGAGGCTGACATGTGGGACCCATTAGCGAGCAGATTCTTCAACGTTCAAAGGCGGCAGGGGATCAAAAGAAAAAGGAAGTAGCCAGAAATTAGGGGTAAAAAATAACTCCAACAATGGAAACTTTTATTGTTCATAGAGGATGACATGCGGGACCCATGAGCCAGCAGCTTCCTCAACGTTTCAAAGGCGGCATGGGATCGAAAGAAAAAGGCAAGTGACCAAATATCAGGAGCCAAAAATAATCCAAGAAAAGAAAGTTTATTGTACATAGAGGATGACATGCGGGTCCCATTTAGCAGCAGCGGTATCACCGTTTGAGAGGCGGCAGGGGATCGAAAGAAAAAGGCAAGTGACCAAATATCAGGAGCCAAAAAAATCCAAGAAAAGAAAGTTTTATAGTACATAGAGGATGACATGCGGGTCCCATTTTGCAGCAGCGGTATCACCGTTTGAGAGGCGGCAGGGGATCGAAAGAAAAAGGCAAGTGACCAAATATGAGGTGCCAAAAATAATCAAAGAAAAGAAAGTTTTCAACGTTTCAAAGGCGGCAGGGGATCAAAAGAAAAAGGAAGTAGCCAGAAATTAGGGGTCAAAAATAACTCCAAGAAAGGAAACTTTTATTGTTCATAGAGGATGACATGCGGGACCCAAGCGCCAGCAGCCTCAACGTTTCAAAGGCGGCATGAGATCGAAAAGAAAAGAAAATATCAGGACCCGAAAATAATCCAAGAAAAGAAATTTTGTACATAGAGGATGACATGTGGGACCCATTTTGCACAGGACCAAAAGAAAAATGAAGTAGCCAGAAATCAGGGGGTGAAAAAAATCCAAGAAAAGAAAGATTTCAATTGGGCTGCATCTGGACATCTGGGCCTTCGAACTATCCTGCTGGGCCTTTTGACTCGTACAATTTCAGCCCACTCCAAAACAGGAAAGTTCGGATTTTTCTCAAAAAAAACAGGAAAGTCCTATGCTTCGCAAAAACAAAAAACAAGGACACTCAACATATAAGTTTGTTTATGTAAAAATGAAGATTTAATTTATCCGTTTGCAATAGCTCAGAGCGAAATACACTGTTTATTGTCTGGAAAATAATCAAGATATCACATGTTTCTTGTACGGGGAGGCTGACATCGGGGACCCATGAGCCAGCAGCGTCGTCAACGTTTCAAAGGCGGCAGGGGATCGAAAATAAAATAAAAAACTAAAAATCAGTTGGTAAAAAAATCCAAGAAAAGAAAACATTTATCGTTCTGAGAGGATGACATGCGGGACCCATGAGGCAGCAGCATCCTAACGTTTCCAAGGCGGCAGGGGATCAAAAGAAAAAAAGGAAATAGCCAGAAATTAATTAGGGGTAAAAAATAAATCCACCAAAGGAAACTTTTATTTTTCATAGAGGATGACATGTGGGACCGACCTGCCAACAGCGTCCTCATCGTTTCAAAGGGGGCAGGGGATCAAAAGAAAAAGGCAAATAGCCATAAATTAGGGGTCAAAAATAACTCCAAGAAAGGAAACTTTTATTGTTCGTAGAGGATGACATGGGGGACCCATGAGCCAGCAGCTTACTCAACGTTTCAAAGGCGGCATGAGATCGAAAGAAAAACGCAAGTGACCAAATATGAGGTGCCAAAAATAATCCAAGATTTATTGTACATAGAGGATGACATGCGGGTCCCATTTTGCAGCAGCGGTCTCAATGTTTGAAATGCGGCTTGAGATCAAAAGAAAAAGAAAGTAGCTAGAAATTAGGGGGTCAAAAAAATCCAAGAAAAGAAAGTTGATGGACATAGAGGTTGACATGCGGGTCCCATGTGCCAGCAGCTTACTCAACGTTTCAAAGGGGCCAGGGGATCAAAAGTAAAAGGCAAATAGCCAAAAATCAGAGGGTGAAAAAAAATCCAAGAAAACAAACTTTTATAGCACATAGAGGATGACATGCGGGTCCCATGAGCCAGCAGGTTCCTCAACGTTTCAAACGTGGCATGAGATCGAAAGAAAAAGGCAAGTGACGAAATATCAGGAGCCAAAAATAATTCAAGAAAAGAAACTTGATTGTACATAGAGGATGACATGCGGGTCCCATGTGTAAGCAGCTTACTCAACGTTTCCAAGGCGGCAGGGCATCAAAAGAAAAAGGAAATAGACAAAAATCAGAGAGTGAAAAAAACCATAGAAAATAAACTTTTATAGCACATAGAGGATGACATGCGGGTCCCATGAGCCAGCAGGTTCCTCAAAGTTTCAAACGTGGCATGAGATCGAAAGAAAAAAACGCAAGTGACCAAATATCAGGAGCCAAAAATAATCCAAGAAAAGAAAGTTTTATAGTACATAGGGATGACATGCGGGTCCCATTTAGCAGCAGCGGTATCACCGTTTGAGAGGCAGGGGATCGAAAGAAAAAGTCAAGTACCAAATATGAGGTGCCAAAAATAATCCAAGAAAAGAAAGTTTTATAGTACATAGAGGATGACATGCGGGTCCCATTTAGCAGCAGGTTCCTCAACGTTTCAAACGTGGCATGAGATCAAAAGAAAAAGGCAAGTGACCAAATATCAGGAGCCAAAAATAATTCAAGAAAAGAAACTTGATTGTACATAGAGGATGACATGCGGGTCCCAATTAGCAGCAGCGGTATCACCGTTTGAGAGGCTGCAGGATCGAAAGAAAAAGGCAAGTGACCAAATATCGGAGCCAAAAATAATCCAAGAAAAGAAATTTTATTGTACGTAGAGGATGACATGCGGGTCCCATTTTGCAGCAGCGGTCTCAACGTTTCCAAGGCGGCACAGAACCAAAAGAAAAATGAAGTAGCCAGAAATCAGGGGGTGAAAAAAATCCAAGAAGAAAGATTTCAATTGGGCTGCATCTGGACATCTGGGCTTTCGAACTATCCTGCTTGGCCTTTTGACTCGTACAATTTCAGCCCACTCCAAAACAGGAAAGTTCCGAATTTTCTAAAAAAACAGGAAAGTCCTATGCTTCGCAAAGACAAAAAAACAAGGAGATTCAACATATAAGTTTGTTTATGTAAAAATAAAGATTTAATTATCCGTTTGAAATAGCTCAGAGCGCAATACATTGTTTATTGTCTGCAAAATAATCAAGATATCATATGTTTCTTGTACGGGGAGGCTGACATCGGGGACCCATGAGCCAACAGCGTCGTCAACGTTTTAAAGGCGGCAGGGGATGGAAAGAAAAAATAAACCAAAAATCTGTTGGTAAAAAATCCAAGAAAAGAAACATTTTCGTTCTGAGAGGATGACATGCGGGACCCATGAGGCAGCAGCATCCTCAGCGTTTATTGTTCATAGAGGTTGACATGTGGGACCCGTGAGCCAGCGGCGTCCTCAACGTTTTAAAGGCTGCAGGTGATCGAAAGAAAAAATAAGCCAAAAATCGTTTGGTCAACAAAATCCAAGAAAATAAACATTTACCGTTCTGAGAGGATGACATGCGGGACCCATGAGGCAGCAGCATCCTCAACGATTCCAAGGCGGCAGGGGAAATATCCAGAAATTAATTAGGGGTTCAAAATAAATCCATCAAAGGAAACTTTTATTGTTCATAGAGGATGACATGTGGGACCGACCTGCCAACAGCGTCCTCATCGTTTCAAAGGGGGCAGGAGATCAAAAGAAAAAGGCAAATAGCCAGAAATTAGGGGTAAAAAATAACTCCAAGAAAGGAAACTTTTATTGTTCGTAGAGGATGACATGCGGGACCCATGAGCCAGCCTTACTCAACGTTTCAAAGGCGGCATGAGATCGAAAGAAAAAGGCAAGTGACAAAATATCAGGAGCCAAAAATAATCTAAGAAAAGAAACTTTATTGTACGTAGAGGATGACATGCGGGTCCCATTTAGCAGCAGCGGTCTCAACGTTTCAAATGCGGCTTGAGATCAAAAGAAAAAGAAAGTTGATTGTACATAGAGGATGACATGCGGGTCCCATGAGTCAGCAGCTTACCCAACGTTTCCGGCAGGGGATCAAAAGAAAAAGGAAATAGCCAAAAATCAGAGGGTGAAAAAAATAAAGAAAATAAACTTTTATAGCACATAGAGGATGACATGCGGGTCCCATGAGCCAGCAGGTTCCTCAACGTTTCAAACTTGGCATGAGATCGAAAGAAAAAGGCAAGTGACGAAATATGAGGAGCCAAAAATAATTCAAGAAAAGAAAGTTTTATAGTACATAGAGGATGACATGCGGGTCCCATTTAGCAGCAGCGGTATCACCGTTTGAGAGGCGGCAGGGGATCGAAAGAAAAAAGAAATTGCCAAAAATCAGAGGGTGAAAAAAACCAAGAAAATGAACTTTTATAGTACATAGAGGATGACATGCGGGTCCCATGAGCCAGCAGGTTCCTCAACGTTTCAAACGTGGCATGAGATCGAAAGAAAAAGGCAAGTGACGAAATATCAGGAGCCAAAAATAATTCAAGAAAAGAAACTTGATTGTACATAGAGGATGACATGCGGGTCCCATGTGTAAGCAGCTTACTCAACGTTTCCAAGGCGGCAGGGCATCAAAAGAAAAAAGGAAATAGACAAAAATCAGAGAGTGAAAAAAACCATAGAAAATAAACTTTTATAGCACATAGAGGATGACATGCGGGTCCCATGAGCCAGCAGGTTCCTCAAAGTTTCAAACGTGGCATGAGATCGAAAGAAAAAAACGCAAGTGACCAAATATCAGGAGCAAAAATAATCCAAGAAAAGAAAGTTTTATAGTACATAGAGGATGACATGCGGGTCCCATTTAGCAGCAGCGGTATCACCGTTTGAGAGGCAGCAGGGGATCGAAAGAAAAAGTCAAGTACCAAATATGAGGTGCCAAAAATAATCCAAGAAAAGAAAGTTTTATAGTACATAGAGGATGACATGCGGGTCCCATTTAGCAGCAGGTTCCTCAACGTTTCAAACGTGGCATGAGATCAAAAGAAAAAGGCAAGTGACCAAATATCAGAGCCAAAAATAATTCAAGAAAAGAAACTTGATTGTACATAGAGGATGACATGCGGGTCCCAATTAGCAGCGGTATCACCGTTTGAGAGGTGGCAGGGATCGAAAGAAAAGGCAAGTGACCAAATATCAGGAGCCAAAAATAATCCAAGAAAAGAAATTTTATTGTACGTAGAGGATGATATCGGGTCCCATTTTGCAGCAGCGGTCTCAACGTTTCCAAGGCGGCACAGAACCAAAAGAAAAATGAAGTAGCCAGAAATCAGGGGTGAAAAAAATCCAAGAAGAAAGATTTCAATTGGGCTGCATCTGGACATCTGGGCCTTTTGACTCGTACAATTTCAGCCCACTCCAAAACAGGAAAGTTCCGAATTTTCTAAAAAAACAGGAAAGTCCTATGCTTCGCAAAGACAAAAAAACAAGGAGATTCAACATATAAGTTTGTTTATGTAAAAATAAAGATTTAATTATCCGTTTGAAATAGCTCAGAGCGCAATACATTGTTTATTGTCTGCAAAATAATCAAGATATCATATGTTTCTTGTACGGGGAGGCTGACATCGGGGACCCATGAGCCAACAGCGTCGTCAACGTTTTAAAGGCGGCAGGGGATGGAAAGAAAAAATAAACCAAAAATCTGTTGGTAAAAAATCCAAGAAAAGAAACATTTTCGTTCTGAGAGGATGACATGCGGGACCCATGAGGCAGCAGCATCCTCAGCGTTTATTGTTCATAGAGGTTGACATGTGGGACCCGTGAGCCAGCGGCGTCCTCAACGTTTTAAAGGCTGCAGGTGATCGAAAGAAAAAATAAGCCAAAAATCGTTTGGTCAACAAAATCCAAGAAAATAAACATTTACCGTTCTGAGAGGATGACATGCGGGACCCATGAGGCAGCAGCATCCTCAACGATTCCAAGGCGGCAGGGGAAATATCCAGAAATTAATTAGGGGTTCAAAATAAATCCATCAAAGGAAACTTTTATTGTTCATAGAGGATGACATGTGGGACCGACCTGCCAACAGCGTCCTCATCGTTTCAAAGGGGGCAGGAGATCAAAAGAAAAAGGCAAATAGCCAGAAATTAGGGGTAAAAAATAACTCCAAGAAAGGAAATTTTTATTGTTCGTAGAGGATGACATGCGGGACCCATGAGCCAGCAGCTTACTCAACGTTTCAAAGGCGGCATGAGATCGAAAGAAAAAGGCAAGTGACAAAATATCAGGAGCCAAAAATAATCTAAGAAAAGAAACTTTATTGTACGTAGAGGATGACATGCGGGTCCCATTTAGCAGCAGCGGTCTCAACGTTTCAAATGCGGCTTGAGATCAAAAGAAAAAGAAAGTTGATTGTACATAGAGGATGACATGCAGGTCCCATGAGTCAGCAGCTTACCCAACGTTTCCAAGGCGGCAGGGGATCAAAAGAAAAAGGAAATAGCCAAAAATCAGAGGGTGAAAAAAAATAAAGAAAATAAACTTTTATAGCACATAGAGGATGACATGCGGGTCCCATGAGCCAGCAGGTTCCTCAACGTTTCAAACTTGGCATGAGATCGAAAGAAAAAGGCAAGTGACGAAATATGAGGAGCCAAAAATAATTCAAGAAAAGAAAGTTTTATAGTACATAGAGGATGACATGCGGGTCCCATTTAGCAGCAGCGGTATCACCGTTTGAGAGGCGGCAGGGGATCGAAAGAAAAAGAAATTGCCAAAAATCAGAGGGTGAAAAAAAACCAAGAAAATGAACTTTTATAGTACATAGAGGATGACATGCGGGTCCCATGAGCCAGCAGGTTCCTCAACGTTTCAAACGTGGCATGAGATCGAAAGAAAAAGGCAAGTGAAAAAATATCAGGAGCCAAAAATAATTCAAGAAAAGAAAGTTTTATAGTACATAGAGGATGACATGCGGGTCCCATTTAGCAGCAGGTATCACCGTTTGAGAGGCGGCAGGGGATCGAAAGAAAAAGGCAAGTGACCAAATATGAGGTGCCAAAAAAATTCAAGAAAAGAAAGTTTTATAGTACATAGAGGATGACATGCGGGTCCCATTTAGCAGCAGCGGTATCACCGTTTGAAAGGCGGCAGGGGATCGAAAGAAAAAGGCAAGTGACCCAATATGAGGTGCCAAAAAAATCCAAGAAAATAAAGTTTTATAGTACATAGAGGATGACATGCGGGTCCCATTTAGCAGCAGCGGTATCACCGTTTGAGAGGCGGCAGGGGATCGAAAAAAAGGCAAGTGACCAAATATGAGGTGCCAAAAAAAACTCCAAGAAAAGAAAGTTGATTGCTCATAGAGGATGACATGCGGGTCCCATTTAGCTGCAGCGGTCTCAATGTTTCCAAGGCGGCAAGGGATCAAAAGAAAAAGGAAGTAGCCAGAAATCAGGGGGTCAAAAAAATCCAAGAATAGAAAGAATTTTGGTTCATAGAGGATGACATGCGGGACCCATGATCCTGCATCGTAAACGGCTCGATCGGAGAACGTTGAACGAGATGGCGCGATCGAGAAAAAAACAATGCCAGAGAGGCTGCCATCTGGGCCCTACATCCCTCGGCGGTGCGGATTTGCGTTGACTCGGCCGGCGAACCCGAGAATTCGCGATGCACCACGTCCCGGGCCACCATACGCGACGTTTTGGCCGCTTTCGTCGGGCTAGGTGGCCTCAAAAACGAGAAAAAAAAAGTTTTGACATGCACCACGGAGGGACCCAAAATCGTCGGCCATGGTACACCAGCAACCACGGCGCGACTTCAACTTCATCGGCCATGGCAACTTTTCTTGTAGTGAACAGACCTAATGACGATACCCTTGGCATGGCCGTTCGCCCAATGGGGACTCGATCAAGTTGGGCCACTGCCGAGATCATCGCCTGGGGTACACACGTACTTATTAGTCGCAGTCGATAAATTCACAAAGTGGATCGAGGCAGTACCAGTACGAAACCAGAAGGCAACAACAGCAGTCCAATTCTTCAAGGAAATAACATGTCGATTCGGCGTACCTCACAGTATCGTCACAGATAATGGGACTAACTTCGATTCCAAAGAGTTCCGAGAATTTTGTGAGACAGGAAATAAAACTAAAATTTGCATCAGTGGCTCACCCGCAAACAAACGGTCAGGTGGAAAGGATCAACGGTCTAATAGGGGACGGCCTCAAGAAACGCCTTACAGGCGCAGAAGGAGCTTGGGTCGAAGAGTTACCATCAGTTTTGAGGGTTTGCGTACCACGGTCGACACAGTACACCCCATTCTTTCTGGTACATGGGGCCGAGGCAGTCCTGCCAGCTGATGTTCGATTCGAAGCACCTCGAGTGACGGCATACACAACATCGCACTGCAAGATGCTGTAGACCTACTAGATGAAGCCCGAGACATTGATTTAGCCAGAACCACGGTATACCAGCAGGCGCTGAGGAACTACCACAGTCGACGAATACGCAACCGATGCTTTAGCGTTGGAGATATGGTACTTCGGCTAAATCAAAAAAGGCCCTCGAAACTCGAGTCTCCATGGGAGGGACCCTACATCATCACCGAAGTGATACCAGGAGGAGCGTACAGGCTCAAAAATCCAACTTCGGGAAAAGATGTCGAAAATCCATGGAATGTCGCGCACCTGCGACGGTTTTATACATAGGGCGCGATTGTTTTCATTTTTACAGCCCTTAAGGTTGCTTTTCCTTATAAATAAAGTTTTAATCAGGTTTTCTGCCTCCTTTCTTCAATTTAGGCCTCACCACTTGAATAGGTCGACTGAGGCCCCTACCGTCGGCTCTTACTCCCATCGGGAAACACGCAGTGTCATTAATTAAATACTCTCAACGAGAGCTAAGATTAGTGACACACAAAAAAAAACAACCAATCCAAGCCTCGAGAAAATACGCGAGTGCTGCAGTCGATGGTTACATTATCACAAAATAAGGCTCAAACCGGTGCACCGCGTGACGATGCCAAGCGTCTAATTCCCTCGACTAAGTCGATGGGTCTCGCTCTTACAAAACTTACACAAAGGCTTCGCAATAACATTGCATAATCCAACGAAGTCGTCGGGAGAGCAGGTTGAACTGATCACTCAGCCGCCCCCGACAAATAAAATATCAATTGAATTAACATAGCATACAACGTATGCAATAAATTTACACAAAGTAATCTTGCAGGAAATAAGGCTATTACGTTCATAGTCGAACTCCCCGGTCCCAATGTGACTTCAGATCTTTCTCAAGGCACGACTCCATCCGAGAAACAATGGTGTAAGCAGGACCTCTAGCAGCATCATAATACTGGCCTAAGCTCCTCTCAGTGTTCGCCACGGCTCCCAAATCTAGATATGGATGACATGCCAATATTGAAGCAAAAGCAAGCTCCGCACCAGCCAGGAGTTCCTTCCGCACCAACTGCCGAATCCTTTCGGGAGACTTGAATCGGGTGAACAAGGCAGATAAGGTTTCGGTGCCTGGTCTAGAGGAAACAAGGTGTTCCAAACCATCGTAAGATGAGCATGGAACTTATCAAAATAATAATGCGCCTTTCCCACCCGATACTTAAACTTCGCCATGACGACAGCCTTCGGACGATGCAACCACAAACCATGATTCGGGTGCGCAACGTCAGTCATTGCCTCAATCTCTTCATGAATCTTTTTGTTCTCCTCAGCTGCATCCGAAGCCACGACTGGAAAAGGAACGAATGTTAGAACATTCAAGCTATACCTAGAATCAGAAGGCGGGCTAACACTCACAGTTCAAGCTTTCGGTAGCAACATGAAGACCATCAAGAGCGTATTGTTCAATGGCAGTCGCTATTTCTGCCTTCTTCTTCACCAAGGCAGCCATTGCACGAAGGGAAGTAATGTATTTATTTAGACTAGACACCTGGTCACGTAACTGACGAACAAGGCCTGATTCATCATTACCCGAAGGATTCGGAAAAGGCTCGGCACAGGAAGAAGACGAGGGAATCTGCAACACGTCCTCACTTCAGACCAATGCATTAATATAAAAAAGAAACTCCCATCAGGAGCATTAAGTGCACATCATACAGGCAAAAGGATGTTTGGCAACAGAGCCGAATTTAAAAAGTGTTATGTACAACAAATCAAATAACAGTTCAAGGATCAGCCGACGTTGAACCAGTGACTGGAGCAGCTCGGCTTGTGCTTCATCCACCAACTTCAGAAGCCGGTTGGCGCAAGTGATTGCCGATCTTTTGAAAGGCTCAAGGTTGACTAGATGATTTTCATCATCAACAGGCAGTGCCTTAGAGAAATCTTCCAATTCCGACCCCATCCCGTGGCCCATAAGCAACTGGAAAGTAAGAACGCACCAATCAAGCGGCTGCGGCGTTTCAGTACCTCTACGGGTTCGGAGGGATCGACAAGGAAGGCTTCAGCCATTTCGTCAAGAGTCTTGTCCAGCTTCGCCTTAGGGAAGATCATCGAGTATAACTTCGACAGTGCTCCCTTGGACTTCTGCAGCAATTTGAGGATTTGGACATTCGACTCAGTGGCAAGTGATAAGGCGTCAGCCGTAGAATCTTCCCGAAGCTGATGACGTCGATCGACAGTTAAGTTGGCGGCCTCTGAAACAGAGATGTATCAGTAATCAATGGAGAAAGCATCAAGAAAGGAACGGAACACCATAAGGATTTTCTACCCAGTAAATCCTTGACGGACTCGCGGAGGACACCTTCCTTCTTATCAATTGCAGCCGCCGCACGCCTGGCATCTTGATCATCTTTCATCGACGCTTCAGCTTCGTTACCTCCTCCTTCAACAAGGCGTTCTCACTCTTGGCACGGCAGCAATCCTGTTGGCCTCGATCACTTGATCAGCCGAAGACTTGATAGCCTTCCGAAGTTGGGCATTTTCGGCCTCTAGGCGAGTAAATTGTTCAGCAAAATCCGCCACAGCGTCGACTATAGCGTAAATTGGCTGCAGCCAGGGAAAAAAAGAGGAGTCAGGTGATGGAGATTCAGCAAAGCCAAACAAATTAAGTACTTACGTGATCGCGGCCGGCCGACGGGGTGGGAGCATCATCAGAAGGAATAACTCTCGAGAATGGGATCTTCTCTACACCCGTTCGGGATGGAGGTGTCGACTTGGCAGAGAAGGGTTCAATTCCTTAGCCGATGCTACTCTTTCAGAGGCCAGTTTAGCCCTCTTTGCGAGGGGAACATCGTCATCGTCATCGGTGGAGCTGTTCAAGTATGGCAAGCAGTTAGCATACAAGGTGACAAGAAGCAAAAATAACAAAGAGTAGAAATACTCACAGGTCCAGATCATCTTCGTCCACGAAGAAACTTGTCGAACCCTTCTTAGCAGGAGGAGGCGAAGTAGATTTGTCGGCATCATTATCCCCTCCTGTAGAACTCGATTCAGCCGAAGCGATAAGATCATCGTGTACCTGCTTGCGACGTCTGCTCTTGAGAAAGGCGTCATCTTCAACAGTTTCCTCCTCTTGGACATCGCTGTCCTCAAGGGCGTCTGAGCATCCTCGGTTCATTCAGAATCGTCATCGTCGTCCTCTAATACCGCTCCGCTCTCGGGTGAGGGAGGATAACATTGGGTGACAGCGGAACCTGCGGAAGAATAGAAAACACGTAAGGCATAAACAGAAAAAAAAAGTAATGACAGTAAACGAAGAACGATAAGGTTACCTCGGACGGAAGATGCTTGAAGTCATAAGGAGGGCGTGCCGATGTCAAGACAATGGTGTCCTTGGTGCTGAGGCATGTCAGGCGACGAACTTCGTTCAGGTTCTCTGCCGACAGTCGGCGAGTTGACTCTCGACTTGTCGTTTTTGCCACAGCTGGTGAGGGCGAGACATCAGCGGCTGCACTCGACGTTGTAGGAAAACTGAAACTACTTCAGTACCGCACATCGTCATGCCTCCTGAATTCTTCAAAGTGACAATTTGCTTGAAAAGCTCGTCGGCTGTCGCCTTTTCTTCGGGAGAAAGGGCGTTGTTCCAAGACTTCTTCTTGTGAGCCACCAAGACATCGTCAAAGGAGGGAGATTTGGACGCCGCCCAGGAACAGCAGGATCTCGCAGATAGAACCACTTGTTGCGCTAGCCTTGGACGGATTCCTTCATCGGATAGTCGAAGTAGTCGACCTCCTTTCTGACGACGACCACGCCACCAACGACGGGGGGCCATTGCTGTCATTGTGACGCTTTACATAAAAGATCTTCCTCCAAAGGCCCCAGTGAGGCTCAATGCCGAGGAAGGCCTCGCAGACAGTGATAAATATGGAAAGGTGAAGAATAGAATTTGGGGTCAGCTGCCAGAGCTGAATCCCATAGAAGAAAAGGAGGGAGCGAAGAAACTCGTGAGCCGGAAGAGAAAGACCGCGAAACAGGAAAGCGGCAAACATGACGGTGAAACCCTTCGGAGGCTTTGGGCGAGTAATCGGACCTGGGAGACGAATGTCTTCCTCGATGCGGAGATGAAGCCGAGGGCGCGAAGCTTGTTGATATCGCGACTGGAAATGGCGGAGGCGCTCAATCGCGGCTAACTTTGACCGCCTCCGAGGTGCTGCCACCTTCTTCTTGCCCATGGTGAGCGGAGCTTCGTTGAAGAGGCGGAGGAACAAGGAGGCTTGAGGAAGAAGATGAGCAGTAAGCGGGATAAAAGATAAAAAAGAGAGGGGGCTCCCTATTTATCCCGTAAGAATTTGAGCCCAATCGTGGCCATAACTCCACAAAACGTCGTGGGAAGTGGGACAGATCTGACTGTACACGTGGCGCTTGAAGAAGGAGTGGAACCGGCGGCCCATTATTCCCACGTCGTGCGAAAATCGAGGAGGCGCCTCGATCGCCACGCGTGCATTGGTCAAGCCCTAAAAACTGCCTGCACAGAGCTAGGGTGGGCCTGTCAGGTCAAGTCTTGTCAATCAGGCCACAGAAGTTACACGTCAACAGTGACGTCATAAAAAAAACTTGAAGCATTCGAAAGAAAAAAGAAGAGTTATCGGATGAGGGATTTGAGTCTACGCCCGGCTGCAAACATCCGTACCTAGACTCGGGGGCTACTCCCATCGGGAGCGCTGACGCGCACCCGATAAAATTAGGATTCGACAGAATGAGCAGTCAAAGGAAGAAGGTTTGAGTCAGCACTCGGTTGCAAAGCGCTCGCACCCAGATACTCGGGGGCTGATACTCCCATCGGGAGCTCGTGATGCATACCTGAGAGAAATTTTTTGCACTCCAGGATCATGCCCGGGGACTTGATTCTGTGTAGGGTAACGGTGTTTTGTCATCGGCTGTTAACCAAACAATAGTTGGGCACGTTACTCATTATCCTTTGCATAAAGAAAATATATCGGATGATTTATGAAGATCTCAGAGGAAAGTATTCGAGTAGTACAACTTGAGTCTATGCACGGATTGCAAGCATCCGTACCTAGACTCGGGGGCTACTCCCATCGGGAGCGCTAACGCGCACCCGATAAAAATAAGATGAAGCATAATCAAGATGAACAAGAGCAGTGAAGGAGAAGAATGTCAGGAGAAAGCATGCATTAGTCTCTACCCGAATTATTTCGGCTAGACACTCGGGGGCTACTGACGTGGGCATTACCCTTCGGGTAACCAGTATTGCCCTATCTGGTATTGACAAGTTGGAGGCCCATGAAGATACCTGAAGGCGAGATGGGCCACTAGGTCGGTGCATCAGAAGATTCCTTGACGGGCAAGACAAGGAAGCGAACAAACAAGGAAAGATTGGATCTAAACTACTGTAAACCTAGTCGTCCTCGGTTAGGACCCTGAGACCTGGCCTCCTATATAAAGGCCAGGAGAGGGGCTGCCGAGGGACACAATCAATCTTAGCAACTTAGCCAACAGAAGCTTAGAACTAGGTTACCCTAGCAACTAGCATCTCGACGAGATCACAGCCGAACTATTCGGCACCCCATTGTAACCTGTTTTCATCATAATCAAAGAACAGACAGGCAGGACGTAAGGGTTTTACCTCATCGAGGGCCCCGAACCTGGGTAAATCGCTCTCCCCGCTTGTCTGTGTACCGATGTCTCGTGTCAGCTTGCAGGATTCCATCAACCCTAAGCCCCTATCGGAGGGCATTGCCGAGGAGCACCCTCGACAGATGGGGTCAGTGAGGCCAGGTAGGATGCACAAGAGATTGATATTTGTGCCATCGCACCAGGCTCACTGGCCCCACCCCAGAGTGTACAAGTGACCAAACAATTTAATCATCGGCACTAAAATGGAAGAAAGGCCAATGCAATTAAGAAGTAGCTAGTATGAACTAAATGGAATGCCTCATACTTTGTTGGTCGAAACAAATATTAACATCCAGGGATGGAGTAAGTGAGGCCAGGTAGGATGCACAAGATATTGATATTTGTGCCATCACACCAGGCTCACTTGCTCCACCCCCGAGTGTACGAGTGATCGACCAACCATCTAATCATCGGCAAGTACAAAAACACCACCAAACCAGCAACCATGGTGACATAAGTCAAGATGCTCAAACACACATAGCATGCATGGAGCAGATGCTCCAAAGGGATTATTCATCACTTGGTATATAGACCAAGTGATGCTGGCAAAAGAGAGGCCAATCAAGAACCAGTAAATCCAGTAAGTGATAGATATGCCTAAACAAGCAACAACACATAGCATATCCCAGCTAACCAGATGAGACAAGTCTTGGTAGCCAACTTAATCACCTAGCACCACCTAGCCTTTTAAAACCATCAGAAACAGTCCATTTTCTTCAAAGGATACCACAGTGGCATTCATTTACATGATCCCCTACTGTGGATATCTCTATTTTCATCAAAGCCAACAAGAAATAGATCATAAGGCATCAATTAAGGAGGCAACCAGGGACAAAGGGAAACATTTGATGATCCAGTAAGTGCATGACACTTTGAGCTACCAAGAATAAAGGCCAACAGTGGATAAACATCTGCTCAACCATTTCTTGCACTAGAGGAAAAGTAACCAACATTGAAACTTGAACAGTCAAGTGACACTACAAGCAGCTCACACACACATGCAAACACATGTGTTGACAGTAACTAAACAGCAGAAGAACACCACCAGATATTCATGGGTACTTAGGATCAGTAGGGAATTGATAAAGTACAGTGAGGAGCAAGCATACCATCAGAAACTGTCCATTTGAGAGAAATAACATTGGGGTAATGTTAAAATGTTTGTCTCCATATTTGGGAGACATTTTTAATATTGGAGTCTAGCTAATGGAAATCAAGAACTAGTCTTGATCTCCAAATGGTGATTAGAGGGAATTTATTCATCTTAAGCAACATTAGGGACAAATGGGATCATGCAAGGGACTTGGGTCATTTGGATCATAAGGCATCAATTAAGGAGGCAACCAGGGACAAAGGGAAACATTTGATGATCCATTATCATAGGCAACAAAGCAGCAACTTTTTCCCCTCTAATCTAGCTAGAGTCCTTAAAAGAAATCCATCATAAGCATGGTCAAATACACATATATAGCATGGGGCAGATGCTCCAAAGGGATTATATATTCATCACTTGGTAATTTGGAGAGCAAACAAGCAGTAGCCATAACACTCAATCCAATAATATAGTAATTTGGATCATAAGGCATCAATTAAGGAGGCAACCAGGGACAAAGGGAAACATTTGATGATCCAGTAAGTGCATGACACTTTGAGCTACCAAGAATAAAGGCCAACAGTGGATAAACATCTGCTCAACCATTTCTTGCACTAGAGGAAAAGTAACCAACATTGAAACTTGAACAGTCAAGTGACACTACAAGCAGCTCACACACACATGCAAACACATGTGTTGACAGTAACTAAACAGCAGAAGAACACCACCAGATATTCATGGGTACTTAGGATCAGTAGGGAATTGATAAAGTACAGTGAGGAGCAAGCATACCATCAGAAACTGTCCATTTGAGAGAAATAACATTGGGGTAATGTTAAAATGTTTGTCTCCATATTTGGGAGACATTTTTAATATTGGAGTCTAGCTAATGGAAATCAAGAACTAGTCTTGATCTCCACTGGTGATTGAGGGAACTAATTCAACATAAGACAATTAAGCATAAATTTATCTGCAAGCCACTCTTGATCAGAATCTTAGAGCAAGCTAGGACTATAAATTGCTGCCAATTCAATACAAGAGGCCATCATCCACATGATTCATCATCACAGGCAGAGAATGGAAATGATATATCCAGATCGAGCACAACAGCATCCGAGCACAACAGCATGCACAATAGCATCCAGATCGAGCACAACAACATCCAGAGCACAACAACACATCCAGAGCAGGGGCCGGGAAGAGGAAGAGGGAGGAGGGAGGTGGAGCTCACCGACGATAGGGGTGGAGGAGGAGGTTGACGATGACGACAGGGGTGGAGGAGGAGGAAGACGTGGCGGCTCCTCCTCCTTGACGCGGAGCCGGCCCCTCCTCCTCCATGCGGCGGCCCCTCCTCCTCCATGCGGCGGCCCCTCCTCCTCCATGCCGCAGCGGCTTGTGCTGCTGGTGGCGGGGATGGGTGGAGTGTGGCGGCATGCGGCCCTCACGGAGGAAGGAGGCGGCGGCGGCGACGGTGACGCTCACCATGGAAGACGGAGGCGCGCGGCGGTAGGGAAGAGTGGTGGAGGAGGAAGAGGAAGTACAGCGGGGAGGACGGTTTGATATTAAAGGCGCTATTTCGTAGGCGCACAGCACAAGTGCGCCACGGAATCAACTACTTCGTGGCGCACCAGAACTAGTGCGCCACAGAAATTTCTGTGGCGCACCATGCTGTGCGAAATACCTACACAAATAATTGGTGGTGGCAGGATGTGGGCCCCACATAATTTCTGTGGCGCACTGTTCAGTAGTGCGCCACAAAAATAAGCTATTTTTGTGGCGCATTCTCTCTGGTGCGCCACAAAAAAACTTTCTGTGGTGCATTTTTTCTAGTGCGCCACAGAACTAACCTCCACCTATAAGGGTTTTCCTACTAGTGGTTTGGTGATGTGATATGGCCATGATGTGATGATGAATATGTATGAGATGATCATTATTGTATTGTGGCAACCGGCAGGAGCCTTATGGTTGTCTTTAAATTTCATGTTGAGTAGTATTTCAAAGTAGTTGTAATAGTTGCTACATGAGGTGAACAACCATGAAGACGGCGCCATGGACCTTGACGCTACGCCGACGATGATGGAGATCATGCCCGTTGATGATGGAGATCATGTCCGTGCTTTGGAGATGAAGATCGAAGGCGCAAAGACTAAAGGGCCATATCATATCACATATGAATTGCATGTGATGTTAATCCTTTATGCATCTTATTTTGCTTAGATCGCGACGGTAGCATTATAAGATGATCCCTCACATTAATATCAAGATAATAAAGTGTTCTCCCCTCGTATGCACCGTTGATATAGTTCGTCGTTTTGAAGCATCTCGTGATGATCGGATGTGATAGACTCAACGTTCACATACAACGGGTGTAAGCCATGTTGCACACGCGGAATACTTGGGTTTGCTTGACGAGCCTAGCATGTACAGACATGGCCTCGGGACAATGGAAACCGAAAGGTTGAACACGAGTCATATGGATGATATGATCAACATGTTGATGTTCACCATTGAAGCTACATCATCTCACGTGATGATCGGTTTTGGTGTAGTGGATGTGGATCGTGTACCACTTAACAACTATGAGGGATGTTGTATTAAGTGGGAGTTCATTAGTAATTAGATTAAAACATGAACTAATTATCATAAACATAGTCTGAGTAGTATTTTGAATTAATTTGTAGTATTGGCATCCGTTTTTCTACCAAGCGCTAGTCTTGTTATTGAGATAGAAATACTGTTAAAATCTGAAAATAAACTTTACGGACTGGTACCGTATTGTTAAAGAATCAAGAAATGATTAAGTCCTATTGCAAACTTTTAGTAAACCTCACATTGTTGATTCAAAGAGCTATGGTTTCAATTAGTACCTAAAGTTATCTTGTCTCCATGAAACTTGAAGTTCAAATCTGTTTGAAAAGTAAGGAGCTGAAAATTTTGTTTTCAGAAATAATCAAGGTATGAGATATATGTGATATCTAAAGACCTTATTGCAACATGATAGAATATAATTTGGCGAGACTACATAAACTCATAAGTTTTATGGGAATGTAGGAAGGTTGAAGACGCAAGGCGTCCCAATCCTCCAACTATTGGGGCACTAACGATATTCGCATATCCATGAAGTGATCGTCCTTAGTATGCACCATTGCTAAGACTCGTCGTTTCGAAGCATCTCGTGATGATTGGGTGTGATAGATTCTACGTGAGCATACAACGGGTGCAAGCCAGATTTGCACATGCGAATACTGAGGTTAAACTTTACGAGCCTAGCATGTACATACATGGTCTCGGAAAGTCGTCATGATATGATGGATAAAATTATGAGTGAAATTTTTCATCATATTACAAAGTTACTAATAGTGAAATCTGAAACACTTGTCATATGATGATCAACTTCAAAGTAAGAACCTCAAGGTTATTGGTATTTGACCAACAAACCTAGAAGTTATTGAAGGTGAAGTGTTTTCTGAGAATGAGGAAAGCTAAAAGAGAAACTACAAAAGATATTTTGGCAGAAAGAAAGAAAAGACTAGAAAGTCTAGCTCAGGTGTATATAAATGATATACATGTTATGGATGTATTCCTCGTTTGGTCACACAATGAAATTCTTGGGTATTTGTACCATATTGGTTGGTATGAAGTGTCATACAAAACAACACAATACAAGAATACAATGGCCTAAGTGACTGACAAGGAATATGATAGGAATGCACGTCTGGAACAAAAATAAAGTGTTATTATGTTCATCGTTGGCATTCTACCTAGCCCTTAGAATTTATAATAAAGAACTTAATAATTGTTATTTTGCTCTGGTCAAATAAAAACAATGAGTTGTTCAAATTATGACATTACTCCATGTACGATGGATAAGTTATTATAAATCTTAATGGTGAAACACACATACATAATACTGACGCTAAAATGCCATAAGGCAAATGATTTGAATTCCACTTATTTGTGGAACCGCCATTTAGGTCATGTTAGAGAGGAACGCATGAAGGAACTCCATGCAAATGGATTTTTGGAGTCATTCGATTTTTGAATCGTTTGGCGCTTGCAAATCTTTTCTAAAGAGAATGACTAAAATACCGTTCATAGGCCAAGAGTTGAACGGGCAACTAACTTAGTGAAAACATACATGATGATATATGTGGTTCACTGGGCATAGTTGTGTGCGGGAGATTCTTCTACTTCATGAAAACTTCCAACAATGAATTGAGTATATATATGTGGATATATTCGATAAGGAAGAAGTTTGAAACATTTGAATGGATTCAAATAAATTTCAGCATGAAGTGGAAATCATCATAATAGAAAAGTCAAATATCTATGATTGGATCATAGTGGAAATATTTGAATTACTAGTTTTAGCGAACATCTAAGAGAGTTATGAAATTGTTCTACAACTCACATTTCTTGGAGTATCATAGTGATGATGAAGTATCCGAGAGATGTATCCAAACCTTGTTGGGTCAATGATGAGATAAAATATTAATGCCATTATATTTTTGTGGATTATGCTTTAGAGACTACCGCTTTTACACTGAATAGAGCATCATCATGATCCGTTGAAATGACACCATACGAGTTAAGGCATGGGTATGAACCCTAATAGTTCTTTCTTAAATTTTGATATGCATAGCATAAGGTAAATAAGTTTACAACCAAAATCGGATGAATGTCTTTGTTGGTTATCCCAAAGAATTAATTGGGAATTCTTTCCACTATGAAGTAAAAGACAAAAGTGTTTGTTAATGTTACTTGCTTATTTCCAAGAAATTGTTTTCTAGCGAAGTATTTGAGTGGGAGGACAATAAAACTTGATAAGGTTTATGAACCTGAGCATAATGATCAGAGTAGCGCAGCATCGGAATTGGTTCCGGAAGCGGCCACGACGATCATGGCTCCCATGACTACAAAGTGTTTTAGCCATGGAGATCGAAGTACATATTGAACCTTGTAGGTATGGTTTACTTTGTGATCAAATAAATGATTTATGAACAAAGGATTGATTTTGAACAATGATAAACCAACTACAAACAAAGAAGTTATGATGGGCCCTGACTCCGTTAAAATGGCTATGCGCCATGAAATCCAAGATAGATGAATACTTTTTGAAAGTAAATAAATCTATGAAATTGATGGACTTGGATGAAATATCATTGAAGAAGCTCGACTTGTCGAAAAATAGTTTACGACAAAGTTCAAAGAGTTGACTACGATAAGATTAGATCTTCTGTAGCAATGCTTAAAGTCTATATGGATTATTCTAGTAATCGCTACATATTTCTTTTATGAGATATGCTAGTAGGATGGCAAAATACATTACTTAACAGAAGTGTGTATTAAAGGTGTATACAAGATACAAACCAAGAGTTTTGCTAGTCCGTGGAATACTAGATAAGTATACGAACTTCAATTGGATGAAGTGAGTATCGCGGAGTTGGAATCTTCACCGGATGAAATAGTCAAAGAGTTTTTGATTTCATCAGAAACGATGAAGATGCTTGCATTTGCAAGAAATTAAGTGGGAGCGCTGAGACATATTTATAATACTTTATGTAGATACATATAGTTGGTTATAAATGATGTAATTATATACTTGATTATAAAAGGTTTCATTGAGAATTAACTTCAATGAAAGGATATGGACTGAAACATATTTAGTGTCAAGATCTATGAAGATAGATTAAAACACATAATAAGTTTAAGTCAAAGTACATAGAATGGATATTGAAGTAGTTCAATATAGAAATATTAAGAAAATGTTCTTGTCATGTGAAGGTTTAACAAGACTTGAGTGTATCTGACACTCAATGAGTAAAAACACATGAGTGATTATAGATCACGAATAATATGTACACAATCAGATGTCCTGTGCTCTAAAAAGTTAGGAGCATATACCAGAATGATTCATGTGATGATCAATGGACAAACAGTAAGAATATCCCTGTGTGCTTTAGAAGAACCAAGGATATATATATAGTTTTGTATGGGGTAATGACAAACAAATCGCTGTAAGGTGTTGCACCGATATTTGTTTGGTCACATATAAAATTAATTTCAAATCTCAATTAGGCTAAGTGTTGATTAAAAGGTAGCACAATACTAGATTTAGAAGAGTTCTAAAATATTGTGACGGATTCTACAAAAGAAGGCAGAGTATGTCATTGTTTTGACAATGATTGAGGATGTTAAGTCAAGAAGTTCTTTGAGAACTTGGTGTAGTTCCGATAGTGTCAGAACTTTGAAGCTATATTGTGTATGACAATATTAGTGACATATTTCAGACCGCGGAATTAAGGTTCCACCAGAAGACCAAACATATTTAATGCCGACTCATTTGGAAAATGAGTGATGCGTGAAGACGCAAATGAATTGCAAAATACATACGTTTCTGAGTGTGTCAGAACCGTTGACTAAAGCTCTCCCTAGGGCAAAGTATGACCAACACCAGAATGCCATGGGTGTTAGGTACCTTACAATGTAATCTAGATTATTGACTCTAGTGCAAGTGGGAGACTGTTGGAGATATGCCCAAGAGGCAATAATAAAAGTGGTTATTATATATCTTTGTGTTTATGATAAATGTTTATATACCATGCTATAATTGTATTAACCGAAACATTGATACATGTGTGTTATGTAAACAACAATGAGTCCCTAGTAAGCCTCTTAACTAGCTTGTTGATTAATAGATGATCATAGTTTCATGATCATGAACATTGGATGTTATTAATAACAAGGTTATGTCATTATATGAATGATGTAATGGACACACCCAATTAAGCGTAGCATAAGATCACGTCATTAAGTTATTTGCTATAAGCTTTCGATACATAGTTACCTAGTCCTTTCGACCATGAGATCATATAAATCACTTATACCGGAAAGGTACTTTGATTACATCAAACGCCACTGCATAAATGGGTGGTTATAAAGGTGGGATTAAGTATCCGGAAAGTATGAGTTGAGGCATATGGATCAACAGTGGGATTTGTCCATCCCGATGACGGATAGATATACTCTGGGCCCTCTCGGTGGAATGTCGTCTATATTAGCTTGCAAGCATATGAATGGTTCATAAGAGACCACATACCACGGTACGAGTAAAGAGTACTTGTCAGGAGACGAGGTTGAACAAGGTATAGAGAGATACCGATGATCAAACCTCGGACAAGTAAAATATCGCGTGACAAAGGGAATTGGTATCGTATGTGAATGGTTCATTCGATCACTAAGTCATCTTTGAATATGTGGGAGCCATTATGGATCTCCAGATCCCGCTATTGGTTATTGGTCGGAGAGAGTTCTCAACCATGTCTACATAGTTCGCGAACCGTAGGGTGACACACTTAAGGTTTGATGTTGTATTAGTAGAACTTGAATATGGAATGGAGTTCGAAGTATTGTTCGGAGTCTCGGATGGGATCCCGGACATCACGAGGAGTTCCGGAATGGTCCGGAGAATAAGATTCATATATAGGAAGTCATTTTATAAGTTTGAAAATGATCCGGTGCATTTATGGAAGGTTCTAGAAAAGTCCGGAAGAAATCGGATGGAAGGCGGAGTCCCGGAGGGTGGCCGGCCAACCCTAGAGGGGTGGAGTCCCAGGTGGACTCCACCAAGGTGGCCGGCCACCCCCTCCCAAGGAAAGGTGGGAATCCCACCTTGGGTAGGTTTCCCTACACATGGAAGGTTTTGGGTTGGGGTCTTATTCGAAGACTTGTAGTCCAACACTTGGGGGTTCCACCTATATAAAGAGGGGCCAAGGGGAGGGGGCCGGCCACCACAAGCCCATAGCTTGGCCGCACCCCTAAGTGGCCGGCCACCCCCTCTCCCCAAACCCTAGCCGCCCCACTCCTCCACCTCTCCCGCAACGCTTAGCGAAGCTCCGCCGGAGATCTCCATCGCCACCGCCACCACGCCGTCGTGCTGCCGGATTCAAGGAGGAGCTACTACTTCCGCTGCCCGCTGGAACGGGGAGAAGGACGTCGTCTTCATCAACACCGAACGTGTGACCGAGTACGGAGGTGCTGCCCGATTGTGGCACCGTCAAGATCTTCTACGCGCTTTTGAAAGCGGCAAGTGATCGTCTACCGCAGCAACGAGAGCCTCCTCTTGTAGGCTTTGGAAATCTTCAAGGGTTAGTCTCGTTCATCCCCTCGTTGCTCCCATCTTCTAGATTGCATCTTGGCTTGGATTGCGTTCTCGCGGTAGAATTTTTTTTGTTTTCTATGCTACGAATCCCATCAGCTGGGGGTGCTTGTGGTGCTGATGGTGGTGCTTCGGGTGCTGGTGGTGCTTCTGAGGTTGCTGGGGTTGATTTGGGTGGCTCCCCGATGATCGTCTTACGCAGCGTGTTAGGGCTGAAAACGGTAGCAGGCTTGACTTGAGCTGGATTGCCAGCCTCCGGAGGAGTGTCTTGAGAAAGACCCGTGAAGACCAGGCGCTGCTTCGTGACTGTAGGGGGACGACCAAGTTGATCGCCGTGTGTGCGGAAGGCTTGTTCATCCATAGGAGGCATGTACATATCTTGGCTGCAGGCGCCAGTGTTGATGTAGGCATCGATGTCATCATCATCATCTACATCGTTGCCATCAAGTGGCGCCATGTCCTGGACCTTAGGTGGTGGCGGTTGCGATGCCGCCGCTTGGCGTACCGTGCGTCTAGTAGACGGTCGTTGCGGTAGCGCTCCCAACAACTGTTTGTGGCGTGTGGTGGTGGCGGCGATCGTCGGTTCCTTCCGGGTGGCGGCGGCGACCGCCGGTTCCTTCAGGGTAGTGGGGGCGGCGACCGCCGTTTCCTTAAGGGTGTCGTCGGCGCTGGCGATCTTGGGCCGGATGATAGGGGAGGTGGCGCCGGTGCTTTTCTTAGCACTCGGAAGACCCCCCCCCCAGACGAATCTGGTTCTTCGGCCATTTCATAAGCCATGAGGTGCAATCCCCAAGGGGCAAAACGTCGCCTTCGTCTGTGCCCGGAGGTTGAAAGGGGGGATGGCGTAGCGGTACTCCGGCACTACCATTACCAACTTGACCTTCGCCACGTCTTCCGCCAATCTAGCGCCGTGCATAACGCGGGAAGCCATGACAAGGCCGCTAGCAACTTCCACCAACTTGCCGCCGGGCTCCACCGTTTGCAGAAGTATGCATGGTTCATCCTGAGTCAGGGGCGCCATGTTGGGCATCGTGAGATGGCAGTCACGAAAGGCATATATAGTTAAAGAAGATGACGCGAAGGAGTAACTAATGAGTTTACCTCCTTGATGGCGTCGATCTCGGCTACTGTCGATACAAGGGCGGCGGTTGGGGGCGTCGATGCGACCAGTTGGAGCTGCGGCGGCGGTTGGAGCTGCGGCGGCGTCTGGTGGAGCCCCGACGCCGGCGTCGGGTGGAGCGGCACCGTCGGCGACACGTGGAAGCTTGAGTTGCTGCCGCTGATGCTGGGCACATGTATCGGCCCCACTTGACCTCCCGCATTCCAAGCAGCTAACCCCTCCATCAACCCAGGGGGGATGATCTGCCGGATCTTCTCGTCCAATAACTTGTTCATCATCTCCGTGTTATCACCAGATTTTGGCCAAATCAGGAGATGGGCCGTAAGTGAAGATGGGCTTTGAAGATTACACGTGGAGCATCTTTGAAGCGGCCTTGCGCTAAGAGTTTGGGCTAGATTGCCCGTGTATCTGTAATATAGTAGATCGCATCGTGTTTAGAATTAATAGAGTTTGGCCCGTGCACGGTTAGGTGCACGCCTCAATTAGAAAGTCCCTTGGACTATAAATATGTATCTAGGGTTATCGGAAAAGGAGGACAATCACGTTCACAACAAACACAAATCAGGCGCATCGCCACCCCTTCCTTCGAGGGTTTCTTCCGGGTAAGCATCATGCTGCCTAGATCGCATCTCGCGATCTAGGCAGTATACGTTTATTCGTCTACCTTGTGTTGCTCGTGCTGAAGCGTTGTTGATGGCGAGCAGCACTACTTATCATTAGGTGTTTAGGGGCTTGCATTGATGCTTTCTCGTGCATATCTGCTTGGCAATGCCGTCCCTCGACACCTAGCTGCCCTTACACCTATCTGGGTGTAAGGGCAGCATCTTGCTTGTTCGTTACTTAGTAGATCCGATCCGTTATAGTTGCTCCTTGTTCCGCAAGGATTAGTTTAATATCTGCATAGTTAGGCCTTATGCTGGGGTCGGACGATCCGGTAGTGCGTTAGGTGTTGTTTACCGTTCCTACAAGGGATGTTCCGGGAATTAACGTAATGTTGGTTTTTAGGCCTCTTGTAGGGGTAGTTTTCATCATCTTCCGTATCTGCTAGGCCCGACTACGCGTAGGACGTTCCGGTTATGCGGTGAAAACCCTAAACTGTCGTAGATTGGTTTAGCTTTGTTTTGATCAAGCAGGATCCCCATGCCATTGCAAATCCAACATGAACCATGGGGCGATCGGCTCCTTGAGCCGATCCACAGGGCAACCTGAGAGCCGATAGGGCTCGTATTTAATGTTTACGTGTCTACCATGCAGGAACAATCGAAGCAATCTAACACCTTCCTGATCGGGTCTAGGTCAGGTGGCACGCCCTAGCAACCGCCAGGACGTGGCTGGAAGATTTGCGGGACGACGCGAGGTGCCAGGGTCCACTAAGCGGCCTTGGGAGCCTCCCGGCTCTTCGTGTTGCTTAACCATTGCCCGCCGGTGGGTTTTGGCAGGTAACACATTCTGGCACGCCCGGTGGGACAATCTTCTGCAACATCCACGTCAACATCGGCATCCGAGATGGCAGAGGAACAGATCAAGTACGAGGATCTGCCTCCGGAACACAAGAAGAAATACGATGAGCTGAAGGCCATCTGTGAAGCCGAACTCATCGGCTCCTTTGAGAAGACCCGTTCGCACGGCATCAGGTTCAAAGGGTTCACGCCCAAGGCGCACTCGAGGGTTAGATCTGTCTCTCCCTTCGAGGAACGCACGAGCCCTGCGACAGGAAATCAACTACGTGGTGGCTCATTCACTGCATCGGCATCTGAGAGCCTAATTCTTTGGAGCGCGTTGCGCTTCATGTGGTGCAAGAGATCATGAAGCATCAATACTCCCCTTCAGGACCTGCTCTAGGGACTCACCAGGGAGAGATGCAACTCCACACCAGGCCACCACTGCCGTACACGATGGCAGCTCCACAGCAACAAGGTTCACCGGCATACGTTGTCTACAAGGTTGGAGGTGATCCGGGCGACTACCAGTTCTTATATGAGCCGCCCAAGGAGATCCCACACGGATACGTGTGCATGTTTGTGCCGGACTGCAACAACTGGACGCAGGCGATCCAGGCTCCAACAGGAGGGATTGTGTAACACCCCAACTTTTGCAACCTTGTTTAATTGTCCTGAGTGCAAAAATTAGGGGGAACAAAAACTTTTTCTAAAAACTAATTAGATAAATTGCCTTGATCTGTTTGTTATAATGAATTGCTTTGATCTGTTGGTAGATGAATTGTCTTGATTTGCTTGTTGAGTTTTGTCTTGAGCTACCTCAAAGAACAACACCTCTAGTGGTAAAATCATCCTTGAATTCAAAACTTGGGATCATCTACCCCTTAATACATCCTTCTCTCTTACCCTAGTCAAAAACCCTAAGGCATCATAAATTTGGCTAAGTCCCAAAACTTGTTTAAGGTTCCATTTTGGAACCCCTGGATTAAGCTACCCCTTGCCATCTGATGCAATGCACTTGGTCCTAGACCTACCTTGTCATGATCACTTCCCAACCATGTCCTTGCCTTTAACCAAATCACTCCTATACCCACTTTTCCTTGTTGGTTTTGGAGCCAATTCAATAAAATGTTTTGGCAGGCTTAAAATGTCCAAACTTTGGTTGTTGATCTCTAAGAACCCTCAACTGTTATTGGTGACCTCAATGCATGGATCTCATCTGTGTAACACCCTCTACAACTTCCACGTCTTGCATGTCCCAATCTACCCCCACAATTCTTATTTTCACTTGATCTTGCACCCTATCCACTATTTCAGCACAAGATCACTTGCTCCTCTTTTATCCTTTGTTTATCTTTATTCCAAGCTTAATCTCCACAAAACCAAGAGTGAAGATGGTAGCTACATTATGTAGCCACCATATACCCATGAGATCACTTCTCCCAAAATATTTGATTTATCAAAAACCCTATTTAAGATTCTTCTCTAATTTTCGCTACAAAACTAATCCTAGTTTTAGCAAAGCCTTTCAATTTTATTTTCTCAAACAAAATAGGAAATGTGTGTGGTATATCATATCACCTTATCTCCTCCCAAAAATATTTTCTTTATAATAATTCTCCTTGTTTTGTTTTCTAACAAAATGCATGGTATGGTACTTATACCATTTCTTGTTTTTCTCTTGCTTGCTTTTAAACATGAGAAAAATCTACCTTGCTCTATAAAGTGAGTAGAAAATTTTGAACTCCTATATTCCACCTAGTTTCTCTCAACATTTTCAAATTACTTTTCATTTCGAAAATTGCCATAGCCATAGAAAAGATCCCAATCTTAGTTCTTGAGCCATATTTATATAGTAACCTTTGTGCACCCACTATACCTCTTTGTTGACACCTAATAATGCTTATGCATTATTGCATGGGATCATGCTCACACCTCCTTTTCTCTCTTTTTACCCATATTGAGTATCACATATTTCAACTCTCCATTTCCTTCTACCTTGATCAAACATATCACTACCTTGCCATCATTAGTAACATCACCTAGAATATTTGGCTAGTCCATTTGGGAATTTTGCATGGCCATATAGGATGGACACAAAACACTACAAGAAAAGTTGCCATGGCCGACGAAGTTGAAGTCGCGCCGTGGTTGCTGGTGTACCATGGCCGACGATTTTGGTCCCTCCGTGGTGCATGTCAAAACTTTTTTTTTCCTCGTTTTTGAGGCCACCTAGCCCGACGAAAGCGGCCAAAACGTGGCGTATGGTGGCCCGGGACGTGGTGCATCTCGAAATCTCGGGTTCGCCGGCCGAGTCAACGCAAATCCGCACCGCCGAGGGATGTAGGGCCCAGATGGCAGCCTCTCTGGCATTGTTTTTTTCTAGATCGCGCCATCTCGTTCAACGTTCTCCGATCGAGCCGTTTACGATGCAGGATCATGGGTCCCGCATGTCATCCTCTATGAACCAAAATTCTTTCTATTCTTGGATTTTTTTACCCCCTGATTTCTGGCTACTTCCTTTTTCTTTTGATCCCTTGCCGCCTTGGAAACGTTGAGACCGCTGCTGCTAAATGGGACCCGCATGTCATCCTCTATGTGCAATCAACTTTCTTTTCTTGGAGTTTTTTTGGCACCTCAAATTTGGTCACTTGCCTTTTTCTTTCGATCCCCTGCCGCCTCTCAAACGGTGATACCGCTGCTGCTAACTTGGACCCGCATGTCATCCTCAATGTACTATAAAACTTTCTTTTCTGGATTATTTTTGGCACCTCAAATTTGGTCACTTGCCTTTTTCTTTCGATCCCCTGCCGCCTCTCAAACGGTGATACCGCTGCTGCTAACGGGACCCGCATGTCATCCTCTATGTACTATAAAACTTTCTTTTCTTGAATTATTTTTGGCACCTCATATTTGGTCACTTACCTTTTTCTTTCGATCACCTGCCGCCTCTCAAACGGTGATACCGCTGCTGCTAAATGGGACCCGCATGTCATCCTCTATGTACTATAAAACTTTCTTTTCTTGGATTTTTTGGCACCTCATATTTGGTCACTTGACTTTTTCTTTCGATCACCTGCTGCCTCTCAAACAGTGATACCGCTGCTGCTAAATGGGACCCGCATGTCATCCTCTATGTACTATAAAACTTTCTTTTCTTGGATTTTTTTGGCACCTCATATTTGGTCACTTGACTTTTTCTTTCGATCCCCTGCCGCCTCTCAAACGTTGATACCGCTGCTGCTCAATGGGACCCGCATGTCATCCTCTATGTACTATAAAACTTTCTTTTCTTGGATTTTTTTGGCACCTCATATTTGGTCACTTGACTTTTTCTTTCGATCCCCTGCCGCCTCTCAAACAGTGATACCGCTGCTGCTAAATGGGACCCGCATGTCATCCTCTATGTACTATAAAACTTTCTTTTCTTGAATTATTTTTGGCTCCTCATATTTTTTCACTTGCCTTTTTCTTTCGATCCCCTGCCGCCTCTCAAACGGTGATACCGCTGCTGCTAAATGGGACCCGCATGTCATCCTCTATGTACTATAAAACTTTCTTTTCTTGAATTATTTTTGGCTCCTGATATTTTTTCACTTGCCTTTTTCTTTCGATCTCATGCCACGTTTGAAACGTTGAGGAACCTGCTGGCTCATGGGACCCGCATGTCATCCTCTATGTACTATAAAAGTTCTTTTTCTTGGTTTTTTTTCACCATCTGATTTTTGGCAATTTCTTTTTTCTTTTGATCCCCTGCCACCTCTCAAACGCTGATACCGCTGCTGCTAAATGGGACCCGCATTTCATCCTCTATGTACTATAAAACTTTCTTTTCTTGAATTATTTTTGGCTCCTCATATTTGGGCACTTGCCTTTTTCTTTCGATCTCATGCCACGTTTGAAACGTTGAGGAACCTGCTGGCTCATGGGACCCGCATGTCATCCTCTATGTGCTATAAAAGTTTCCTTTGTTGGATTTTTTTCACCCTCTGATTTTTGGCTTGCCTTTTTCTTTTGATCCCCTGCCCCCTTTGAAACGTTGAGTAAGCTGTTGGCTCAAGGGACCCGCATGTCATCCTCTATGTCCATCAACTTTCCTTTCTTGGATTTTTTTTCACCCCCTAATTACTAGCTACTTTCTTTTTCTTTTGATCTCAAGCCGCATTACAAACATTGAGACCGCTGCTGCAAAATGGGACCCACATGTCATCCTCTATGTACAATAAAGTTTCTTTTCTTGGATTATCTTTTGCTCCTGATATTTTGTCACTTGCCTTTTTCTTTCGATCTCATGCCGCCTTTGAAACGTTGAGTAAGCTGCTGGCTCATGGGTCCCGCATGTCATCCTCTACGAACAATAAAAGTTTCCTTTCTTGGAGTTATTTTTGACCCCTAATTTCTGGCTATTTGCCTTTTTCTTTGGATCTCCTGCCCCTTTGAAACGATGAGGACGCTGTTGGCAGGTCGGTCCCACAAGTCATCCTCTATGAACAATAAAAGTTTCCTTTGATGGATTTTTTTGAACCCCTAATTAATTTCTGGATATTTCCTTTTTTTCTTTGATCCCCTGCCGCCTTGGAATCGTTGAGGATGCTGCTGCCTCATGGGTCCCGCATGTCATCCTCTCAGAACGGTAAATGTTTCTTTTCTTGGATATTGTTTACCAAATGATTTTTGGCTTATTTTTTCTTTCGATATCCTGCCGCCTTTAAAACGTTGAGGACGCTGCTGGCTCACGGGTCCCACATGTCAGCCTCTATGAACAATAAGCGCTGAGGACGCTGCTGCCTCATGGGTCCCGCATGTCATCCTCTCAGAACGAAAATGTTTCTTTTCTTGGATTTTTTACCAACAGATTTTTGGTTTATTTTTTCTTTCCATCCCCTGCCGCCTTTAAAACGACGCTGCTGGCTCATGGGTCCACGATGTCAGCCTCCCCGTACAAGAAACATGTGATATCTTGATTATTTTGCAGACAATAAACAGTGTATTGCGCTCTGAGCTATTGCAAACGGATAAATTAAATCTTTATTTTTACAACATATATCTTGAATCTCCTTGTTTTTTGTTTTGGCGAAGCATAGGACTTTCCTGTTTTTTTTTTTGAGAAAAATCCGAACTATCATGTTCTGGAGTGGGCTGAAATTGTACGTGTCAAAAGGCCCAGAAGGATAGTTCGAAGGCCCAGATGTCTAGATGCAGCCCAATTGAAATCTTTCTTTTCTTGGATTTTTTTCACCCCCTGATTTCTGGCTACTTCATTTTTCTTTTGGTCCTGTGCCGCCTTGGAAACGTTGAGACCGCTGCTGCAAAATGGGACCCGCATGTCATCCTCTATGTACAATAAAGTTTCTTTTCTTGGATTATTTTTGGCTCCTGATATTTGGTCACTTGCCTTTTTCTTTCGATCTCATGCCACGTTTGAAACGTTGAGGAATCTGCTGGCTCATGGGACCCGCATGTCATCCTCTATGTACAATAAAAGTTTGATTTCTTGGATTTTTTTTCACCCTCTGATTTTTGGCTATTTCCTTTTCTTTTGATCCCCTGCCGCCTTTGAAACGTTCAGTAAGCTGCTGGCTCATAGGTCCCACATGTCAGCCTGTATGAACGATAAAGCTTTCCTTTCTTGGAGTTTTTTTGACCCCCTAATTTCTGGCTACTTTCTTTTTCTTTTGATCTCAAGCCGCATTTGAAACGTTGGGACCGCTGCTGCAAAATGGGACCCGCATGTCATCCTCTATGTACAATAAAGTTTCTTTTCTTGGATTATTTTTGGCTCCTGATATTTGGTCACTTGCCTTTTTCCTTCGATCCCATGCCACGTTTGAAACGTTGAGGAACCTGCTGGCTCATGGGACCCATGTCATCCTCTATGTACTACAAAAGTTTATTTTCTTGGGTTTTTTTTCACTCTCTGATTTTTGGCTATTTCCTTTTTCTTTTGATCCCCTGCCGCCTTGGAAACGTTGAGTAAGCTGCAAACTCGTGGGACCCGCATGTCATCCTCTATGTACAATCAATTTTCTTTTCTTGGAGTTTTTTTACCCCCTAATTTCTGGCTACTTTCTTTTTCTTTTGATCTCAAACCGCATTTGAAACGTTGGGACAGCATGTCATCCTCTATGTACAATAAAAGTTTCTTTTTTTGGATTATTTTTCACCCTCTGATTTTTGGTCACTTGCCTTTTTCTTTCGATCTCATGCCGCCCTTGAAAACGTTGAGGAACCTGCTGGCCCATGGGACCCACATGTCATCCTCTATGTACTATAAAAGTTTCTTTTCTTTGATTTTTTTCACCCTCTGATCTTTGGCTATTTCCTTTTTCTTTTCATCCCCTGCCGCCTTGGAAACGTTAGTAAGCTGCTGACTGGTGGGACCCGCATGTCATCCTCTATGTACAATCAAGTCTCTTTTCTTGGATTTTTTTTACCCCCTTATTTTTGGTCACTTGCCTTTTTCTTTCGATCTCATGCAGCCTCTGAAACGTTGAGAAGCTGCTGGCTCATGGGACCCACATGTCATCCTCGATACTATAAAAGTTTCTTTTCTTGGATTTTTTCACCCTCTTATTTTTGGCTGTTTCCTTTTTCTTTTGATCCCCTGCCGCCTTGGAAACATTGATTAAGCTGCTGACACAAGGGGCCCGCATGTCATCCTCTATGTACAATCAACTTGCAAGATCTTGGGGCGGAAGAGCTTGTATAAGTGGGACCCATATGTCATCCTCTATGTACAATAAAAGTTTCTTTTTCTTGGATTATTTTTTGCTCCTGGTATTTGGTCTCTTTCCTTTTTCTTTCGATCTCATGCCGCCTCTGAAACGTTGAGTAAGGTGCTGGGTCATGGGACCCGCATGCCATCCTCTATGTACAATCAACTTTCTTTTCTGGGAGTTTTTTTACCCCTAATTTCTGGCTACTCTTTTTCTTTTGATCTCAAGCCGCATTTGAAACGTTGACACCGCTGCTGCAAAATGGGACCCGCATGTCATCTTTTATGTACAATAAAGTTTCTTTTCTTGGATTATTTTTGGCTCCTGATATTTGGTCACTTGTCTTTTTCTTTCGATCTCATGCCCCCTTTGAAACGTTGAGGAAGCTGCTAGCGCATGGGTCCCGCATGTCATACTCTATGAACAATAAAAGTTTCCTTCCTTGGAGTTATTGTTTACCGCTAATTTCTGGCTACTTCCTTTTTTCTTTTGATCCCCTGCCGCCTTGGAAACGTTGAGTAAGCTGCTGACACAAGGGGCCCGCATGTCATCCTCTATGTACAATCAACTTGCAAGATCTTCGAGCGAAAGAGCTTGTATAAGTGGGACCCATATGTCATCATCTATGTACAATAAAAGTTTCTTTTCTTGGATTATTTTTTGCTCCTGATATTTGGTCACTTTCCTTTTTCTTTCTATCTCATGCCGCCACTGAAACGTTGAGTAAGGTGCTGGCTCATGGGACTGTACAATAAAGTTTCATTTCTTAGATTTTTTTTACCCACTGATTTTTGCTAACTTGCCTTTTTCTTTTCGATCATATGCCGCCTTTGAAATTGAGGTCGCCGCTGGCTCATGGGTCCCACAAGTCAGCCTCTATGAACAATAAACCTTTCCTTTGTTGTATTTTTTTTACCCCTAATTTCTGGCTATTTGCCTTTTTCTTTTGATCCCCTGCGGCCTTTGAAACGATGAGGACGCTGCTGGCAGGTCGGTCCCACATGTCATCCTCTATGAAGAATATAAGTTTCCTTTTTGGATTTATTTTTGACCCCTAATTTCTGGCTATTTGCCTTTTTCTTCTGATCCCTGCCGACTTCGAAATGATGAGGATGCAGCTGGCAGATCGGTCCCACATGTCAGCCTCTATGAACTATAAATGTTTCCTTTGTAGGATTTATTTTTTACCCCTATTTTCGGGCTACTTGCCTTTTTCTTTGAAACGTTGAGGACGCTACTGTCTCATGGGTCCCACATGGCATCCTCTCTGAACGATAAACCTTCATTTCTTGTTAACGACAGGTTTATCAGTATTATTTTCGCAGACTAATACAAGCTCTTTGGCTCCAAGATCTTGCAAGTTGATAGATTAAATCAAGGAATTATTAGGATATGTTTTAAATTTCAAATCCACTTTATGAATTTTTAAAAATACCGTTATCCATGTGGGTATGGAGCGATCAAGGATTTTCATATTGGGCATGAGCAGTTTCAAAAATTGGAACCCTATAATTCAAAATAAATAAAAACAACTTTTATGTAGAATCTCCGTGTATTTTTTTTTGCCAATCATAGGATCTGTGTTTCATTAGAAAAGGGCCGAAATTGCATGAGCAGAAAGGCCCATTTGAAGTTATTGGGCTTCGACGGCCGGAGCAAGTAGACCGATAACAATTACCATGTAGATGTTCCTTGGCAACCCAAAAGTGAAATATTGGGCCCAACAGGGGAAGGTTGAACAGTACTTTTTCTATTGGGAAGGTGGTACATGGGGTTATCCTGACAAAAAAAATGGAACATGGGTTACTGAAGGTTGCCCATTTGTGCCTAATATGTTTGTCAGCAGGAGCTTTACCTTCCGCCGCCGCCGCTCCGCTTCCGCCGCCGCCGCCATGCCTCGTCGCGGGTCGAGCTACCGGTACGGCGGCGTCTCGAGCTCGGGGTACCGCAGCGTCCGCGCGCGCCCCAAATTAAGGTACTTCCTCCTCGGGACGGCACCTACGATAGGCTCGGCTGGCCTTGGGGCATTTACCCCTAGCCTCTTCCATGCTCAAGTTTTTGAAATGTTTCTGGCTCTGTTCAACACTGGATCAAATTTGTCAACATGACCATTCTTATGGAGTAGCAACGAGTTGAATCTCTCAAAACTCTTTAAGTTCTGCAATATAACGACTAATTGGTACTACCTTATACAAAATGATTACATATCCTTATTTTGGAAGCAAGCAATCACACACTTATAGTTTGCTAGTCAGCTGCACGTAACGTTAAAAATCGGCAATTATAATGAATAAACCTGTAATTTTCACTTAAAATGCATTAAGGAGCATCAAATTTGACAAATCAAACCATGTCGTACTGAAAATTGACATGTCTTTCTCATGCAGAAATGTAAAATTATCCATGCATGTGCGTTTATACAGGTTAAGTTTTGCACGTATTATTTTTTGTAACTTTTCTGACTACCTTCAAAGCTCCAATCCTTCTTCATCATCTTTGTTGTACCGCACTGATGCAAGTGAATGCGAGCTGCTCGCCAGACGCGACTTCGTGTCCGATATGTGTACTATGCCTTCTCCATCTAGTGCTAGTTACGCCTCTGTGCTAATTAATTCAGCACAAACCTCTGTCATTGCAGCTGTGACTCACCTCGACCATTGGAGCCCAATCACAATAGCGAGCTCAGTCTCAACCAGAGAGGCATGTGTCTCATGGTTAGCTATCTACAACTTGCTGTCTTACTAAAACCGTGCCTATCATATAGAGATCACCTCGCTGGTGTAGCAATGGCTGCAAGTAGCTGCTAGCATGAGCGAAGGGGATAAGGAAGAAAAGATTTAAAAAATGGGGTGGGGCCAACAAGCAGGAAAGCTATCTACTAGCTTTATGGATGTTTCTGGAATTGGGTAGAAAATAGTAGATGACACTGTAGCAGCGAATCCCAGAGACCAAGGCCGTTGGATGATGTCTAATGAACGGCAGAACAAAATCGGCGAAATTAGCTTGAATTTTGATAATAAATCTTGGGCATTTTCCCTCGAACATGATTTATCAACTTTGGGTAGTCTCTGGACTAGTCTCCCTCGTCCACCAATTATTATCATACTACTGCGGAAAGTTGAGGGCAGTCCCTAGTCCCGAGCACTTCGCCCACTTCCCCTGGCCTCATCCCAGAGATCTCACACCAACCACCTCACCGTCGACTAGCCGCCAGTCTACAGCCCTCCGAAGAATCCCCAATGGCGGCGACGCCCCTACTAGAGCGCTCCTCACGCGAGCGCATCATCGAGTCTGGCCCACATGTCTTCCGTGCCTGCCGTGTGTCGGCAAGCACGACCGACTTCTCCGTCGGCGAGCCGCCGGCCGTGGGCGAGGGCGAGGCGTCCCCGTACACTATGACAGTGCACATCTTCTTCTCGAGGACGTACGAGCTCAGGAGGATGGCCGGCCCCCTCCCTGCCCCACTGGATGAGGACGATATCACCACTACACCCTGCGAAGAGGTGGTGCTGGATCTTAGCTTGCCTCCGAGGAAGCTGCGTAGTGGGGGCAATGTCGTGCGAACTATGCGCGAGATTCTTGCCCGTGTATGGCTGCTCAAGAACCTGAACCTCACGGAGGAGGAGTGGGACATCATCATGCCTTACGATGTTATGCACCTGATGTGGCAGCAGGCGTGTCGTCGGCTCGGTGGCCTCCACTTCGACCTCACCCTTAGGGTGGACCACCGGCTCATCGTCAACTTGCCGGCGCTGCAGGACAGTTGGGTCCTAGTTGCGCCGGAGGACGGCCACTGCAGCATATGCATGCTGGGGCTGTCGCAGCGCACAACGGTGCGTCTCCGGGGATGCAAACACCCGTTCCATAGGAAGTGCATCTTCTCCTGGTTTGTAACGAACGCCAGCTGCCCTATCTGCCGCGATAAAGTGCTGACCCATCTTATTTTCGATTTGTAGCATAGTATGAATAAAAACCCTGTATGATAGGGATGCCATGCCAACTTGAATCCTATGTCAAGAGAAATTCTATTTGATTGTGGTTATAAGATATTCTGCATTAGTTTGATCTATTATCATTCTATTTTCCTATGGGATATGACCCTATGAATCAAACAGCATGTGATTACTTCCACACAATTAAGTTTGACCAACTTTTAGTAGGACAACAAACATAAATAATTAGTCATCATGGGATTACAATCCAACAGATAATTGTCTTCAGGACTCATACATTTTCCAAATAGAAAAATCAAAACAAATCATGGTTCTTCATCTCACAGCATGATACAGAGACAAGAGTCTAATCATCATCATCATCATCATCATCATCATCATCATCATCATCATCACCTCCGTCTTCATTCTGATATTCGTGCATGGTCTCATCCTGCTCGTCCTGTCCATTCTCCTCCTGAGATTCACCAGGTAGCTTCAGTTTATCCATCTCTTTGTCGACTATGCTAACCTCAACAGTGAAATCTACTTCTCCATCATGTGCAGGGATACCTGTATCCAACGAGGTTTCATCAATGTCAGCAACTTTAGTTTGCATACAACCAGCGAAATCATCTTGCTGGGCACCAATTATTGGATCCGCATTCTCATCCAAATCATATATGTTCCTTGCCACAAACTTTTGCACATACTGCCATCCTTTTCTAGATCTGTCTTCCAAGAAAAGTACCTTGGCCGCTTGAGGTACCAAAATATAAGGATCATCCTTGTACCACTGAGCAGTAGTATCGACTGATATGAAATACCCATCATTTCTGGCACCTTTGCCCTTGTTTGGATCTTGGTTGTACCAATAACACTTAAATAGAACCACAGATCGGACAGTAACCTTATCACTATAGAACAACTGAATAACCTCTTCTATGTGACCATAATGGTCAAATGACTCTGATCTCTTTTTTCTGGTTGTCAAGTGATCTCCACTGGTTGTGATGCCACTATTTCGTGTCTTCAAATGTTGTTCACGCTCATAGGAGCTGTAATGGACACCATTGGCATTGCAAGCTGCAGCTACCAACACCCTCTTATCTGGACCACGTGATAGGACAAGGAGATCAGCACTAACAGCGCCTGGATTCTCCGCATGGAGTTTCGAGATCTACGATTACAAAATAGACAAGAGGTCATCTCATGTGAAAACACATAGACAAGTCAGAGTGCAATTGAACATCTTACATATTTCTCAAACCAGTCCTGAAACCCACTCCCACGTGCCGATAGCTTTCCATTCGTTTCCATGTACAACCTGCAAAACATAGCCAAGTCAGCTGAATATATTTCATTTTGATACAAGTTCATAGTATATGCGAGGAACTGAGTAGTTCGTGTGCATAGTACTCACTTAACATATTCATCAGCCTCTGTAGCATTATTCAGCACATACCAAGACAGCTGTTCAAATTCAGACTGCTCTAATGTTTTTTCGGTCCTCTTTCCTATTAGCTCAACACCATGTTTAAAAACAGATCCTCCAACTTCCAAAATTCTGCGACCCCGATTGAATCTGGTCTCAATATCAGGAATATATCTTGAGGCAAATGTATATGCTTCAGCAGCAATATACGCCACTGCAATGCAAGCCTCCGGTCTAGCTTTGTTCCTAACTGTATTCTTGAAAGTGCACAGTCGACGTTCTATAGGGTACATCCATCCATACTGTACCGGACCTCTTAAAAGTGCCTCATCAGGTAGATGAACAGCCAAATGCACCATCACATCAAAGAAGGCTGGAGGATATATCAGCTCCAGCTTGCACAGGATTACTGCTATGTCCACCTTAAGACGTTCTACAACAGCTCTGCTTAGAGTTTTACTACATATTTCCCTAAAGAACCTTCCCAACTCTGCAATCACGTTGTACATATTTGGCTTCACTAAATCTTTAATGCCAATAGCTAAAAGCCTTTGCAGCAGGATGTGACAATCGTGAGTTTTCAACCCTTGGAGCTTGTTTCCTTCAGCATTGAGACAATTTGCAATGTTGGAAGCAAATCCGAACGGGAACATCACACCTCGGAGGTACTCACAAAATAATCTCCTTTTAGGCATCGGCAATGTGAATTCCGCGCCTCGAAATTTATAATGTTTTTCCTTGCCTTTGTTCACTTTGTCATTACGATCCAGTTGCAAGTGCCTGTTAACATTCAATGTTGCACAATCAATCCTAGCATTTGAGCTATCTTTTGTCTTGGATGGAATGTTGAGTAATGTGCCGACAATGCTGTCACATATATTCTTCTCCATGTGCATGATATCAATATTATGCCGAAGCTTCTTACCAGCCCAATACGGCAAGTCCCAAAGAGTGGTCCTGCGCTTATAAAATATTCTCGGTCTATCATTTTCCATTTCCTTCCTCTTGGTACGTGCTGCTATTTCACCTCCCATCTTCCTTTTGGTAGCTGCTAGACTCAGTTCATCTCGTCTCTTCTTCCTTTTTCTATCTGCTACTACTGCTGCTGCATCTTCTGTATTCTTCTCTGCTGTACCTGCTGTGGCGGCTGGTGGTTTTCCTGGTTTAACATTTCTGACCGCTTCTAGGTGCGCCTCCAACTCGTGACTCTTAAAGTGCTGCGGTTTAGTCTTTTTACAGGCCTGATCACCAATAAATTGCAATTTTTTTCTATTTTTTCGGAAACTGTGATCTAATGGAAGGAAACGGCGATGGCCCATATAGCATATCTTGTTTATTATCCTCACTGCCAGCTGATCAGTATCACAGTGAACACATGCATTATAACCTGATGTTACTCTGCCTGACATAGTGCCCAAAGCTGGATAATCATGGGTGCAATACAGTACAGCAGCACGTAATAGAAAATTTTGTTCTTTAGGTTGACACACATCCCGTGTAGGGACACCCTCCCATAATGTTTGCAAGTCTCTAATAAGAGGCTGCATGAACACATCAAAATCCTTCCCAGGAGATTTGGGACCTGGGATGAGTAAGGCCATCATACAGTTCGACTGATCGGTGCATGTCCAGGGAGCCTGGTTGTAAGGTGTAACTAGTACTGGCCACATGCTATACGAGTTGCTCATGTTGCCAAATGGGTTGAATCCATCTGTAGCAAGGCCAAGTCTCAGGTTCCTTGGATCTGCAGCAAAATCTGGATGATCCAGGTCGAATTGCTTCCATTCATCGCCATCAGCAGGATGCCTCAGTAAATCAGGGTCGGGCGTGAGAATCTCTTTGTGCCATCTTGTTTCCCGAGATGTTTGTTCTGAAGCAAACAACCTCTGCAATCTTTGTACAAGTGGAAAGTATCTCAGAACCTTCCAAGGAATCTTTTTCTTACCACCAGCTCCATCATGTTTCCATCTTGATTCCTTACATACTGGACATTCATCGAGGTCATTATACTCCATCCAAAACAGTGCACAGTTATTTTTGCAAAAATCAATCTTCTCATATCCAAGTCCCAGTACCTTGATGTACTGCTTCACCTCATAAAAGGATTTTGGCAGTCCAGCCCCAGGGAGTGCATCGCTGTATGTCTTCGCAACTGCATTGAACGCTTTATTGGTAATCCCCTGGTATGACTTGTCATGAAGTAATTTCACAATTAATTCGAATCTTGACACAACAGAACCAGGGGCCACTAAGCGCTTAGCATCTTCTATCAGGTCATGGAAAAGAGGCTTTTTGTGATAACCATGGGGCTGTTGGCTTGCATATGGATACAGATCCCGTAACAAATTAGCAGTAGCCTCATCCTGGACGAGATCTTCAGGCTGATAACCATCAGAATAAAGAGGATCAATAATGTCAGGCTGATCATAGTGTTCACCATGGTTAATCCACCTGATATATGTCTGGTCCATCCCATAAACGAATAAATGATCTGAGACTACATGTTGAGGCTTGGACCCAATATTCAAACATACGCGGCATGGACAAATCACTTCCTTTGTCTTGTCGCCGTCAGTAAAATCACTAACGTGCTTCATGAAGTCTTCAATACCACTCAAATATGTTGGTGTGGTTAATGAGTCAAATAATATCCAAGTTCTGTCCATCTGTTGAGGAGATAGATGGTCAGAGAAGCGATAAGCTATTTCAACAAACAGGTCACCTACGAATGTAAGCAAGCATACCTGAGCAAACAGGTCGAATATAAAACTATAAATGCTACATTATTTGAGCCGATTTCAGCAAACAAACTGAGTGCAAAACTACGGCTACCTAGCGAACAGATTTTTTTAGGCTGACCACTGGGTTTCCCCACTTATTATTTTTTTATTAATAAAAAGAGGGAAATATGTACAAAAGTTGCTGGAGAGCAGCAACTAAAAGGATCATAGATCCCAAGCAGCAAAATATATATATAATGTTCTACCCATGATATGATTTCCTCTTTGCCTTATGAACAAGGAGAGCAATTTCATCCTTGAATCTCTTGTGCCATCTATAAATGCTTGGGGGGGAGGGGCGAACAGATCTATCGAAAGCAATACAATACCAACACATTCTTTCTTCTTTTTTGCCGTAATTCCGCCGATCTATTAGCAGTGCAAAGAAGCCAAAAGTAATAAGATTACATACAGGTTCATAGACCACCAGGGCCGTACCTGAGAATACGGAGGGCCTGAGCAAAACAAGAAATAGAGGCCCTCAACATGATCATTGGCAACTAAAATGATTTTATATATACTACTCACTCCATTTCAATAAACAATGCACCCTTGTTTTTCGTATTTTATCTTCGAAAAAATATTAATCTATATCTCTCTATTTAAAAATGATGTTTCAATTTTATGTAGATATACATGTATTTAGATGAGTTTAGTTTGCAGATACATGCAAGTTTTGATGAAGTTGAAACATATTTTTCAGGATGAAGTATATAAAAAAATTGATATAAAACTGGTATCATTAGAAAGTATTTTCCAACACGATTCTAACAATGCTGCTTATGTATTATATGATCGTGATATTGTTGTCCTATTTATTTGGTCAAGGTTCACATTGAAATGTGGTAAAATAAATTAAAAGAAGTGCATCGTGTGAAAAGGCAATCTAAGAATTCAAAAGTGCTAATTGTTAGTCGAAACATGACATCATTGAGACAAAATATTAATATTCATTGGAAGACTAACTGAATTAGCTGCACTCGCGATGAAAGAGAAAGAGAAGATACGGGTAAGAGCAAGTACAATAAGGTACAGTCTTTTTTTTGTTTGTTTGGGTTGCTCATCAAGCTTATCGCTCGATACAATAAGGTACAGTCAGCGGGAGTGGTGTTTGGAACATGGGTGCATAGTGGGTGGTATCATAGAGTACTATCATAGATATGCTATATTTATTATAGTGGAGTATTGAGGGAAAATCGGCTAAATCAATTTGAAGAAAATCGACAAAGTCAAATTAGAGGAAATTCTTCATCGATGATCAGATTTCTTACATAGAAGAGCTGATTGCCCTCAAAAGGAAGAATCTATCCATCTTCATTGATTTAAAAGGGGATTTCTTACAAGGAGAAGCTGATTGCTCAACAAAAGGGGAACAGATTGCTACGGCTAGTCTTATGCTAGTAAATCCCTACTCTAAGGGCTGTTGCCGTCTTCGTCGTCGCTGGGGTAGCTGCCGTCATTGCTACTGTCGACGAATTCCTCGTCGCTGCTACTGTGACCTTCAGCGGAGGCCTCTTCCTCTTCATCATCATCCTCCTCATCGGACCAGGCCCAGCCACGGATGCGCTTTGGTGGCGGTTCATCGGAGGAGGTGTCGTCCTCTGGTTCCTTCTTCGTGTCGGAGGAGATGTCTTCGTCTTCGTCGTCCTCTTCTTCTTCTTCTTCTTCTTTGGTGGAGGAAGTGAATTTACCCCGGAAGAGAGGGTCGTCGTCGTCGCTCTCCGCCTCCAGTTCTCCGTCAATCAGGAATCGGAGGTCATCTTCCCCGTCAGTCAGGGGCATGTCGCCATCCGACCAGACGAGGTCCTCGGGTCGACCCTCTGGTACGAAGTCGAAGTCGAACTCTTGCTCGTCCCAATGCTTGGGAGCGCGCCTATTGTACGCTTCCATCTGGCTGACCTCTGGCTCCAGCTCACTCGAGGAAAAGGATTGGGAGGAGGAAGAGGAAGACATGGTTACAGAGGAGGAGGGTTTTTGGGCCGATGGCTGGTTTGAAGCAGGAGGATGAAGAAGTGAACTGTTCGATGCGGTTAAATAAAAAGAGACATGTGGTGGTCATGTGGCAAATAATAGACACTTTTAAGAAAAGTGTGGCAAATCATAAAATATTCAAAACTGTCAAATCGTGCAGAGAAGTTGAGAAGGCAAGGCGTCATGATGAAGAATACTGCGACGGTTCTGCTCTGCCACGACATGACCCCTCGAAGGAAAAACAGATGGTTTTGATATTATCATTACCAAAACCAGGGGGGCATGTGTTATCACCGGATTTTGGCCAAATCAATCGGATGTCTAATCAATCGGTTACATGCACTAGCTCAGTGTTCGCATGGCTGCACGCCACATGTATTAGCACCGCATGTATACATATACATCACTCATCTTGATTAATTGCTCAGCTCATTAAACTATCAAAGATCTTGCACGGCTTGGACGCAGGGTATGCCGTGGCATATACGGCATACCCTGTAGATCCGCCACCGCAAACAAGGAGAGCCATTTCATCCTTGAATCTCTTGCGGCTTCTGTAAAAGCTTGGGGGCGAACAGATCAATCGAAAGCAATATAATACCAACAAATTCTTTCTTCTTTTTGGCCGTAAATCCACCGATGTATTAGCAGTGCAAAGAACCCAGAAGTAATAAGATTACAAACAGGTCCATAGAGGACTGGCACCAAGCGACGACTACAGACATTGGGCAATGGTGAGCAGTACAGTGTACAGTACGAACGAATTCGAGCAAATAGGTAAAGCGGAAAACAATGTCAAACAAACACATCGAGAGGAAAACAATATCAACCGATCGATTCGAACGAACTAACGAACTTATAAGGGCTGGGCGACGGCGACTGACTTCGATTGAGCTATAATGAATCGTACTTGCCCAGGCCTGAAGATAGCATGCATACCGTGAGGATCTACCAGCTGACCGCGCCTGCCGGTGCGGCTGGAGAAGAACGGCGCCACCAGCAGTCGCCGGCTGACGCGGCTGATAGACAGCGTGGGGAAGTTTTGGTGCGCGGCCTGGTTCACCGAGGGTGTGTCTAGAGAAGAACAGGGCGCCGAAGGAGGTGTCTAGAGAAGAACAAGGTGGGCTGGGTGCTGAGTTAAAGGCGAGCGTTCGAAATATTGGGCGCGCGTTCGAAAGTTTAGGTGCGCGAGGGAGGTGTCTGCTGTGCTGAGTTAAAGGCGAGCGTTCGAAATTTCCCCGTCCTCTTCTTTTTTGGGCTAATCTATCTATACCTCTATTCTATCTACATGTTTTTTATTTTTTTTCTATTCTATACATGAGTTTTTGAAATTGAATTTTTTCACTCTGTCAGCGTTCCGGCCAATGCTCATTTGAAGTAATTGAAGCTGTTGATTTGCAGCTTAGAGGTGCTATCTACCGCTCATCATACAAGGACTCTTCAGATCTAAACGGCTGTGAATGCACGGATTCGTCACCCATCCTTCCCTTGGACTGGCGATGCTGAAAGCCTGAAACACTGGAACCCTCTAGATACTTCGGGATACCTCACTGCCCCACATTATTAGACAGGCCTTTTCCGACACGGGAAGTCAAAAGTTGGGGGCTCCATGCAGTACATATGAATACTCGCTAGCTGCATGGTCTAGAAGCAGACTAGAGTAAATCATCAATTCGTCAAATCAATTGGTGTATAATTTTTTTTAGGAGCTAAGACGCCTGCATGAACCATTTTATCAACTTGAATGCTTACTACATGACATAAGAAGACTATGTACTTTGGTTTTTCATTTTTCTGATTTTTTAAATTTTGTGCCCATTTGAATCTTGGTCAAATCCTAGGTTTGACCAAGATTAAACAAGTTTAAAACATGAAAATGAAAAGGTAATCATGGATCCTTCTTAGTCACTCTAAAATGAAGCTTTTGGGATGTTCTTGAAATTTCCATGTTTGAAACCCAAAACGACTTCTCTTCATGCTTGACTTCATAAGACAGAGTTTAGGGGTTAGGGGGTAGATACATGATTTGTCTAGTTTGCATATGTCTAGACCTTTTTTGTCAACTTTAATGCTTACTATATGACATAAGAAGATTATGTGCTTTGGTTTTTCATTTTTCTATTTTTTTTGAATTTTATGCCCATATATTTGAATCTTTGTCAAATCCTAGGTTTGACCAGGATTTAAACAAGTTTAAAACATGAAAATGAAAAGGTAAGCCTGGATCCTTCTTAGTCACTCTAAAATGAAGCTTTTGGGAGGTTCTTGAAATTTCCATGTTTGAAACCCAAAACTCAAGCTAGTTGATAAACAAAGTCTAGACATATTCAAACCAGAAAAATCATGTATCTACCCCTAACCCTAAACTTTGTCTTAATTATGAAGTCAAGCACGAAGAGAAGTCGTTTTGGGTTTCAAACATGGACATTTCAAAAACCCTCCCAAAAGCATTGTGGTGTGACGTACTAAGAAGGATACATGCTTACATTTTCAACAACCCCCCTAAAAGCTTCATTATAGAGTGACTAAGAAGGATCCAGTCTGGCGGGCTTACCTTTTATTTTCTTGTTTTAAACTTGTTCAAATCTCGGTCAAACCTAGGATTTGACCAAGATTCAAAATGTGCATCAAAATTTAAAAAAATAAAAACCAAATTAAAGCACATAGTGTTCTTATGTCATATAGTAAGCATTAAAGTTGATAAACAAGGTCTAGACACATATTCAAACAAGACAAATCATGTATCTATACCCCTAACCCCTAAACTCTATCTTATGAAGTCAACAACATGAAGAGAAGTGGTTTTGGGTTTCAAACATGGAAATTTCAAAAACCTCCCAAAAGCTTCATTTTAGAGTGACTAATATATATAAGAAGGATCCATGCCTGCTTACCACCTTTTCATTTTCATATTTTAAACTTGTTTAAATCCGTGTCAAATTAAACCAAGGATTTGACCAAAAGATTCAAATGGGCATAAAATTTTAAAAAAAATCAGAAAAATGAAAAACAAAAGCATATAGTCTTCTTATGTCATATAGTAAGCATTCAAGTTGATAAACAAGGTTTGGACATGCATATTCAAACCTAGGCAAATCATGTATCTATCCCCTAGCCCCTAAACTCTATCTTATGAAGTCAAGCATGAAGAGAAGTGGTTTTGGGTTTCAAACATGAAAATTTCAAGAACATCCCAAAAACTTCATTTTAGAGTGACTAAGAAAGGATACAGGCTTCCCCTTTTCATTTTCATGTTTTATACTTGTTTAAATCTTGGTCAAACCTAGGATTTGACAAAGATTCAAATGTGCATCAAAATAAAAAAATCAGAAAAATTAAAAACCAAAGCACATAGTTTTCTTATGTCATATAGTTAGCATTAAAGTTGATATAAACAAGGTCTAGATATATTCAAACAAGAAAAATCATGTATCTACCCCTAACCCTAAACTCTGTCTTATGTAGTCAAGCATGAAGAAAAGTGGTTTTGGGTTTCAAACTTGGAAATTTCAAGAACCCCCCAAAAGCTTCATTTTAGAGTGACTAAAGGATCCAGGTTGGGCTTACCTTTTATTTTCATGTTTTAAAATTGTTCAAATCTTGGTCAAACCGTACCTAGGATTTGATCAAGATTCAAATGGGCATAAAATTTCAAAAAAAATGAAAAACCAAAGCATATAGCCTTCTTATGTCATATAGTAAGCACTCAAGTTGGTAAACAAGGTCTAGACATATTCAAACCAGAAAAATCATGTTTCTACCCCTAGCCCTAAACTTTGTCTTATGAAGTCAAGCACGAAGAGAAGTCGTTTTGGATTTCAAACATGGAAATTTCAAAAACCTTCCCAAAAGCTTCATTTTGGAGTGACTAAGAAGGATACAGGCTTACCTTTTCATTTTCATGTTTTAAACTTGTTTAAATATTGGTTAAGCCTAGGATTTGACCAAGATCAAATGGGCATAAAAATTCAGAAAAAATCAAAAAAAAATGAAAACCAAAGCACATAGTATTATTATGTCATATAGTAAGCATTATATTCAAGTTGATAAACAAGGTCTAAACAACAAACTAGACAAATCATGTATCTACCCCCTAACCCTAAACTCTGTCTTATGAAGTCAAGCATGAAGAGAAGTGGTTTTGGGTTTGAAACATGGAAATTTCAAAAAACTCCCAAAAGCTTCTCATTTTTGAGTGACTAAGAAGGATTCAGGCTTACCTTTTCATTTTCATGTTTTAAACTTGTTCAAATCTTGGTCAAACTTAGGATTTGACCAAGATTCAAATGGGCATAAAAATTGGGAGGAAGGGTATGAATTACAATTCAAAAAAACAAGGTAACTTAAATACTTGGATGCCCCAAAGATGTGTGGAAGCCCAGAACAATGGCAAAACATGTGCGCACGCTGCATCCAATTCAAGTAGAACACATAGTAGGCATCGATAGTTTGACCTAAATTTGAAATCAAAGAGAAGGTGGTTAGAAAAAATCGAAATTGGCAAAGCAAAGCATGAAATCATAAATTTGTGATGCACTATAGCTATGAAAAGTATCAAACAATGCATACCAAAATGATTTTTTAGAGGAATACTAGTTCAACTTATTTTAATTTTATATTAGTAGCCCAAAATCGAACTAGTAGTTGGATATTTTTGAACTTGATCTGTAGTAGTGGGCAAAACCCTAGTTTAACCTATTTAATCATAGATTCGTAGGTCGATTTTTCTACTTTTTTATTATTACTATGCAGCACATGTGTGTTTGCCCGTCGAGTGAAACTCGGAGGAAGAGGGATCACTCGGAAGGAGAGAAGAAGGGAGAGAATTATGGTGTCTCCCCTTTTTCGGGTGATGATGTTGACTTTTGTGCAGGGTTTGTCAGTGAGCAGGAGGTGCGAGCGAGCGAGCGAGCGAGTCGAGCGAGGCCGAGAATGAGAGAGATTTGTTTTTTTGTGAGAGGGACAACCGAAGGATCCAGAAGGACCCACATACTTCCAATACGCATCCTGATGCGTCTTTTCTTGACAAAGAAAATGGCTGGGAGTTTGCGTACCTATTGCACGTGACTTGTGCTCACTGAAGTGTGGGACCTCACGCATGGGCACCACACGTAAGTGACAGACCTGTTGATGTAAAAACTCGGTTGATTATTATACTACTACATTTATACAAAGTTTCCTATGGATTCAAGGGTACGAAAGCCAAGTTAAATCATTTACATGACATTATTTTTTCCATGAAGCCAAGTTAACTCATTTATCAATTGGTACATTTTGGAGTGACTAAGAAGGATCCAGGCTTACCTTTTCATTTTCATGTTTTAAACATGTTTAAATCTTGGTCAAACCTATGACTTGACCAAGATTCAAATGGGCATAAAAATTCAAAAAAAAGAAAAACAAAAGCACACCGTCTTCCTATGTCATATATCAAGGTGATAAACAAGGTCTGACATATTCAAACCACAAAAATCATGTATCTACCCCCTAACCCTAAACAAGGATCCAGGCTTACCCTTTTCATTTTCATGTTTTTAAACTTGTTCAAATCTTGGTCAAACTTAGGATTTGACGAAGATTCAAATGGGCGTAAAAATACTTAGAAAAATCATGTACGTATCTACCCCAAACCCTAAACTCTATCTTACGAAGCCAAGCATGAAGAGAAGTGGTTTTGGGTTTCAAACATGGAAATTTCAAAAACCTCAAACTATAGGCCGGGTTAGCATCTAGTGCAGTATGTGTGAGAATGTATGCACTATGTGTGCTATAACTTGTGTGTCTTTCAAATTTGAACCAAATTTGAATAAGTTTGAAATATTTGAAATGGGGCTTTTGGCTTAAACGTTTGAAACCCAAAACGACTTCTCCTCATGCTAGACTTCATAAGACCGAGTTTAGGGTTAGGGGGTAGATACATGATTTGTCTGGTTTGAATATGTCTAAACCTTGTTTATCAACTTGAATGCTTACTATATGACATAAGAAGACCATGTGCTTTTGTTTTTCATTTTTCTATTTTTTTTAAGAATTTTATGCACATTTGATTCTGGTCAAATCCTAGGTTCAACCAAGATTTAAACAAGTTTCAAGCATGAAAATGAAAACGTAAGCCAAGATCATAATTAAGAAGGCTATGTGCTTTGGTTTTTCATTCTTTAGATTTTTTGTCTGAATTTTTATGCCCATTTGAATCTTGGTCAAATCCTAGCTAGGTTTGACCAAGATTTAAATAAGTTTAAAACATGGAAATGAAAAGGTAAGCATCGATCCTTCTTAGTCGCTCTAAAATGAAGCTGAATTTTGGGAGGTTTTTGAAATTTCCATGTTTGAAACCCAAAACCACTTCTCTTCATGCTTGACTTCATAAGACGAAGTTTAGGGTCGATAGGGGGTAGATACATGATTTGTCTTGTTTGAATATGTCTAGACCTTGTTTATCAACTTGAATGCTTACTTTATGACTTATAAGAGGACTATGTGCATTGGTATTTCATTTTTTGATTTTTATGCCCATTTGAGAATCTTGGTAAAATCCTAGGTTTGTTGAGCAAGATTTAAACAAGTTTAACATGTGAAAATGATAAGGTAATTAAGTCTGGATCTTTCTCTTAGTAACTCTAAAATGAAGCTTTTGGGAGGTTCTTGAATTTACCATGTTTGAAACCCAAAACCACCGTACTTCTGTTCATGCTTGACTTCATAAGACAGAGTTTAGGGTTAGGGGTAGATACATGATTTTTCTGGTTTGAATATGTCTAGACCATGTTTATCAATTTGAATGCTTACTATATGACATAAGAAGGCTATGTGCTTTTGTTTTTCATTCTTTCGATTTTTTTCTGAATTGTTATGCCCATTTGAATCTTGGTCAAATCCTAGGTTCGACCAAGATTTAAACAAGTTTAAAACATGACAATGAAAAGGTAATTAATCATGGATCCTTCTTAATTAACCAGCCGGTCTAATTAAAATGAAGCTTTTTGGGAGGTTTTTGAAATTTCCATGTTTGAAACCCAAAACCACACTTCTCTGCTTCATGCTTGACTTCATATATAATTAAGACAAAGTTTAGGGTTAGGGGGTACATGATTTGTCTGGTTTGAATATGTCTAGACCTTGTTTATGAACTTTTGAATGCTTACTATATGACATAAGAAGAATATGTGCTTTGGTTTTTTATTTTATCTATTTTTTTATTTTATGCCCATTTGAATATTGGTCAAATCCTAGGTTTGACCAAGATTTAAACAAGTTTAAAACATGAAAATGAAAAGGTAAGCCTGGATCCTTCTTAACTAGTCACTCTAAAACGAAGCTTTAATTTTGGGAGGTTTTTGAAATTTCCATGTTTGAAACCAAAAACCACTTCTCTTCATGCTTGACTTCATAAGACAGAGTTATTTATGGTTTTAGAGGGGTAGATACATGATTTGTCTTATTTGAATATGTCTAGCTAGACCTTGTTTATCAACTTTTGAATGCTTACTATATATATGTATGTGACATAAGAAAACTATGTGCTTTGGTTTTTCATTTTTCTGATTTTTTTTGGAATTTTGATGCACATTTGAATCTTGGTCAAATCCTAGGTTTGACCAAGATTTAAACAAGTATAGATCATGAAAATGAAAATGGAAGCCTGTATCCTTCTTAGTCACCCTAAAATGAAGTTTTTGGGAGGTTTTTGAAATTTCCATGTTTGAAACCCAAAACCACTTATCTTCATGCTTGACTTCGTCATAAGACAGAGTTTAGGGGTTAGGGGGTAGATACATGATTTGTCTAGCTAGTTTGAATATGTCCAGACCTTGTTTATCAACTTTAATGCTTACTATATGACATATAAGAAGACTATGTGCGCTTTGGTTTTTCATTTTTCTGTTTTTTTATTTTATGCCCATTTGAATCTTTGTCAAATCCTAGAGATTGACTTCACAAGACAGAGTTTAGGGTTAGGGGTAGATATACACATGATTTTTCTGGTTTGAATATGTCTAGACCTTGTTTATCAACTTGAGTGTTTACTATATGACATAATTAAGAAGGCTATGTGCTTTGGTTTTTCATTCTTTAGATTTTTTGTCTGAATTTTTATGCCCATTTGAATCTTGGTCAAATCCTAGCTAGGTTTGACCAAGATTTAAATAAGTTTAAAACATGGAAATGAAAAGGTAAGCATCGATCCTTCTTAGTCGCTCTAAAATGAAGCTGAATTTTGGGAGGTTTTTGAAATTTCCATGTTTGAAACCCAAAACCACTTCTCTTCATGCTTGACTTCATAAGACGAAGTTTAGGGTCGATAGGGGGTAGATATATCTAGACCTTGTTTATCAACTTGAATGCTTACGATATGACATAAGAACACTATGTGCTTTTTTTATTTTTTTGTGCCCATTTGAATCTTGGTCAAATCATAGGTTTGACCAAGATTTAAACAAGTATAGAACATGAAAATGAAAAGGGAAGCCTGTATCCTTCTTAGTCACCCTAAAATGAAGTTTTGGGAGGTTTTTGAAATTTCCATGTTTGAAACCCAAAACCACTTCTCTTCATTCTTGACTTCTTAAGACATAGTTTAGGGGTTAGCGGGTAGATACATGATTTGTATGGTTTGAATATGTCTAGACCTTGTTTATCAACTTTAATGCTTACTACATGACATAAGAAGACTATGTGCTTTGGTTTTTCATTTTTCTGTTTTTTTTTTGAATTTTCTGCCAATTTTGTTTGACCAAGATTTAGACAAGTTTTACACGTGAAAACGAATAAGTAAGCCTGGATCCTTCTTAGTCACTCCAAAATGTACCAATTGATAGGTGCGTTAACTTTGCTTCATGGAAAAAATAATGTCATGTAAATGAGTTAACTTGGATTTCCTACCCTTGAATCCATAGGAAACTTTGTTCTAATGCACTATAATAATCAACCGAGTTTTTACACCAACAGGTCTGTCACTTACGTGTGGTGCCCATGCGTGAGGTCCCACACTTCAGTGAGCACAAGTCACGTGCAATAGGTACGCAAACTCCCAGACATTTTCTTTGTCAAGAGAAGACGCATCAGGATGCGTATTGGAAGTCTGTGGGTCCTTCTGGATCCTTCGGTCGTCCCTCTCAAAAAAAACAAATCTCTCTCATTCTCGGCCTCGCTCGCTCGCTCGCTCGCTCGCACCTCCTGCTCACTGACAAACCCTGCACAAAAGTCAACATCATCACCCGAAAAAGGGGAGACACCATAATTCTCTCCCTTCTTCTCTCCTTCCGAGTGATCCCTCTTCCTCCGAGTTTCACTCGACGGGCAAACACACATGTGCTGCATAGTAATAATAAAAAGGTAGAAAAATCGACCTACGAATCTATAATTAAATAGGTTAAACTAGGGCTTTGCCCAGTACTACAGATCAAGGTTCAAAAAATCCAACTACGGGGTTCGAACAACCCCATTTCTAATCCAAGATTTTTTTCGACCTCATCCAATGGCCTCAAACTATAGGCCGGGTTAGCATCTAGTGCAGTATGTGTGAGAATGTATGCACTATGTGTGCTATAACTTGTGTGTCTTTCAAATTTGAATAAGTTTGAAATATTTGAAATGGGGCTTTTGGCTTAAACGTTTGAAACCCAAAACGACTTCTCCTCATGCTAGACTTCATAAGACCGAGTTTAGGGTTAGGGGGTAGATACATGATTTGTCTGGTTTGAATATGTCTAAACCTTGTTTATCAACTTGAATGCTTACTATATGACATAAGAAGACCATGTGCTTTTGTTTTTCATTTTTCTATTTTTTTAAAGAATTTTATGCACATTTGATTCTGGTCAAATCCTAGGTTCAACCAAGATTTAAACAAGTTTCAAGCATGAAAATGAAAACGTAAGCCAAGATCCTTCTTAATTAGTCACTCTAAAATATATGAAGCTTTTGGGACGTACTTGAAATTTCCATGTTTGAAACCCAAAACCAATTCTCTTCATGATTGACTTCATAAGACAGAGTTTAGGGTTAGGGGTAGATATACACATGATTTTTCTGGTTTGAATATGTCTAGACCTAGCTTGTTTATCAACTTGAGTGTTTACTATATGACATAATTAAGAAGGCTATGTGCTTTGGTTTTTCATTCTTTAGATTTTTTGTCTGAATTTTTATGCCCATTTGAATCTTGGTCAAATCCTAGCTAGGTTTGACCAAGATTTAAATAAGTTTAAAACATGGAAATGAAAAGGTAAGCATCGATCCTTCTTAGTCGCTCTAAAATGAAGCTGAATTTTGGGAGGTTTTTGAAATTTCCATGTTTGAAACCCAAAACCACTTCTCTTCATGCTTGACTTCATAAGACGAAGTTTAGGGTCGATAGGGGGTAGATACATGATTTGTCTTGTTTGAATATGTCTAGACCTTGTTTATCAACTTGAATGCTTACTTTATGACTTATAAGAGGACTATGTGCATTGGTATTTCATTTTTTGATTTTTATGCCCATTTGAGAATCTTGGTAAAATCCTAGGTTTGTTGAGCAAGATTTAAACAAGTTTAACATGTGAAAATGATAAGGTAATTAAGTCTGGATCTTTCTCTTAGTAACTCTAAAATGAAGCTTTTGGGAGGTTCTTGAATTTACCATGTTTGAAACCCAAAACCACCGTACTTCTGTTCATGCTTGACTTCATAAGACAGAGTTTAGGGTTAGGGGTAGATACATGATTTTTCTGGTTTGAATATGTCTAGACCATGTTTATCAATTTGAATGCTTACTATATGACATAAGAAGGCTATGTGCTTTTGTTTTTCATTCTTTCGATTTTTTTCTGAATTGTTATGCCCATTTGAATCTTGGTCAAATCCTAGGTTCGACCAAGATTTAAACAAGTTTAAAACATGACAATGAAAAGGTAATTAATCATGGATCCTTCTTAATTAACCAGCCGGTCTAATTAAAATGAAGCTTTTTGGGAGGTTTTTGAAATTTCCATGTTTGAAACCCAAAACCACACTTCTCTGCTTCATGCTTGACTTCATATATAATTAAGACAAAGTTTAGGGTTAGGGGGTACATGATTTGTCTGGTTTGAATATGTCTAGACCTTGTTTATGAACTTTTGAATGCTTACTATATGACATAAGAAGAATATGTGCTTTGGTTTTTTATTTTATCTATTTTTTTATTTTATGCCCATTTGAATATTGGTCAAATCCTAGGTTTGACCAAGATTTAAACAAGTTTAAAACATGAAAATGAAAAGGTAAGCCTGGATCCTTCTTAACTAGTCACTCTAAAACGAAGCTTTAATTTTGGGAGGTTTTTGAAATTTCCATGTTTGAAACCAAAAACCACTTCTCTTCATGCTTGACTTCATAAGACAGAGTTATTTATGGTTTTAGAGGGGTAGATACATGATTTGTCTTATTTGAATATGTCTAGCTAGACCTTGTTTATCAACTTTTGAATGCTTACTATATATATGTATGTGACATAAGAAAACTATGTGCTTTGGTTTTTCATTTTTCTGATTTTTTTGGAATTTTGATGCACATTTGAATCTTGGTCAAATCCTAGGTTTGACCAAGATTTAAACAAGTATAGATCATGAAAATGAAAATGGAAGCCTGTATCCTTCTTAGTCACCCTAAAATGAAGTTTTTGGGAGGTTTTTGAAATTTCCATGTTTGAAACCCAAAACCACTTATCTTCATGCTTGACTTCGTCATAAGACAGAGTTTAGGGGTTAGGGGGTAGATACATGATTTGTCTAGCTAGTTTGAATATGTCCAGACCTTGTTTATCAACTTTAATGCTTACTATATGACATATAAGAAGACTATGTGCGCTTTGGTTTTTCATTTTTCTGTTTTTTTATTTTATGCCCATTTGAATCTTGGTCAAATCCTAGAGATTGACTTCACAAGACAGAGTTTAGGGTTAGGGGTAGATATACACATGATTTTTCTGGTTTGAATATGTCTAGACCTTGTTTATCAACTTGAGTGTTTACTATATGACATAATTAAGAAGGCTATGTGCTTTGGTTTTTCATTCTTTAGATTTTTTGTCTGAATTTTTATGCCCATTTGAATCTTGGTCAAATCCTAGCTAGGTTTGACCAAGATTTAAATAAGTTTAAAACATGGAAATGAAAAGGTAAGCATCGATCCTTCTTAGTCGCTCTAAAATGAAGCTGAATTTTGGGAGGTTTTTGAAATTTCCATGTTTGAAACCCAAAACCACTTCTCTTCATGCTTGACTTCATAAGACGAAGTTTAGGGTCGATAGGGGGTAGATATATCTAGACCTTGTTTATCAACTTGAATGCTTACGATATGACATAAGAACACTATGTGCTTTTTTTATTTTTTTGTGCCCATTTGAATCTTGGTCAAATCATAGGTTTGACCAAGATTTAAACAAGTATAGAACATGAAAATGAAAAGGGAAGCCTGTATCCTTCTTAGTCACCCTAAAATGAAGTTTTGGGAGGTTTTTGAAATTTCCATGTTTGAAACCCAAAACCACTTCTCTTCATTCTTGACTTCTTAAGACATAGTTTAGGGGTTAGCGGGTAGATACATGATTTGTATGGTTTGAATATGTCTAGACCTTGTTTATCAACTTTAATGCTTACTACATGACATAAGAAGACTATGTGCTTTGGTTTTTCATTTTTCTGTTTTTTTTTGAATTTTCTGCCAATTTTGTTTGACCAAGATTTAGACAAGTTTTACACGTGAAAACGAATAAGTAAGCCTGGATCCTTCTTAGTCACTCCAAAATGTACCAATTGATAGGTGCGTTAACTTTGCTTCATGGAAAAAATAATGTCATGTAAATGAGTTAACTTGGATTTCCTACCCTTGAATCCATAGGAAACTTTGTTCTAATGCACTATAATAATCAACCGAGTTTTTACACCAACAGGTCTGTCACTTACGTGTGGTGCCCATGCGTGAGGTCCCACACTTCAGTGAGCACAAGTCACGTGCAATAGGTACGCAAACTCCCAGACATTTTCTTTGTCAAGAGAAGACGCATCAGGATGCGTATTGGAAGTCTGTGGGTCCTTCTGGATCCTTCGGTCGTCCCTCTCAAAAAAAAAACAAATCTCTCTCATTCTCGGCCTCGCTCGACTCGCTCGCTCGCTCGCACCTCCTGCTCACTGACAAACCCTGCACAAAAGTCAACATCATCACCCGAAAAAGGGGAGACACCATAATTCTCTCCCTTCTTCTCTCCTTCCGAGTGATCCCTCTTCCTCCGAGTTTCACTCGACGGGCAAACACACATGTGCTGCATAGTAATAATAAAAAGGTAGAAAAATCGACCTACGAATCTATAATTAAATAGGTTAAACTAGGGCTTTGCCCAGTACTACAGATCAAGGTTCAAAAAATCCAACTACGGGGTTCGAACAACCCCATTTCTAATCCAAGATTTTTTCGACCTCATCCAATGGCCTCAAACTATAGGCCGGGTTAGCATCTAGTGCAGTATGTGTGAGAATGTATGCACTATGTGTGCTATAACTTGTGTGTCTTTCAAATTTGAATAAGTTTGAAATATTTGAAATGGGGCTTTTGGCTTAAACGTTTGAAACCCAAAACGACTTCTCCTCATGCTAGACTTCATAAGACCGAGTTTAGGGTTAGGGGGTAGATACATGATTTGTCTGGTTTGAATATGTCTAAACCTTGTTTATCAACTTGAATGCTTACTATATGACATAAGAAGACCATGTGCTTTTGTTTTTCATTTTTCTATTTTTTTAAGAATTTTATGCACATTTGATTCTGGTCAAATCCTAGGTTCAACCAAGATTTAAACAAGTTTCAAGCATGAAAATGAAAACGTAAGCCAAGATCCTTCTTAATTAGTCACTCTAAAATATATGAAGCTTTTGGGACGTACTTGAAATTTCCATGTTTGAAACCCAAAACCAATTCTCTTCATGATTGACTTCATAAGACAGAGTTTAGGGTTAGGGGTAGATATACACATGATTTTTCTGGTTTGAATATGTCTAGACCTAGCTTGTTTATCAACTTGAGTGTTTACTATATGACATAATTAAGAAGGCTATGTGCTTTGGTTTTTCATTCTTTAGATTTTTTGTCTGAATTTTTATGCCCATTTGAATCTTGGTCAAATCCTAGCTAGGTTTGACCAAGATTTAAATAAGTTTAAAACATGGAAATGAAAAGGTAAGCATCGATCCTTCTTAGTCGCTCTAAAATGAAGCTGAATTTTGGGAGGTTTTTGAAATTTCCATGTTTGAAACCCAAAACCACTTCTCTTCATGCTTGACTTCATAAGACGAAGTTTAGGGTCGATAGGGGGTAGATACATGATTTGTCTTGTTTGAATATGTCTAGACCTTGTTTATCAACTTGAATGCTTACTTTATGACTTATAAGAGGACTATGTGCATTGGTATTTCATTTTTTGATTTTTATGCCCATTTGAGAATCTTGGTAAAATCCTAGGTTTGTTGAGCAAGATTTAAACAAGTTTAACATGTGAAAATGATAAGGTAATTAAGTCTGGATCTTTCTCTTAGTAACTCTAAAATGAAGCTTTTGGGAGGTTCTTGAATTTACCATGTTTGAAACCCAAAACCACCGTACTTCTGTTCATGCTTGACTTCATAAGACAGAGTTTAGGGTTAGGGGTAGATACATGATTTTTCTGGTTTGAATATGTCTAGACCATGTTTATCAATTTGAATGCTTACTATATGACATAAGAAGGCTATGTGCTTTTGTTTTTCATTCTTTCGATTTTTTTCTGAATTGTTATGCCCATTTGAATCTTGGTCAAATCCTAGGTTCGACCAAGATTTAAACAAGTTTAAAACATGACAATGAAAAGGTAATTAATCATGGATCCTTCTTAATTAACCAGCCGGTCTAATTAAAATGAAGCTTTTTGGGAGGTTTTTGAAATTTCCATGTTTGAAACCCAAAACCACACTTCTCTGCTTCATGCTTGACTTCATATATAATTAAGACAAAGTTTAGGGTTAGGGGGTACATGATTTGTCTGGTTTGAATATGTCTAGACCTTGTTTATGAACTTTTGAATGCTTACTATATGACATAAGAAGAATATGTGCTTTGGTTTTTTATTTTATCTATTTTTTTATTTTATGCCCATTTGAATATTGGTCAAATCCTAGGTTTGACCAAGATTTAAACAAGTTTAAAACATGAAAATGAAAAGGTAAGCCTGGATCCTTCTTAACTAGTCACTCTAAAACGAAGCTTTAATTTTGGGAGGTTTTTGAAATTTCCATGTTTGAAACCAAAAACCACTTCTCTTCATGCTTGACTTCATAAGACAGAGTTATTTATGGTTTTAGAGGGGTAGATACATGATTTGTCTTATTTGAATATGTCTAGCTAGACCTTGTTTATCAACTTTTGAATGCTTACTATATATATGTATGTGACATAAGAAAACTATGTGCTTTGGTTTTTCATTTTTCTGATTTTTTTTGGAATTTTGATGCACATTTGAATCTTGGTCAAATCCTAGGTTTGACCAAGATTTAAACAAGTATAGATCATGAAAATGAAAATGGAAGCCTGTATCCTTCTTAGTCACCCTAAAATGAAGTTTTTGGGAGGTTTTTGAAATTTCCATGTTTGAAACCCAAAACCACTTATCTTCATGCTTGACTTCGTCATAAGACAGAGTTTAGGGGTTAGGGGGTAGATACATGATTTGTCTAGCTAGTTTGAATATGTCCAGACCTTGTTTATCAACTTTAATGCTTACTATATGACATATAAGAAGACTATGTGCGCTTTGGTTTTTCATTTTTCTGTTTTTTTATTTTATGCCCATTTGAATCTTTGTCAAATCCTAGAGATTGACTTCACAAGACAGAGTTTAGGGTTAGGGGTAGATATACACATGATTTTTCTGGTTTGAATATGTCTAGACCTTGTTTATCAACTTGAGTGTTTACTATATGACATAATTAAGAAGGCTATGTGCTTTGGTTTTTCATTCTTTAGATTTTTTGTCTGAATTTTTATGCCCATTTGAATCTTGGTCAAATCCTAGCTAGGTTTGACCAAGATTTAAATAAGTTTAAAACATGGAAATGAAAAGGTAAGCATCGATCCTTCTTAGTCGCTCTAAAATGAAGCTGAATTTTGGGAGGTTTTTGAAATTTCCATGTTTGAAACCCAAAACCACTTCTCTTCATGCTTGACTTCATAAGACGAAGTTTAGGGTCGATAGGGGGTAGATATATCTAGACCTTGTTTATCAACTTGAATGCTTACGATATGACATAAGAACACTATGTGCTTTTTTTATTTTTTTGTGCCCATTTGAATCTTGGTCAAATCATAGGTTTGACCAAGATTTAAACAAGTATAGAACATGAAAATGAAAAGGGAAGCCTGTATCCTTCTTAGTCACCCTAAAATGAAGTTTTGGGAGGTTTTTGAAATTTCCATGTTTGAAACCCAAAACCACTTCTCTTCATTCTTGACTTCTTAAGACATAGTTTAGGGGTTAGCGGGTAGATACATGATTTGTATGGTTTGAATATGTCTAGACCTTGTTTATCAACTTTAATGCTTACTACATGACATAAGAAGACTATGTGCTTTGGTTTTTCATTTTTCTGTTTTTTTTTGAATTTTCTGCCAATTTTGTTTGACCAAGATTTAGACAAGTTTTACACGTGAAAACGAATAAGTAAGCCTGGATCCTTCTTAGTCACTCCAAAATGTACCAATTGATAGGTGCGTTAACTTTGCTTCATGGAAAAAATAATGTCATGTAAATGAGTTAACTTGGATTTCCTACCCTTGAATCCATAGGAAACTTTGTTCTAATGCACTATAATAATCAACCGAGTTTTTACACCAACAGGTCTGTCACTTACGTGTGGTGCCCATGCGTGAGGTCCCACACTTCAGTGAGCACAAGTCACGTGCAATAGGTACGCAAACTCCCAGACATTTTCTTTGTCAAGAGAAGACGCATCAGGATGCGTATTGGAAGTCTGTGGGTCCTTCTGGATCCTTCGGTCGTCCCTCTCAAAAAAAAAACAAATCTCTCTCATTCTCGGCCTCGCTCGACTCGCTCGCTCGCTCGCTCGCACCTCCTGCTCACTGACAAACCCTGCACAAAAGTCAACATCATCACCCGAAAAAGGGGAGACACCATAATTCTCTCCCTTCTTCTCTCCTTCCGAGTGATCCCTCTTCCTCCGAGTTTCACTCGACGGGCAAACACACATGTGCTGCATAGTAATAATAAAAAGGTAGAAAAATCGACCTACGAATCTATAATTAAATAGGTTAAACTAGGGCTTTGCCCAGTACTACAGATCAAGGTTCAAAAAATCCAACTACGGGGTTCGAACAACCCCATTTCTAATCCAAGATTTTTTTCGACCTCATCCAATGGCCTCAAACTATAGGCCGGGTTAGCATCTAGTGCAGTATGTGTGAGAATGTATGCACTATGTGTGCTATAACTTGTGTGTCTTTCAAATTTGAATAAGTTTGAAATATTTGAAATGGGGCTTTTGGCTTAAACGTTTGAAACCCAAAACGACTTCTCCTCATGCTAGACTTCATAAGACCGAGTTTAGGGTTAGGGGGTAGATACATGATTTGTCTGGTTTGAATATGTCTAAACCTTGTTTATCAACTTGAATGCTTACTATATGACATAAGAAGACCATGTGCTTTTGTTTTTCATTTTTCTATTTTTTTAAGAATTTTATGCACATTTGATTCTGGTCAAATCCTAGGTTCAACCAAGATTTAAACAAGTTTCAAGCATGAAAATGAAAACGTAAGCCAAGATCCTTCTTAATTAGTCACTCTAAAATATATGAAGCTTTTGGGACGTACTTGAAATTTCCATGTTTGAAACCCAAAACCAATTCTCTTCATGATTGACTTCATAAGACAGAGTTTAGGGTTAGGGGTAGATATACACATGATTTTTCTGGTTTGAATATGTCTAGACCTAGCTTGTTTATCAACTTGAGTGTTTACTATATGACATAATTAAGAAGGCTATGTGCTTTGGTTTTTCATTCTTTAGATTTTTTGTCTGAATTTTTATGCCCATTTGAATCTTGGTCAAATCCTAGCTAGGTTTGACCAAGATTTAAATAAGTTTAAAACATGGAAATGAAAAGGTAAGCATCGATCCTTCTTAGTCGCTCTAAAATGAAGCTGAATTTTGGGAGGTTTTTGAAATTTCCATGTTTGAAACCCAAAACCACTTCTCTTCATGCTTGACTTCATAAGACGAAGTTTAGGGTCGATAGGGGGTAGATATATCTAGACCTTGTTTATCAACTTGAATGCTTACGATATGACATAAGAACACTATGTGCTTTTTTTATTTTTTTGTGCCCATTTGAATCTTGGTCAAATCATAGGTTTGACCAAGATTTAAACAAGTATAGAACATGAAAATGAAAAGGGAAGCCTGTATCCTTCTTAGTCACCCTAAAATGAAGTTTTGGGAGGTTTTTGAAATTTCCATGTTTGAAACCCAAAACCACTTCTCTTCATTCTTGACTTCTTAAGACATAGTTTAGGGGTTAGCGGGTAGATACATGATTTGTATGGTTTGAATATGTCTAGACCTTGTTTATCAACTTTAATGCTTACTACATGACATAAGAAGACTATGTGCTTTGGTTTTTCATTTTTCTGTTTTTTTTTTGAATTTTCTGCCAATTTTGTTTGACCAAGATTTAGACAAGTTTTACACGTGAAAACGAATAAGTAAGCCTGGATCCTTCTTAGTCACTCCAAAATGTACCAATTGATAGGTGTGTTAACTTTGCTTCATGGAAAAAATAATGTCATGTAAATGAGTTAACTTGGATTTCCTACCCTTGAATCCATAGGAAACTTTGTTCTAATGCACTATAATAATCAACCGAGTTTTTACACCAACAGGTCTGTCACTTACGTGTGGTGCCCATGCGTGAGGTCCCACACTTCAGTGAGCACAAGTCACGTGCAATAGGTACGCAAACTCCCAGACATTTTCTTTGTCAAGAGAAGACGCATCAGGATGCGTATTGGAAGTCTGTGGGTCCTTCTGGATCCTTCGGTCGTCCCTCTCAAAAAAAAAAATCTCTCTCATTCTCGGCCTCGCTCGACTCGCTCGCTCGCTCGCTCGCACCTCCTGCTCACTGACAAACCCTGCACAAAAGTCAACATCATCACCCGAAAAAGGGGAGACACCATAATTCTCTCCCTTCTTCTCTCCTTCCGAGTGATCCCTCTTCCTCCGAGTTTCACTCGACGGGCAAACACACATGTGCTGCATAGTAATAATAAAAAGGTAGAAAAATCGACCTACGAATCTATAATTAAATAGGTTAAACTAGGGCTTTGCCCAGTACTACAGATCAAGGTTCAAAAAATCCAACTACGGGGTTCGAACAACCCCATTTCTAATCCAAGATTTTTTTCGACCTCATCCAATGGCCTCAAACTATAGGCCGGGTTAGCATCTAGTGCAGTATGTGTGAGAATGTATGCACTATGTGTGCTATAACTTGTGTGTCTTTCAAATTTGAATAAGTTTGAAATATTTGAAATGGGGCTTTTGGCTTAAACGTTTGAAACCCAAAACGACTTCTCCTCATGCTAGACTTCATAAGACCGAGTTTAGGGTTAGGGGGTAGATACATGATTTGTCTGGTTTGAATATGTCTAAACCTTGTTTATCAACTTGAATGCTTACTATATGACATAAGAAGACCATGTGCTTTTGTTTTTCATTTTTCTATTTTTTTAAAGAATTTTATGCACATTTGATTCTGGTCAAATCCTAGGTTCAACCAAGATTTAAACAAGTTTCAAGCATGAAAATGAAAACGTAAGCCAAGATCCTTCTTAATTAGTCACTCTAAAATATATGAAGCTTTTGGGACGTACTTGAAATTTCCATGTTTGAAACCCAAAACCAATTCTCTTCATGATTGACTTCATAAGACAGAGTTTAGGGTTAGGGGTAGATATACACATGATTTTTCTGGTTTGAATATGTCTAGACCTAGCTTGTTTATCAACTTGAGTGTTTACTATATGACATAATTAAGAAGGCTATGTGCTTTGGTTTTTCATTCTTTAGATTTTTTGTCTGAATTTTTATGCCCATTTGAATCTTGGTCAAATCCTAGCTAGGTTTGACCAAGATTTAAATAAGTTTAAAACATGGAAATGAAAAGGTAAGCATCGATCCTTCTTAGTCGCTCTAAAATGAAGCTGAATTTTGGGAGGTTTTTGAAATTTCCATGTTTGAAACCCAAAACCACTTCTCTTCATGCTTGACTTCATAAGACGAAGTTTAGGGTCGATAGGGGGTAGATACATGATTTGTCTTGTTTGAATATGTCTAGACCTTGTTTATCAACTTGAATGCTTACTTTATGACTTAAGAGGACTATGTGCATTGGTATTTCATTTTTTGATTTTTATGCCCATTTGAGAATCTTGGTAAAATCCTAGGTTTGTTGAGCAAGATTTAAACAAGTTTAACATGTGAAAATGATAAGGTAATTAAGTCTGGATCTTTCTCTTAGTAACTCTAAAATGAAGCTTTTGGGAGGTTCTTGAATTTACCATGTTTGAAACCCAAAACCACCGTACTTCTGTTCATGCTTGACTTCATAAGACAGAGTTTAGGGTTAGGGGTAGATACATGATTTTTCTGGTTTGAATATGTCTAGACCATGTTTATCAATTTGAATGCTTACTATATGACATAAGAAGGCTATGTGCTTTTGTTTTTCATTCTTTCGATTTTTTTCTGAATTGTTATGCCCATTTGAATCTTGGTCAAATCCTAGGTTCGACCAAGATTTAAACAAGTTTAAAACATGACAATGAAAAGGTAATTAATCATGGATCCTTCTTAATTAACCAGCCGGTCTAATTAAAATGAAGCTTTTTGGGAGGTTTTTGAAATTTCCATGTTTGAAACCCAAAACCACACTTCTCTGCTTCATGCTTGACTTCATATATAATTAAGACAAAGTTTAGGGTTAGGGGGTACATGATTTGTCTGGTTTGAATATGTCTAGACCTTGTTTATGAACTTTTGAATGCTTACTATATGACATAAGAAGAATATGTGCTTTGGTTTTTTATTTTATCTATTTTTTTATTTTATGCCCATTTGAATATTGGTCAAATCCTAGGTTTGACCAAGATTTAAACAAGTTTAAAACATGAAAATGAAAAGGTAAGCCTGGATCCTTCTTAACTAGTCACTCTAAAACGAAGCTTTAATTTTGGGAGGTTTTTGAAATTTCCATGTTTGAAACCAAAAACCACTTCTCTTCATGCTTGACTTCATAAGACAGAGTTATTTATGGTTTTAGAGGGGTAGATACATGATTTGTCTTATTTGAATATGTCTAGCTAGACCTTGTTTATCAACTTTTGAATGCTTACTATATATATGTATGTGACATAAGAAAACTATGTGCTTTGGTTTTTCATTTTTCTGATTTTTTTGGAATTTTGATGCACATTTGAATCTTGGTCAAATCCTAGGTTTGACCAAGATTTAAACAAGTATAGATCATGAAAATGAAAATGGAAGCCTGTATCCTTCTTAGTCACCCTAAAATGAAGTTTTTGGGAGGTTTTTGAAATTTCCATGTTTGAAACCCAAAACCACTTATCTTCATGCTTGACTTCGTCATAAGACAGAGTTTAGGGGTTAGGGGGTAGATACATGATTTGTCTAGCTAGTTTGAATATGTCCAGACCTTGTTTATCAACTTTAATGCTTACTATATGACATATAAGAAGACTATGTGCGCTTTGGTTTTTCATTTTTCTGTTTTTTTATTTTATGCCCATTTGAATCTTGGTCAAATCCTAGAGATTGACTTCACAAGACAGAGTTTAGGGTTAGGGGTAGATATACACATGATTTTTCTGGTTTGAATATGTCTAGACCTTGTTTATCAACTTGAGTGTTTACTATATGACATAATTAAGAAGGCTATGTGCTTTGGTTTTTCATTCTTTAGATTTTTTGTCTGAATTTTTATGCCCATTTGAATCTTGGTCAAATCCTAGCTAGGTTTGACCAAGATTTAAATAAGTTTAAAACATGGAAATGAAAAGGTAAGCATCGATCCTTCTTAGTCGCTCTAAAATGAAGCTGAATTTTGGGAGGTTTTTGAAATTTCCATGTTTGAAACCCAAAACCACTTCTCTTCATGCTTGACTTCATAAGACGAAGTTTAGGGTCGATAGGGGGTAGATATATCTAGACCTTGTTTATCAACTTGAATGCTTACGATATGACATAAGAACACTATGTGCTTTTTTTATTTTTTTGTGCCCATTTGAATCTTGGTCAAATCATAGGTTTGACCAAGATTTAAACAAGTATAGAACATGAAAATGAAAAGGGAAGCCTGTATCCTTCTTAGTCACCCTAAAATGAAGTTTTGGGAGGTTTTTGAAATTTCCATGTTTGAAACCCAAAACCACTTCTCTTCATTCTTGACTTCTTAAGACATAGTTTAGGGGTTAGCGGGTAGATACATGATTTGTATGGTTTGAATATGTCTAGACCTTGTTTATCAACTTTAATGCTTACTACATGACATAAGAAGACTATGTGCTTTGGTTTTTCATTTTTCTGTTTTTTTTTGAATTTTCTGCCAATTTTGTTTGACCAAGATTTAGACAAGTTTTACACGTGAAAACGAATAAGTAAGCCTGGATCCTTCTTAGTCACTCCAAAATGTACCAATTGATAGGTGCGTTAACTTTGCTTCATGGAAAAAATAATGTCATGTAAATGAGTTAACTTGGATTTCCTACCCTTGAATCCATAGGAAACTTTGTTCTAATGCACTATAATAATCAACCGAGTTTTTACACCAACAGGTCTGTCACTTACGTGTGGTGCCCATGCGTGAGGTCCCACACTTCAGTGAGCACAAGTCACGTGCAATAGGTACGCAAACTCCCAGACATTTTCTTTGTCAAGAGAAGACGCATCAGGATGCGTATTGGAAGTCTGTGGGTCCTTCTGGATCCTTCGGTCGTCCCTCTCAAAAAAAACAAATCTCTCTCATTCTCGGCCTCGCTCGACTCGCTCGCTCGCTCGCTCGCACCTCCTGCTCACTGACAAACCCTGCACAAAAGTCAACATCATCACCCGAAAAAGGGGAGACACCATAATTCTCTCCCTTCTTCTCTCCTTCCGAGTGATCCCTCTTCCTCCGAGTTTCACTCGACGGGCAAACACACATGTGCTGCATAGTAATAATAAAAAGGTAGAAAAATCGACCTACGAATCTATAATTAAATAGGTTAAACTAGGGCTTTGCCCAGTACTACAGATCAAGGTTCAAAAAATCCAACTACGGGGTTCGAACAACCCCATTTCTAATCCAAGATTTTTTTCGACCTCATCCAATGGCCTCAAACTATAGGCCGGGTTAGCATCTAGTGCAGTATGTGTGAGAATGTATGCACTATGTGTGCTATAACTTGTGTGTCTTTCAAATTTGAACCAAATTTGAATAAGTTTGAAATATTTGAAATGGGGCTTTTGGCTTAAACGTTTGAAACCCAAAACGACTTCTCCTCATGCTAGACTTCATAAGACCGAGTTTAGGGTTAGGGGGTAGATACATGATTTGTCTGGTTTGAATATGTCTAAACCTTGTTTATCAACTTGAATGCTTACTATATGACATAAGAAGACCATGTGCTTTTGTTTTTCATTTTTCTATTTTTTTAAAGAATTTTATGCACATTTGATTCTGGTCAAATCCTAGGTTCAACCAAGATTTAAACAAGTTTCAAGCATGAAAATGAAAACGTAAGCCAAGATCCTTCTTAATTAGTCACTCTAAAATATATGAAGCTTTTGGGACGTACTTGAAATTTCCATGTTTGAAACCCAAAACCAATTCTCTTCATGATTGACTTCATAAGACAGAGTTTAGGGTTAGGGGTAGATATACACATGATTTTTCTGGTTTGAATATGTCTAGACCTAGCTTGTTTATCAACTTGAGTGTTTACTATATGACATAATTAAGAAGGCTATGTGCTTTGGTTTTTCATTCTTTAGATTTTTTGTCTGAATTTTTATGCCCATTTGAATCTTGGTCAAATCCTAGCTAGGTTTGACCAAGATTTAAATAAGTTTAAAACATGGAAATGAAAAGGTAAGCATCGATCCTTCTTAGTCGCTCTAAAATGAAGCTGAATTTTGGGAGGTTTTTGAAATTTCCATGTTTGAAACCCAAAACCACTTCTCTTCATGCTTGACTTCATAAGACGAAGTTTAGGGTCGATAGGGGGTAGATACATGATTTGTCTTGTTTGAATATGTCTAGACCTTGTTTATCAACTTGAATGCTTACTTTATGACTTAAGAGGACTATGTGCATTGGTATTTCATTTTTTGATTTTTATGCCCATTTGAGAATCTTGGTAAAATCCTAGGTTTGTTGAGCAAGATTTAAACAAGTTTAACATGTGAAAATGATAAGGTAATTAAGTCTGGATCTTTCTCTTAGTAACTCTAAAATGAAGCTTTTGGGAGGTTCTTGAATTTACCATGTTTGAAACCCAAAACCACCGTACTTCTGTTCATGCTTGACTTCATAAGACAGAGTTTAGGGTTAGGGGTAGATACATGATTTTTCTGGTTTGAATATGTCTAGACCATGTTTATCAATTTGAATGCTTACTATATGACATAAGAAGGCTATGTGCTTTTGTTTTTCATTCTTTCGATTTTTTTCTGAATTGTTATGCCCATTTGAATCTTGGTCAAATCCTAGGTTCGACCAAGATTTAAACAAGTTTAAAACATGACAATGAAAAGGTAATTAATCATGGATCCTTCTTAATTAACCAGCCGGTCTAATTAAAATGAAGCTTTTTGGGAGGTTTTTGAAATTTCCATGTTTGAAACCCAAAACCACACTTCTCTGCTTCATGCTTGACTTCATATATAATTAAGACAAAGTTTAGGGTTAGGGGGTACATGATTTGTCTGGTTTGAATATGTCTAGACCTTGTTTATGAACTTTTGAATGCTTACTATATGACATAAGAAGAATATGTGCTTTGGTTTTTTATTTTATCTATTTTTTTATTTTATGCCCATTTGAATATTGGTCAAATCCTAGGTTTGACCAAGATTTAAACAAGTTTAAAACATGAAAATGAAAAGGTAAGCCTGGATCCTTCTTAACTAGTCACTCTAAAACGAAGCTTTAATTTTGGGAGGTTTTTGAAATTTCCATGTTTGAAACCAAAAACCACTTCTCTTCATGCTTGACTTCATAAGACAGAGTTATTTATGGTTTTAGAGGGGTAGATACATGATTTGTCTTATTTGAATATGTCTAGCTAGACCTTGTTTATCAACTTTTGAATGCTTACTATATATATGTATGTGACATAAGAAAACTATGTGCTTTGGTTTTTCATTTTTCTGATTTTTTTGGAATTTTGATGCACATTTGAATCTTGGTCAAATCCTAGGTTTGACCAAGATTTAAACAAGTATAGATCATGAAAATGAAAATGGAAGCCTGTATCCTTCTTAGTCACCCTAAAATGAAGTTTTTGGGAGGTTTTTGAAATTTCCATGTTTGAAACCCAAAACCACTTATCTTCATGCTTGACTTCGTCATAAGACAGAGTTTAGGGGTTAGGGGGTAGATACATGATTTGTCTAGCTAGTTTGAATATGTCCAGACCTTGTTTATCAACTTTAATGCTTACTATATGACATATAAGAAGACTATGTGCGCTTTGGTTTTTCATTTTTCTGTTTTTTTATTTTATGCCCATTTGAATCTTGGTCAAATCCTAGAGATTGACTTCACAAGACAGAGTTTAGGGTTAGGGGTAGATATACACATGATTTTTCTGGTTTGAATATGTCTAGACCTTGTTTATCAACTTGAGTGTTTACTATATGACATAATTAAGAAGGCTATGTGCTTTGGTTTTTCATTCTTTAGATTTTTTGTCTGAATTTTTATGCCCATTTGAATCTTGGTCAAATCCTAGCTAGGTTTGACCAAGATTTAAATAAGTTTAAAACATGGAAATGAAAAGGTAAGCATCGATCCTTCTTAGTCGCTCTAAAATGAAGCTGAATTTTGGGAGGTTTTTGAAATTTCCATGTTTGAAACCCAAAACCACTTCTCTTCATGCTTGACTTCATAAGACGAAGTTTAGGGTCGATAGGGGGTAGATATATCTAGACCTTGTTTATCAACTTGAATGCTTACGATATGACATAAGAACACTATGTGCTTTTTTTATTTTTTTGTGCCCATTTGAATCTTGGTCAAATCATAGGTTTGACCAAGATTTAAACAAGTATAGAACATGAAAATGAAAAGGGAAGCCTGTATCCTTCTTAGTCACCCTAAAATGAAGTTTTGGGAGGTTTTTGAAATTTCCATGTTTGAAACCCAAAACCACTTCTCTTCATTCTTGACTTCTTAAGACATAGTTTAGGGGTTAGCGGGTAGATACATGATTTGTATGGTTTGAATATGTCTAGACCTTGTTTATCAACTTTAATGCTTACTACATGACATAAGAAGACTATGTGCTTTGGTTTTTCATTTTTCTGTTTTTTTTTGAATTTTCTGCCAATTTTGTTTGACCAAGATTTAGACAAGTTTTACACGTGAAAACGAATAAGTAAGCCTGGATCCTTCTTAGTCACTCCAAAATGTACCAATTGATAGGTGCGTTAACTTTGCTTCATGGAAAAAATAATGTCATGTAAATGAGTTAACTTGGATTTCCTACCCTTGAATCCATAGGAAACTTTGTTCTAATGCACTATAATAATCAACCGAGTTTTTACACCAACAGGTCTGTCACTTACGTGTGGTGCCCATGCGTGAGGTCCCACACTTCAGTGAGCACAAGTCACGTGCAATAGGTACGCAAACTCCCAGACATTTTCTTTGTCAAGAGAAGACGCATCAGGATGCGTATTGGAAGTCTGTGGGTCCTTCTGGATCCTTCGGTCGTCCCTCTCAAAAAAAAAACAAATCTCTCTCATTCTCGGCCTCGCTCGACTCGCTCGCTCGCTCGCTCGCACCTCCTGCTCACTGACAAACCCTGCACAAAAGTCAACATCATCACCCGAAAAAGGGGAGACACCATAATTCTCTCCCTTCTTCTCTCCTTCCGAGTGATCCCTCTTCCTCCGAGTTTCACTCGACGGGCAAACACACATGTGCTGCATAGTAATAATAAAAAGGTAGAAAAATCGACCTACGAATCTATAATTAAATAGGTTAAACTAGGGCTTTGCCCAGTACTACAGATCAAGGTTCAAAAAATCCAACTACGGGGTTCGAACAACCCCATTTCTAATCCAAGATTTTTTTCGACCTCATCCAATGGCCTCAAACTATAGGCCGGGTTAGCATCTAGTGCAGTATGTGTGAGAATGTATGCACTATGTGTGCTATAACTTGTGTGTCTTTCAAATTTGAACCAAATTTGAATAAGTTTGAAATATTTGAAATGGGGCTTTTGGCTTAAACGTTTGAAACCCAAAACGACTTCTCCTCATGCTAGACTTCATAAGACCGAGTTTAGGGTTAGGGGGTAGATACATGATTTGTCTGGTTTGAATATGTCTAAACCTTGTTTATCAACTTGAATGCTTACTATATGACATAAGAAGACCATGTGCTTTTGTTTTTCATTTTTCTATTTTTTTAAGAATTTTATGCACATTTGATTCTGGTCAAATCCTAGGTTCAACCAAGATTTAAACAAGTTTCAAGCATGAAAATGAAAACGTAAGCCAAGATCCTTCTTAATTAGTCACTCTAAAATATATGAAGCTTTTGGGACGTACTTGAAATTTCCATGTTTGAAACCCAAAACCAATTCTCTTCATGATTGACTTCATAAGACAGAGTTTAGGGTTAGGGGTAGATATACACATGATTTTTCTGGTTTGAATATGTCTAGACCTAGCTTGTTTATCAACTTGAGTGTTTACTATATGACATAATTAAGAAGGCTATGTGCTTTGGTTTTTCATTCTTTAGATTTTTTGTCTGAATTTTTATGCCCATTTGAATCTTGGTCAAATCCTAGCTAGGTTTGACCAAGATTTAAATAAGTTTAAAACATGGAAATGAAAAGGTAAGCATCGATCCTTCTTAGTCGCTCTAAAATGAAGCTGAATTTTGGGAGGTTTTTGAAATTTCCATGTTTGAAACCCAAAACCACTTCTCTTCATGCTTGACTTCATAAGACGAAGTTTAGGGTCGATAGGGGGTAGATACATGATTTGTCTTGTTTGAATATGTCTAGACCTTGTTTATCAACTTGAATGCTTACTTTATGACTTAAGAGGACTATGTGCATTGGTATTTCATTTTTTGATTTTTATGCCCATTTGAGAATCTTGGTAAAATCCTAGGTTTGTTGAGCAAGATTTAAACAAGTTTAACATGTGAAAATGATAAGGTAATTAAGTCTGGATCTTTCTCTTAGTAACTCTAAAATGAAGCTTTTGGGAGGTTCTTGAATTTACCATGTTTGAAACCCAAAACCACCGTACTTCTGTTCATGCTTGACTTCATAAGACAGAGTTTAGGGTTAGGGGTAGATACATGATTTTTCTGGTTTGAATATGTCTAGACCATGTTTATCAATTTGAATGCTTACTATATGACATAAGAAGGCTATGTGCTTTTGTTTTTCATTCTTTCGATTTTTTCTGAATTGTTATGCCCATTTGAATCTTGGTCAAATCCTAGGTTCGACCAAGATTTAAACAAGTTTAAAACATGACAATGAAAAGGTAATTAATCATGGATCCTTCTTAATTAACCAGCCAGTCTAATTAAAATGAAGCTTTTTGGGAGGTTTTTGAAATTTCCATGTTTGAAACCCAAAACCACACTTCTCTGCTTCATGCTTGACTTCATATATAATTAAGACAAAGTTTAGGGTTAGGGGGTACATGATTTGTCTGGTTTGAATATGTCTAGACCTTGTTCATGAACTTGAATGCTTACTATATGACATAAGAAGACTATGTGCTTTGGTTTTTTATTTTATTTATTTTTTATTTTATGCCCATTTGAATATTGGTCAAATCCTAGGTTTGAACAAGATTTAAACAAGTTTAAAACATGAAAATGAAAAGGTAAGCCTGGATCCTTCTTAACTAGTCACTCTAAAATGAAGCTTTAATTTTGGGAGGTTTTTGAAATTTCCATGTTTGAAACCCAAAACCACTTCTCTTCATGCTTGACTTCATAAGACGAAGTTTAGGGTCGATAGGGGGTAGATACATGATTTGTCTGGTTTGAATATGTCTAGACCATGTTTATCAAATCCTAGGTTTGACCAAGATTTAAACAAGTTTAAAACATGAAAATGAAAAGGGAAGCATGTATCCTTCTTAGTCATTCTAAAATGAAGTTTTTGGGCGGTTTTTGAAATTTTCATGTTTGAAACCCAAAACCACTTCTCTTCTGCTTCATAAGACATAGTTTAGGGGTTAGGGGTAGATACATGATTTGTATGGTTTGAATATGTCTAGACCATGTTTATCAACTTTAATGCTTAATATATGACATAAGAAGACTATGTGCTTTGGTTTTTCATTTTTCTGATTTTTTTAGAATTTTGATGCACATTTGAATCTTGGTCAAATCCTAGGTTTGACCAAGATTTAAACAAGTATATATAGAACATGAAAATGAAAAGGGAAGCCTGTATCCTTCTTAGTCACCCTAAAATGAAGTTTTTGGGAGGTTTTTGAAATTTCCATGTTTGAAACCCAAAACCACTTATCTTCATGCTTGAGCAAGATTTGACCAAGATTTAAACAAGTTTAAATCATGAAAATGGAAAGGTAAGCCTCGATCCTTCTTAGTCGCTCTAAAATGAAGCTTTTGGGATGTTCTTGAAATTTCCATGTTTGAAACCCGGCCAAAACGACTTTTCTTCATGCTAGACTTCATAAGATCGACACGGGGTACATATATACATGATTTGTCTGGTTTGGATATATCTAGACCTTGTTTATCAACTTGAATGCTTACGATATGACATAAGAACACTATGTGCTTTTTGTTTTTCATTTTTTGTGCCTATTTGTATCTTGGTCAAATCCTAGGTTTGACCAAGATTTAAACAAGTTTAAAACATGAAAATGAAAAGGGAAACATGTATCCTTCTTAGTCACTCTAAAATGAAGTTTTTGGGAGGTTTTTGAAATTTCCATGTTTGAAACCTAAAACCACTTCTCTTCATGCTTGACTTCATAAGACAGAGTTTAGGGTTAGAGGGGTAGATACATGATTTGTCTTATTTGAATATGTCTAGCTAGACCTTGTTTATCAACTTTTGAATGCTTACTATATATATATGTGACATAAGAAGACTATGTGCTTTTGTTTTTCATTTTTCCGATTTTTTAATTTTATGCCCATTTAAATCTTGGTCAAATCCTAGGTTTGACAATGATTTAAACAAGTTTCAAATATGAAAATGAAAAGGCAAGCATGGATCCTTCTTAGTCACTCTAAAATGAAGCTTTTGATAGGTTTTTGAAATTTCCATATTTGAAACCCAAAACCACTTCTCTTCATGCTTGACTACATAAGACAAAGTTTAGGGTTAGGGGGTAGATACATGATTTTTCTTGTTTGAATATGTCTAGACCCTTGTTTATCAACTTTAATGCTTACTATATGACATAAGAAAACTATGTGCTTTGGTTTTTCATTTTTCTGATTTTTTTGGAATTTTGATGCACATTTGAATCTTGGTCAAATCCTAGGTTTGACCAAGATTTAAACAAGTATAGAACATGAAAATGAAAAGGGAAGCCTGTATCCTTCTTAGTCACCCTAAAATGAAGTTTTTGGGAGGTTTTCAAAATTTCCATGTTTGAAACCCAAAACCACTTAATCTTCATGCTTGACTTCGTCATAAGATAGAGTTTAGGGGTTAGGGGGTAGATACATGATTTGTCTAGTTTGAATATGTCTAGACCTTGTTTACCAACTTTAATGCTTACTATATGACATATAAGAAGACTATGTGCGCTTTGGTTTTTCATTTTTTCATTTTTTTATTTTATGCCCATTTGAATCTTGGTCAAATCTAGGATTTGACCAAGATTTAAACAAGTTTAAAACATGAAAATGGAAAGGTAAGCCTGGATCCTTCTTAGTCGCTCTAAAATGAAGCTTTTGGGATGATTTTGAAATTTCCATGTTTGAAACCCAAAACCAATTCTCTTCATGCATGCTTGACTTCATAAGACAGAGTTTAGGGTTAGGGGGTTAGATACATTATTTGTCTAGTTTGAATATGTCTAGACTTTGTATATCAACTTGAATATATTATTGTACCATGTCTCCACACAGCCCAAAATGCACATATTTTCAAAAGTTTTCATGCATGAGTACTTGTAACTAGTAAAAATAGAAAGTAAAAATAGGAACCCCATGTATGAAGGATACTAAAAAGAACTCTTTCACATTTTTTTGGTATAGATTATGAGTTTGCTTGGCTTCATACACAAGTGAGTACATGTCATGCAAAAATTAACACGAAATTTAGTTATCATGACCCATTTTTGGCAGGCATTGTGCATATCGCCTTGAGAAACATCTTTGCGAGCTAGTGTATTAAACGTTTATTCACATATAATGGATTTTTTACTTTATTAGTGCACACAATGACAGAATCGGCCAAATGTGTATGATTTTTGTGAAGGTGCTAGAAAAACAAGATGCACTACGATGAAGCATGAAAGGAGGCAAGGGGAGGGATAGTGAAGAGGTGGGAGAGACCGAGAGATGAACCGCAAGGTAATTAAAAAATTGGGGCCAAAACGATTCCAACTTCCTAGGCATTGACCAACTTTGCCCCTCTTAACCCAACGTGGCAGTGAACCCGTATAAGCAACAACTTCCTCTTACTCCGCTTCTCCGAAATGGTAAGAGAACCTCTCCAGCTTAAGTGACCAATCGACATATCTATGGCCTTCCGACTTGGCTCTGGTCGCCGCGCGCGTAGTCCTACCACCGACGAGGAAGCGGAGCATCAGCGCCGCCTTCGCTTCGTCCATCGCGCACCAAGGCATAACCCGCCCGCTCTGCACTGGCCGGTTGTTCAGCCCGCGGCGGCGGCGCTGGCCGTGGAGCCCCTCGCCAGCCGCTTCCCGTGCGGGCCGATGGATGCAGAGGCAGGGATCTCCCACGCAACCCCGCATGCGACGCCCGCTCGGCCCTGGCCGGCTTTTCCGCCCGCGCATGCCGCATGGTTTTCTTTGCCAGCAGGTGAGATCCCCTTCCCGGCCGGCGCGAACGATGCGGAGGCAGGGAGCTCCCGTGGCCAGCCGCCTAATCCGACCGCACTTCAGGCGGTGCCGGCCGTGGAGCCAGGCCGTTCTTTCGAAGCGCATCACGGCGACGCCCTTTGCAGGAGCAACACCGCCAAGGAGCTCGTATATAACGTGATGTTCCCGGCACTCTATAGATGCCGGGATGCTCTGCAAGCTTTCGTGCAGGCTAAGAATGCGGCGGCTGCAAATCCCAGGGACGCAGCATTGCAGCGGCGCGCCGATGAGGCTAAGGTGGCGCACGCTTTCCACCAGGCGTGCCTCGACAGGCTTAACATCCAGCACGGCTTCGTGCAACCGCCAAACGCCGCTCCAGCTAAGATCCAAAAATACTCCGGTGAGCATATCACTCCGGAGTAGAACAATCCAATTTCTAGTACTGTAGGAGTACTTTATTAGTGCACAAACCTGGCGAAATTAAAGGTGTGTTCTTTGTGTGTGATGTAAATCTAAAAATTTGAAGGTTCTAGCAAAAACATTTCTTCAGAAATATTCGATGTGTTTGCTTGGCCTTATCTATATATCCGGTGAGCATATATGGATGCCAAATCCTTTACAAACTTTATATTTTTTAAGTGATCGATGTGCATGCATCTATCTCGCCATGGTAAATTAATGAAACAAGTTGCATATTTGCCAGAATTCCAAACTTCGTGAGCAGTATAGAGATCGAGACCTTAATTAATTATTATGAGTAGGATGCATGCATGCATGTCCATTTTCTAGGGTTTTAAAGGATACTAGAGCTTTTCTAGGTTAATTTGCAACTATATGTATATTTGTTTTCTAGTTCTGGGCTGATCATTAAACTCAACGTTGAGTTGTAGATTATGTGAAATTAGTACATGCCATAAAATATAGTATAATTTTTTATGTACCCTACGAGGCAGTACGTGTGGTGTACCCTTAATTATTAATTGGTAGACATGTACCGTTGGCATGTTTGAAGAAAATTTGAATTTGGAAGAAGTTTTTAAAGTAAAATTAACGCAAGCACAAAATCATGTGTGATGGTGAAATTTCTTGAACAAATTAATACAAACCTAGTAATATGAGTTTGTTTGGCTTTCTGCCCACAAGTGAGTATTGTGCGCATGTACTTTGATGCAAAATCCCGCCATACAAAACTTTTTAGTTATCATATGACCTCAAGTTTGGAAGAGATCGTATTTTAAGCAACTTCACAAACAAGAGATTCTAACAATTATATGCATGCATGAAAGAATGATTTCCCTTTTTTATTACTGTACAAAAATGGCTAGATGTGTGTTAATTGTGAAGGAGGGCTACCAAATTTTAACAGTTGCACATTATTGTCATAATTCCACCTTTTGGAAGCAGTAGGGTAGACATGCTTTCCGCTTGGTAGGATGTGTTAGTGCCATCAATTTTGTAGATATAGGTTCAAGGATTTGTTCATCTTAATCTGGAACTATATATGGATTTTTAAGCTTTTGCCTAGTAATTAAACTCATAATTGAAATAATGTAGGTTATTTAACTACATACATGCCATAAATTCTGACAGGAAATACTTGGACGTGCCTTGCGAGGGTGGTAACAAACAAGAACACAATGACCAAACTTCAAATGCCAATCCACCCACCAAGCTATACGATTGGCATGTACAATCGATCGACTCCTTCTAATCAAATTTGAATACAATAGAAGAAGTTTTAAAAAATTTCAAAATGAGATCAACTTGTGCATTGAGTCATCCTTTGTTATTTATTTGCTTGTAAAAATAGAAACATAGGCATATGAATGTATTCGAAACACTTCACTTTTCAACGGGGAAGGGACCCGAAGGTCCCAGAAAAACAAAAAAAGATTACAATAGTAGTACTCCTTTGAGAAGGCAGTAGAAGAAGGATCCTCGAAGAGCCAAATGCTTTTATTATCCACAGCTGTTCGGCTCTTTTCCTTCTCGTGTAAGCTATCGCGCAATGATTATACTAGGCTGCTCGATTATACTAATGGTCGGATGGTAGTACAACCATTTTCGCAAACTTCTGCGCCCTTCGTCATGTCAGCATCGTATCCCAGTGTGCAAGCAGTCTGCTCGAATGAAATACTCCTAAGTACGTACGGTATTCCCTCCAAAGACACACCACACGGTATTCCCTCCAAAGACGCACCGTCGCCCCGATCTGCTCGAATGAAATACTCCAAAATACTTCTGCGCCCTTCGTCATGTCAGCATCGTATCCCAGTGTGCAAGCAGTCTCCTATGAAATGGAGACGACATTTTGTTGAAAAGTGTCGGTGCATGCTATATATACCACACTAGTATGAGAGTTTTTACAGCATTATTCCGATTTCCACAGAATGCATTAAATTTGGACGCGATGCCACACTGACAAGAGTGGTTTAAACAAGGCCATTATTTTTATTATGTTATATTACTACAATACTCCAAGGTAGCACTAGTAGCCTTCGGTTGTACTCTGCCGGTCGCGCTGCCTCATTCGACCAGACTTTATTCTTCTTCTCATATATATATACAAAATACTGTCTGCCGAGGTTCGATGACCGCACCGTCGCCCCTCTCCGCGCCGCCGTCTTGGGCCGCGCCACCATTCTCCCCGCCGAGTTCTCCCCCGTCCCCGACGCACCACCGTCAAGCACCACCGGACCGATCTTCGCAGGTATGTACATCTCCAACCTCCGGCGAGTACAGAGGTTCATCGGTCATTGTGTTCGATATAACCTTAATTTGGGGATTGCAATGTGAGTAACTTACTGGGTTTTCTAGGAAATGAAAACGGCGTCGCTCGATGCCTACACTGCGTCGGCGGATACATGGAAAGCGGAGACGGATGCTCTGCATGCATCGGCGGAGACATGTAAAGCGGATGCGGAGGCAAAGGCGAAGGCGGTGGCTAGGACGGGCCCGGGCGCTGTGGCGCTGGCAAATGCTCGTATCGAAGCTGCATTTTGTTGGAAAGTCTTGGCGCGTGCTTCGAGAGTTTTGGCGGCGCAGCCGGGAGAACCGTCGGAGGCTTCGAAGCTGGCTGCTTTGAACGCGTCGAGAGCTTGGATGGTGACTTCATCTAAGGCGGCGCTTGTTGCATATGATCGTGACTCGTCAACCCCTTTGTAAGTTCTACCTTCCCCAACTGCAATGAGGTTAGATCTGGTGGATTGGGTTTTTTGCCCAAACCAGACGTGATGATGCATTGAGATGTTTTTGTATTTTTGATGATGCATTCTGCTTCTTTTGTAATTTGGGTGATTCATTATGCTTTTTAGGTAGTAATTTTTCTGATGCACTCACCTCTTCAGGAATTTTTCATGGTTTTTTTTGTTTTTGTTTTTCTGTCAACCTAGCTAATGCTCTCTGCTGTTTAGCCAAAAGTTGGATGATGCATTGTACTGTTTACATATATTTTACTCTGATGATGCATTTTGCTCTTTTAGCCTTTTAGGTAATTTTTCTGATTCCTTGAACAGTGTGGGAAATTTCGATGAAGAATTTTGCTGTCAACTTAGATGATGTATTGTGCTGTTTACATTTTATTACCTATATCAAAGCTAACCCCATCTGATGTTACCACAGCGTTTTGGGTCCTGTAGAGGTCTCTTTTTCCTCCAATCGTGTTGACACGTTAGCAATTATTACTGTATATGCGAGATTGCCTTCCGTTGGTGCGTCCTATTTTTGTGGTGTTTTTTTTTGCAAATTAAGGGCTTCATTGATTATGCAACAGGATTACAATTGCATTGTCCTGTTTACAATATTTTGATTTTGCTGATGCATTGTGCTGTTCACATTATTTTGATTTTGCTGATGCATTGTCCTGTTTACATTATTTTGATTTTGCTGATGCATTGTGCTGTTTACACTATTTTGATTTTGCTGATGCACCGTGCAGTTTAGGAAACTTTGATGATGAATTAGATGATGCATTTTGCTGCTTAGTCAAATTAGATGTTGCATTTTGTTTTAAAAAATAGATGATGCAGTGTGCTGTTTACATAATTTTGACGATGCATCGTGCGATTTGCATAATCCTACCAGCTTCAGTCGAAGGACACCCACAACAATCAACGATCTGCCTGGAGATGTAGTCTCTCAGATTCTTGTCAGGCTTCCTCCCCATCCAACCTGCTTACTAGCTGCATCAGGCACCAAGAAAGCATGGAGGCAATGTATGGGAAGCAATTATTTCAGAAAGCTAACTGTGTCACACAACGGAGGAAACCCGTTGCTAGGGTTTTTCACCAACAACTCCGAGGACAATCGATTCATCACAGAGCATGATCTTCACCCGGCCATCTTGAAGATGCTGGCAATCCCGTCTCAAGTGAACGGTCCCAAAATCTATGTCCTGGGATGCCGCGATGGTATGGTGCTACTCCATTCTAATGTATCCAGAGGGTATATATCAGTCTGGGATCCAATTAGGCAAGTTCTCACAGCGATACCAGAACCACCATTGTGGCGCAATCACACAATTGAAAGCAGCGGCTCAATTCTCTGTTCGAGAAACAACTCTGAACCGTTTACACATTGTGGCAAGTTCTCGGTTGTTTGGATAACAACTAAACGTTACGATGCACAGGCTCATATCTACTCACCAGATTCAAAAGAATGGGAGTTTCTAGCTCGATCAACTCCGATGCTGTCAGAGATTGACCGTAGACCGGCAACTCTCATAGGGGGTATTTTGTACTGGCCAACGAAGTCTAGATATATCATTGAGCTTGACCATGCAAAGAAGACTCTGAAATATATTCAGTGCCCTCATGAGACGCATGATATATTCATGCTTAACATTCACATCTTCAAGGGACATAATGGAGATGTTGCCCTTGCTGTTATAAGAGACTTCACCCTACAAACATGGACCAGTACAAGATCATCAACAGGCGATCACGAGTCATGGACATGTCATATAAATTTTGAATTGGATACTTTTTTTGGCCTTGACACATCATTTCCATACAATTGGAAACATGCAGTAAGGTTACTCTGCGTATTTGAGGACAAAAATGAGCTGGTTGTACGGGCAAAGGAGGGAGTATTCCAATTAGATATGAGCAACTGGCAGTGGAGAAAGTACAATTCTGCTAGACGTTGGTGCACTTTACATCCCTACTCAGTTAGACCGGGTTAGTCATTCATATGTAACCTTTGCATTCATTTACATATGACTTTTGCTGATCAATTTGTTCATTTCCTGACAGTAACCGACCTGATCCAGAGTGCAACATCAAGGACACGAAAAAGAACGCGCTGTCAGGAACCCATCTAATTCAAAGTTCAACATCCATAAGAGAAAAGGAAGTCGCATATGAAGGAGCAAGGCTTGTTTGGGCAAGAAGTGATAGCCCAGCTTTTGTTTGGTCTGATGTCTTTTAGTTTTCGTTCTGGTGGAAATGTCGCTGCACCATTTGTTTGTACTGCAGCTCCATAGTGCTAGCTGCTAGTACGTTGGCGCTGTCCTACGTCTGCTTGTTTTGGGGGCATAAATATGCCACGAAACCTTTGTTTTATGTGATCAAACGGTCATTTCTGCATGTATATGTTCGGGTTCTGATGAAACCTTTTTTGTGATCTGTACATATATTTGAGTCAGTCTGTGTTTTGTTTTATGATGGGCAGGAGTATTTGTTTTACTACACCATTGTTTATCCGAATTGTATTACTCACTCTATTCAAAAAGTTAGCGGCTCACCTTTTTCCTTCAAGATACGGATGTATCTACACACTAAAAACATATATAGATGAAACATCTTCAGACAAAGTTTAGTCACTTATGTATGGACGGGGGTAGTATTATTTATGTTGTGCTCCCAAACAAGCAGACATCGGACAGCGCCTGTTTAAAGTTCATATGTGTAATCTTATTCCCTTTGGAAGTTAAGCATTAAACTCTACTAGTACAACCGTGGTGGTCTTGTGATGTAGTACTCTTTTGATGCATTTGTGATGTAGTAGTACAGTACTTTTTTTTGAACTGGTATAGTACTATCTAAGAAGAGTACTCCCTCCGATTCACATTCATTTTACACCAATAAATATGGATCGGAGCGAGGGAGTAAATTAAACATGGCATCTCGTGCATGAAGCTTGACAGATCGATCAGGTTGGCTAGAATGGCAATACAATGCTCCTCATTAGGCAAATGCATGCCATGTACGATAGTATACATCCAGTAAAGAAGTCTATACTGACATAAAAAAGACTACATTGGGGATGAGAGTCAATTGGGGAATCTACAATACATAAAATCTTGCTCGTAGCTGATTTTGGCTAAGAGGGTTTTACTCACATTACACGTGCCACTTTCCTTGTCTGCAAAACAAGTTCCAATAAAGGAAGAGGAAAGAAGAGGACATTGTGGGCGAGATTGAACACCTTTTTATGTGTTAAGCTGAGGCCTTGTTTAGCTGAGGATTTCGACTTAGGCCTAACAGCTCAGCACACCCAGAAATAAATTTCCTTGCGCGCACCACTGTCAGCAAAAATAACAAAATTGGCACGCAAGATTAAGAACAAAGTGAATTTAAGTAACTTGGTTAGCTTTTCAAGCAATATATTCAGAGAAAGAGCACACATGTCCGGCAAATAATCGTAAGAGAAGAACAATAAATCTAAGGCATTCCACTTCATATGCAGAAGGGACGCGACAGCGCATGGATTCATACCTTGAGTCGACTCTGGCTCGTAGAAGGGCGGTCGCGCCTCGAGGATGCCGGCGACGTCTCCACCTCGATCTCACATATGACTGCTTCTCGGTGGGCGGTGCGCCACGCCATGTAGAAGATCTATCAAAAGAGGAGAGCCCGATGACGCTACCGACGCCTCAACCTTGATAGCACCGGCTTGTTGCTCCGCACCGAGATGCGCCACGTGCAAGATTTAGCGGATGCGCCAATTTTAGAGATATGTCATGATCGTTGTAACAAATTTCAACATGATGATGATTTGATCCTGCACTCGGCCTTGAACATAAGTACTAGTACAGTCTCACAATTTTTTTATCATTATACTTTGCGAGATTTAGCGGATGCGCCAAATTCAGAGATAGATCATGATCATGGTAACACAATTTTCAATGTAATGATGATTTGATGTTGCACTAGACCTTGAACATAAGTACTAGTACGGTCTCACAATTTTGTATCATTATACTTTGCAAGTTTTAGCGGATGCGCCTATTTTCAGAGGATCATGGTAACAAATTTTCAACGTGATGATGATTTGATGTTGCACTCGACCTTGAACAGAAGTACTACTACTGTCTTACAATTTCTTTATCATTATACTTTGCAAGATTTAGCAGATGCGCCAAATTCAGAGATAGATCATGATCATGGTAACAAATTTTCAACGTGATGATGATTTGATGTTGCACTCGAACTTGAATAGAAGTACTAGTACAATCTCACAATTTTTTTATCATTATACTTTGCGAGATTTAGCGGATGCGCCAAATTCAGAGATAGATCGTGATCATGGTAACACACTTTTCAATGTAATGATGATTTGATGTTGCACTCGACCTTGAACATAAGTACTAGTACGGTCTCACAATTTTGTATCATTATACTTTGCAAGTTTTAGCGGATGCGCCCATTTTCAGAGGTAGATCATGATCATGGTAACAAATTTTCAACGTGATGATGATTTAATGTTGCACTCGAACTTGAACAGAAGTACTAGTATGGTCTCACAATTTTTATTACTCGTATAATTATACTTTGAAAGATATAGCGGATGCGCCAATTTCAGAGATAGATCATGATCATGGTAACAAATTTTTAACGTGATGATGATTTGATGTTGCACTCGGCCTAGAATAGAAGTACTAGTACGGTCTCACAATTTTTTTTATCATTATACTTTGATATAGCGGATACGCTAATTTCAGAGATAGATCATGACCATGGTAGTGACCAATATTCAAGATGATGATGATTTGATTTTGCACTCGGCCTTGAACAGAGGTACTAGTACGGTCTCACAATTTTTTATCATTATACTTGGACCTTAGCGAAATTCAAAATCTCATAGCGGCAAAACTTCCCGCCTACAAAATACAAAAATTTCGTACGCTTCCAAATTCCCATTCTACCCCTGTGGAGATGACAGCAAAGTCGGTTGGTGGGGGGGTCTGCCCGTCATTTTTTGGATCACCACCTCCCTAGCCCGGAAACCCTCCCAAAAAAATTCATTTCCCTCAGACCACCCACCGGAACTTCCCAAGTCCCTCTCTCCCACCTCCACGACCACCGCACCGGAACATCCCCGCCGGACTTCCCTGGCCTACCCGAGCCCTCGCGATCCTCGTCATCCGGCTGCCTGCCGGAGCCGCTTCATCGACGCCGTCATCAACCGGACCGGATCATCCCCGCCGAACCTCGAAACCATATGCTCATCCAGCAGTCTACCGCAGTCGCTTCAGCTGCGGTATCGTCCACCCCACCGGAGCCGCTTCGCCGGATCCGTCGTCCACCGCATCGTATCTTGCTCACCGACACCGCTGTGCATGAACCGGATCTGCTTCACCGGCGCCGTGCATGATCTAAACTCTTCTACTGTCGCTTTTCTATTGCTTGCCTGCAAGTTCTTGTTTAATCTTGGGGGAACCTGTTTGTGCTAACGACGCGCCGTTACGTTTTTGCAGATGAGATGAGTAACCATGAAGTGTAATGGCCGTCTCTCCAACCCCAAGTAGCACATGTAGCGTACTTCATCACCGGATCTATCAACCCCAGGAAGATCTGCTGTGACTCCCACAGAGTGCTTCTCCTAATGTAAGTCCCTTGTTTTAGCGCCATGTTCTGGGTTCAGATGCTTGTTTGTCTGAAGCTCTTTTAGTTCATTCCTAGCTATGACCGTAACACGTTGCTATTTTCTACTTCATTGCTAACTTTAAGCGATTGAACATTTTGGTTTGCATTCCCTGCTCTGTAGATGTAGCCATCATAACTTCTATCTTGCTCAGTCGTTGTTACAAAAATTATACTGTAGGTATTATAGTAACATCCTGCTATTATTTAGTTCATGGCCAATTTTAAGTAATTGCACATGTTGGTTCGCATTCCCTGCTCTATAGCTTTTGGCATCGTAACTTCTATATTTGGTTTACATTCCCTGCTCTGTAGATCTAGCCATCATAACTTTATCTTGCTCAGTCGTTGTTACAAAAATTATGGCCTGCTACTATGTTGTTTGTGCCAATTTTTTACTCCATGAACATGTTGGCTTGCATTCCCTGTACTACAGGTGATGCCATTGTTTTGTATCTAGTTCATTGTAAGCTAACAAAGTAAGGACTTAGTTTGGCATGCTATCACTCTGCTATCTAGCCTGTAGTACAAATAAACTTGTCATACTACTAGATAATAATTTTGCGTGCCATCTTGTTCTTCAAAAGCTGCATTATTGACTTGTTTCTCTGACTTGGCATGACGCTCACATATGGAAAGCTGAACATATTGGTTTGCATTCCCTCTTATACAAGTTCACAGGTGATCCCACTATATTCTGTATCTGGTCCATCCTAAGCTCCAGCATTAACTATCCTCCATGTGTTGCTCATTACAAGTTTATATCCCGAAACATCTTGATTTGCATCCCCTTCACTATAAGTTCAGGAGTATTATTTAGTTCACGGCCAAAATGAAGTAATTGCACTTGGCACATGTTGGTTCACATTCCCTCCTCTTTAGCTTTTGCCATCGTAACTTCTATTTTTGGTTTACATTCCCTGCTCTGTAGATGTAGCCATCATAACTTCATCTTGCTCAGTCGTTGTTACAAAATTTATAGCCTGCTACTATGTTGTTCATGCCAATTTTGTACTCCCTGAACATGTTGGTTTGCATGGGACTCGACAGTAGTAAGTCTGCTGTTTCATTCTAACATGCTCTGTTATATTGGCTGTTGGTATGCGGCATGCACTCTTTGTTTGCTTATTGTGCGCATTACAATGATCTTGTTATAACGACGAAATGATGAGTTCCAAATTCTTTGCCAAACAATATTGTAGTGTCTTTGCCTTTCCATTGTTGTTGTCTTAACTTGTAATGTCTTTGTTTCAGATATAGGTGCTGCATGGACAACTTAAAAGATTGCCGGATCGCTTCATTGTATTGCTAGGTTTAATTACCATTCAATTTCTCTGGGTTCTGTAATATTTTTTTCAATGCCTTGCAGCTGATGTAATATTTAGTTAGTTTTTATAGTTCTTTCGCGCATTTTTTCTTTGGTGCTTGTGGTAAGTGAGGCTATCCGACAGAAATCAATGCTGCGTAAATATTCTCAGTATCTAAATCACGAATTCCCATCCCTTAAACGGCCCAATTAAGCGAAATCACATATGTGCCTGCCCGCAAAATCCTAAAGCGCATATTATGCCGGCATATAAACAACAACTAAACGGGCTGGCCCACTTACTTCTTGGGCCAGCCCATTTGATTTACGGTGGACCCCACACTAATTGGGCTGGCCCACTTGCTTTAAGGTGGACCCCACCAACTACTGGGCCGGCCCACTAATTAGTTGGGCCAGCCCATTTGCTTTTTGGTGGACCCCACATAATAAATGGGCCGGCCCTTTAAGAGGAAAGTGGGACCCACCTGTGTTTTTGGCCCGGCCCACTATCTTGTTGGGCCGGCCCACTTGCTATATGGTGGACCCCACATACTAGTTGGGCCGGCCCTTTAACAGGAAAGTGGGACCCACATGTGTTTTTGGCCCGGCCCACTATCTTGTTGGGCCGCTTGCTATATGGTGGTCCCACATACTAAATGGGCCGGCCCTTTAAGAGGAAAGTGGGACCCACTGTGTTTTTGGCCCGCCCACTATCTTGTTGGGCCGGCCCACCTGCTATATGGTGGACCCCACATACTAATTGGACCGGCCCTTTAACAGAAAGTGGGACCCACTGTGTTTTGGCCGCCCACTATCTTGGCCAGCCCACTTGCTATATGGTGGACCCCATACTAAATGGGGCCCTTTAACAAAGTGGGACCCACTGTGTTTTTGGCCCGCCCACTATTTTGTTGGGCCACCCTTCTTGTATGGTGGACCCCACAAACGAATGGGCCGACCTTTTGGAAAGTGGGACCCACTGTGTTTTTGGCCCGGCCCACTAGCTTGTTGGGCCGGCCCTTGCTATACGATGGACCCCACACACTAAATGGGCGGCCTTTAACAGAAAGTGGGACCACTGTGTTTTTGGCCCGGTCCACCTTCTTGGGTGCCCATTCTGTATATGGACCCCACATGTTAAATGGGCCGGCCCATTTAAGTTTTGACCAGTCAACCTTAGAGGTTAGGCCCGGACCACGTAACTAATGGACCAGCCCAGCTATATAGTTGACCGGTCAAACTATGTCATCTGGCCCGGCCCGCTTAAGAAGACGTGGCAGGCCTCGTGTGGGCCTACCATCTACCACGGGGTTTCAGCCGGTTAACGCCGTTAACTGGCAGTTAACGGCGTCTGCCACGTGTCAGTTTGCATGACGTCAGCAGTCAACGGGCTCCCGAAAACACTTCCGCAACGGTCCGATTTTCCGTGGCGGAAGGGCGCCCAAGCGCGACGGACCGAAAAAATCGTCGTTGGACTTTGCCTGACGCAGTTTCACAACAGAACCCATATCGTCGGGTTAGGCCCATAGGCGACGAAAAATACCCCTTAGCGGACGATTTTGAGACGTTGTCTATCAGAACTTTTCTTGTAGTGAAATGTGGCCGGCCATGTTGTGTATGGCAAGATTTGGAATCACTTCCTTCCTTCTCCCTCCCTCCTCTCTTGGTCAAATCTTGGGAAGCCACCCACCTGCACCCCTACCACCCCTAGCACCCCTGCATTCCCTCCCTCTCCCCATAGTAAAACCCTACAACAGCCCCTACCTTGTTTCTTCCCTTCCCAATGCCATCAATGGCACTTGAGCATGGTTTTGGCTAGGATCTTGATGAGATCTTGCTGCAGCCCTCCTCTCCATCCACCGAGACGACTCAAGACCATACACTACCCCCGGACACCATCAAGGCAACCCTAGCCAGCCTCTAGCCCTCCATTACCCTCTCTCTCTCTGGTGGGCACCCAAACTTGGTCAGGACGACAGCCAGCGCCCCAACGCCCGAGGCTGCGCCATGATGAAGCCCTGGCACACCTCTACCCAACGGGCATGGTCCCGAGGCAAGCCCAGCCCCGCAGCCTCTAGCATGTGCTTGCCAAGAACATGGTCACCCCGCACTGGCCATGCCTGCGCGTTCCTGCCATCGTCGCCTCTCTAGTAAAGTCCTGTGTCATAGGCCTGTAAGGCACCGTATCTTGACCCTATCCAGTACCCTAGATCCCTCCCTAACCCCCGTTCCATCATTTGATTCGTACCGAACACCTGCGTCCAGCCTCGGAAACCACCTCTCTGTGACATGTTCAGCACGCGTATCCCCGGGTTTTCAGCTGCCCTAGATCCTACTCTGGATGCCTTTCATGATGCCACCACCCAGACGCTCGATTCCATGCTACCTCACTCGCCCCCGAACTGTGAACCATGTCCACCGTACGCCGACACTCGGCTATAAAAGCCTCACCCGCGCCCCAGCCTCTCCTTGTCACTCACCCACCCTTTTCACCATGCCAGACCTCACGAGAGAACACCGAGACGCAGCTCTGGCCGCTGCTCACCAGAGAAGCCACCTCCTTCCCGTAGTCACCATGATGTTGTTGAGCGAGGAGGAGCTCGCCCCGATTTCCTCATCCCTCCCTCTCTGTTCCCTTCTGCTCCCTGTATTACCCTAGCCCTAACGCACCCTTGCGCGTCTTCCAGGTTGCCCGTAGCTGGCGCCGCCGTAGTCTGTCCGGGGAGCTCGCCGAAAAAGAAGCCGTCCGTGACGCGGACGGGAGGAGCGGCTGCTGGCGCCGCGGAAGGAGCGGGACACGCTCTGGACGCGCCCTGGACACTCCTCGACGTGCCGCCACTTGCCTGAGCCCGCCGTCGCCCCGAACCCGCCAGCGATCACCGCCGGTAAGCCTCTGGACAGCCCGTCCGTCTCCAGTTCTCCCGATACGCGATCGTGGTCGCGGGAGGGAGATGCGCCCGACCCGATCGTGCATGGCCACGTTGGCCCATGCACATGGGCCCCGCACCGGGCCCCTCTCCCCTCTCTTTTTTCTCTTTTTCCTTTATTTCCCACCTCCACCTGGATAACCGCCTGGGCCGGCCCATCACTCAACTCTGCACGGCCCAAATTTCTCCCGCCCATTTTAATTATTTGAATACCTGTTAATTTGTTTAAAAACCAGAGATGATCAAATGCAAATAACTCGAGATCTACACACCCAAATCGAATGAAACCAATTGCATTAGTTCACAAATTCAATTACCTTTCCAATGCCACTGGCCTCATATTTTTAGGATTTTTGTACGAATTTTAGTGCATTAAACATGATCACTGCATTCTATTTAGTGTTTGTAATTTTAAAAATTGTAGGATTAATATTTTTTGATGAATCCAATTGTGTTGACCTTGTTTTGTTACTGGCCATCTAGGAAAAATACTGTTAGTCTCTGTTAATGAAATTTTGTCTCTGTTTGCAAGTGTATGTGTGTCACATGCAATGATGATTTGAAATCTCTTTGAGTTATTCAAACCCTTGTCATCACTTTGTTTTAAAAGTAGCCAACCTATGTTTTATTCTTGCCAAACAAAACCTCCCAAGATTAAACCAAGCTCTATTGTTTTGCTTAAGTTTTCAAAATGGTGTGGCATATTGTTTACTTCCTAGTATTGGGTAGTATTTGCAAGCAAAATAAAATAAGAAAAAGGATTTGTGCCTTTCCAAAAATGTTTGAAAATAAAAGATGGATGCCTTTGAGGTAAAACCAATTCACTTGTCTCCTTGGTGGTGTTATCTACCAAGGGGTATTTAACTTGTGCCTTGGTAATACCCATAGAGGCATTTGCTTATTTTTGATACTCCCATACCTTTGTTATGTAAAATAAATTGGTTTCCTTTTCAAAAGTTGTTTTTTAAAAAATAACTATAAATACTTAGTATGTTATCCCTTAGTAGAGTGGTTAGCTATTGATTGTTGATTGTTGCATGTTTGTTTTGTTGGTGCAATATGTTTGATTGTGTTCCTTTTATATTTTCCGACGATAGATGCGAACAATTCCGGAGAAGAAGAAGTGGATCGGACAAGGATTTTATTTATATTGTTGGAATTCTTATATGATGGAGTTGAAGAAGTCCAGGGACAAATAAGCCAAGGCAAGCCATCTTTTGATCTCTTGCTACTTATCCTCTTGGTTGTGTTCATTGTTCCATTATATGCTTGGTTCCTTGTATCTTGTGTTATGATTGGTCCTCTACACTATGCATACTTGCTCCCAAGTATGTTGAACCCCTTGTTGATATTATGCATGCTTATCCTAAGCATGTATGATCCCCTTGACACCTCATTTATCACCTCCTTAATGGTATGATGGCTAGCATCATGCCATTGTTGTCTCTTAGTTCTTACATGAAACTATAGGTTGGGAACCCCTTGGAAAAATACCTTGTTGAAAAGAACTTTTGAAAAACCTTGGGTGAGTTGGACTTACCTAAGTGTGTGTTTATGAAAGAAAAGGATCTTGGCAAAGATGGTTGGAAAGAGAATCTTGTTTATGAAAACTTTGGCGTCTAAGTATTCACCCGTGACAATTAACCCGCGCAACCACAGCTACTCCAACGTGGGCACGGAGCTTAGCTTGACGTTTGTTCTTCTTAGCATGAGGCACCGCACAACTATACAAGGGTACGGTTACCCCCGAGTCCGGGTTGTCATGGTTGGGACAATAGTATAACGGGAGGCCTTCGGGGCTGACCCGTCCGGAAGACACTATGGGTCTCCTGGCTTGGCGGTGGAGCCACGCTCAAGAGGAGGTGAGCTGCCACGGTGCCGGGGAGGTACATACTCCATAGGGTAGGACCTCTTGCTAAGTCGAATGGGCGAAAGGCTATGTTCGGGTATCCGTCGTGGCATATGTTGTTATGCGGGGATGATGCCCACACGATAGGTATCCGGATAGAGGTGGGGAAAGTGTGCAAACTCTGCAGAGTAAAATCTATTCGAATAGCCGCGTCCGCGGTCATGGACGGTTGGAATGGCTGTTGCTTAGCCTGATGAGTTTTGGTTTACAAAATGGTTTGGCAAAGGAAAGGAAAGAACTTGTTTGAAGTACCGGAAGGGTACGGGAAAGGATGTGTCGACCATATGGAGATGGTCGGGAAGGATAAATAAAATTGGGTTACCCCATCCTAGTGTTTTATGTTGTGGAACTCTTTTGAAGTATCTTCTTCAACAAAGATATAGAGATGTCATAGGGTATCTTTTGAAGTATCTTCTTTAACAAAGATATAGAGATGTCATAGAAATGTCTTATCACCCTCTTAGTGTCCCCTTCAACTGTGATGTGGGATGCTATATCCACAAGAGAAACTGATTCTCTTTCACATGCTATATCCACCAGAGAAACTATTCTTCCTCTCTTGTCTTCTTTAGTTAGAATTGTTATCACCTTCTTGATGGTTTGCGAGTACAATTCAAATGTACTCACGGCTTTGTCCCTGGCTATTTACTTGGCCAGACCTGGAGGACTTCGACAGATGAAGAAGGAGTTGACGACGTCTATGCGAGCTAGGAACGTCTTCCCAGTCAGTTGCCTGTAGGGTTAAGGCAGATGACTTGGGCTCTACGCTGCTGAAGTGATTCTGCTACTCTGATGATTAGATTAGGCCCTTCGAGGCTATCTTGTAAAGATGGGTCATGTGACCTTATTGTAATTTTCTTATTCCGTTTTGTAAAGGATGATGTAATTTGATATCAGTTCGGTTATGTGTTCACGGCACACTGATCATGGGAACGTGAACTGTATGCATAACAGGGTGTTTCGGACAGCTAGTCCGGGGTCCCCATAGATTGCCGGAGCAGGAGCCATTGTTCCGGCAGGAGGGATGGCTGCAGCAGCGGGAGTTTGGGAGCAGACGTTGAGAAACAGGCGTGGCTAGCTAAATATGCCACGCACCAATTCATGAAAGCTCAGCTACTGCTGCCTCCACCGCGGATCAGATCACCGCGGTCTTGAGAGAGTTCGGCATCCTGCCGAAGAAGAAAACAATCGGCTATTCCAAGCCGTATCCCAATGAGTTTGACCTGATCCCCCGCCTAAGTATCGGCTCCCCGACTTCACAAAATTCAGTGGATCGAAGGCTCTAGCTCCATCGAGCACGAAGCCGATACTTGGCCATTGGCGGGGTTTCAGCATCGGATCCGCTACGTGTGAGGTTCTTTGCAATCTCTCACCGGTCCAGCTTTGGATGGTACACCTCGTTGCAGCCAAATTTAGTCGATCATGGAAGCAACTAGAGGAACAGTTTCACACGCGATATCATTCGAGTTACGGGCATTGCCGAGCTGTACAGTTCGAAGAGAGGAGAGACGGTGTTCGAATATATTCAACGTTTCAGAACCGTCAAGAACCGATGTTATTCGGTTCATTTATCTGAGAAAGAAGCAACGAGCTGGCCGTGGCAGGTTGCAGCGCCACTCAAGGATCCGACGCCAAGTGGAGTACAAATCACAGGCACACATGGTCCAGAGACTGACTTTGTATGAACAGCCCATCCAGAATGTACCAAGACAAGTACAAGCGCGATAAGCCTGGTCGATGCTGATGATGATGAAGATCCTGGGGTCAGAAGTCGCAGTGGCTGAGTGGACGTCTGCTCCGTGTCCTGCAAATGGGTGAATCCACCAGGGCCTCTAAGAGGGTTTGACTTTGATGTGAGCAAAGCTGAGCAGATTTTTGATTTGCTACTAAAGAGAAACAGCTTAAAGCACCAAGGCCACAAGATCCCTATGGCACAAGAGATGAACGGCATGCCATACTGCAAATGGCATCACACGTTTACTCACACCACCAACGACTGCAAAGTGTTGCGCGCCCAAATTCAGATGGCGATAGAATCAGGCCGATTAACTTTCGGACAGTTTGCCATGAAGGTAGACATGCGGCCGTTTCCGGACGTCAACATGGTGGATCTCAGCCACCCCATAAGGGAGCCAGAGTTCTCCTTTGGTGTCAACATGGCAGGGCTTGCAGGCCGCCATGGCAAAGATAAAGCAGAGAGCAGCCGGGCAAGGACAAAGAGGAGGCCGTTCCACGCGACCGGCCCCAAGATGATGATAGACGATACCTGACCGAGGAGGAAGTGAGAAGCATACGGTATCAACGCCCACTCTCCGTGCATCTCCTCAACAAATATGAGCAGCAGTATGACCGACGTCGGCGCTACGACGAAGACGATGAAAGATATCGTCGGTCTGATGCAGAGGACAGGAGGTATCGTCAGCATGACAGGAACAACGACGGGTACGAACGTCACGCTAGAGGGAGGTCAAGGGAGCAAGACAACATGGATAGGCATTGGAACTGTCCTTTCTTCAAGCATTGCTGGGACTCCGGAATGAGCCGATTGCCAACAATCGAGAACTGCCCAGAATGCAAACAACAAAGGAAGAGAGTGAATGAGGTTTCAGTGTTCGATCGTCTAGGACCTCTCCCACCTCAGAATAAACAAGCTGAGTCATCTCAAGAAGAAGACTTCGAGGAGTCAGATAGAGAAGAAGATAGGTATCACCGACCAAGGTGGTGCCCTGATGGACTCAGCCATTCTCGAAGCGTGGTGGCTGCGAACCTGGAGGAAGCCGAGGCACCTGTACACGTTGAGGAAGGCACGCCCGATTGGCCGTGAAAATTCAGCAAACGGAGACAAAGGCGCGCCCGCCAAAGAAAATATGGCGCCCTAAGCAGACGAAAGCCGATGCACAGGCATCGGCTGAAGCCGATGCACAGGCATCGGCTGATACAAACATGGTCTCCATAATCCCGATAGAGTAGCAGGTCCAAGACATTGGACGTACGTTGCAAGGCCGATCCCTGCGATCGGCCCCAAAAAATGGAAAGCAAAACATCTTATCTCAAGCACGCCACGTAGCTACAGTGGAACTCCAAGGAATTGCAAACCATCGTCAAGCATTGCAATGAGAAAGGAGGCCGATTCCAGCAATCGGCCAAAATTATCCTCGAACCACGTTTTGTCTGTGTTCAGCATTGATCCAACAGAGGATGCCTGAAGAGCCGATACCATCAATTCCTTGACAGAATCGGCTCGGGGCACATAGAAGGATAGAACACGAGGATACGGAGTTTGAAGCAATTCAGGATATATTCTCTGATAAAGTATGGGGGCCGATACATAAACAAATCGGCCGTAAAAAATTGAAAATTTTCAAGCACAGCCGATGCGCAGACATCGACTCAAGGATAAAAAGCCGATGCATGGCCATCGAATCGAGAGGTACAAACTGCCACAAGCATCAATGGAGCAATGGCCGATGGAGGAACGCCTAATGGAGTGGCTTGGTGACTCAGGTCTTCCCTTCAAGGACCTCAATGGGTGAGCCCAACAAAGGGAGCCATTTTCTGCTACGACCATGAGAACAGCCGATGACCATCCAATTGGCTGTGACGTTTTCTCCTGGGGCTTGACCAAGGTGACGACCTCATCAAACATTCTCACCAGAAGCTGCATGGGCTCGAGATGATGAGCCAATCTGAGCAAAGACGCAAGAATGGAGCTGGGAGGAGTTGAGGTCCACTACGTTTGAGGCTTCTTGGTTCAAGGAGCTGCTGGATCCTTCCAGCCTTCCGGCACCTGGCTCCTTGGGCGTAAGCTTTCTTGCCCTGTTTTGATGAAAAGCTGGAGTGGCTCGGGGGGGCAGCTCGCCCTGAAATATCAATGACCTGGAAAGCCGATTTTGTTGAATCGGCTGACGAGCAACTACAGATTGGCCGATTGATTTTATCCTCGCCTACTAAGGCTCGGGGGGCAGCTCGCCCTTAAGGTTTCTTGTTCGGAGAATTCTATTGGATCACTGCATCACAGCTCGTTTGAAAGATGGTGAATTATTGCAAGGGAACTGCCGGAGCGATGGGAGGAATATGAAGAGGGGGCCACGATCGTTGATGGGCTCTGGACCAGTTTGTTGCTGCAGAGAAATGAAGCATCACAAGGACAGTTGTGGGTGAATAGTGCCTGTTCCGCAAAAGTGTTAGCTTCAGCAGTCGAGTTGATCCAGCGACAGTCCTAGGGATCTCCTGAAGGCAAAAAGGATCTGGAAGAGGAGGATGCGGCAGAAGAATGTCTGAAATTTAAAGTTAATAAGGAGACTGGACATTATTTCAGGAGTTTTGCCGCTAAGTCTAACATTCCATTCAGTTGGATCTGCATTTCCAAGATCGGGGGTGCGCGATTGTGGCTTGGCCCTGTTTGACGGGAGCTTGGAGGACTGAATGGATCTATCTCGAAATTTATCATAAGAGACCGATGCGTTGCCATCGGCTCATTGAGCATTGACCAATTGACAATCGGCAGACTCAGTACGAAGGACAATCGGCTAAATTATCATAAGGAAATCGGCAAAATCAAGTTGGGGAAATTCTTCATTGATAAACTAGATTTCTTACATAAAGAGCTGATTGCTCTCAAAAGGAGGTCCTAGGGGATACATTGCCCCGTCTACTACTGCTGGCCCTAGGCTAAGATCCTATCTAGGGGCCGTTGCTGCCCTCGTCGTCGTCATCATCGTCATCGGCGCTGCTCCAAGCCGGCTCGTCATCGCTGCTGTAGCGACCACCGGCAGGACCCTCGTTGTCCTCGTCCTCCTCGTCAGCATCGTCGTCGTCGCTGTCGACGTCGCCGAGGTTCCCGGGCCAGGGGCAGTGGCGCTGGCCGGCGGCTCGTCGGAGGAGATGTCGTCCTCCTCCTCCTCCTCCTTCGCTCCTCTGGGAGGTGACCGTCCCAAGGAAGGCGGTCGTCGTCGCTTTCCTCCACCGCTTCCTCATTGGCGAGAAAGCGGAGGTCGCTCTCCCCGTCGGTCAGGGACTTGTCGTCCTCTGACCAGATGGAGAAGTTGTGGCTCGGTTCGTCCCCGGCCTCGATGGCGCGGCGGATGTTGGCCGCATGGGCCTCCTCCGGGTTCCACTCCGGCGTCGGCTCGCGGAAGGGGGAGGACTGTGCAGAAAGACCCGATGAAGAGGAGTATGAGGAAGACATGGTGGCAGAGAAGGGTTTTTTTGGAAGGGCTAATGCGAAGAGGATGAAGAAGAGAACTGTTTGATGCGATTTAATACTCGAACAGTTTCCGAGGACGTGGTGCCAAAACTGTCAAATCGTGCAGAGAAGTTGGGAAAACAAGGCGTCATGATGAAGAATACTGCGACGGTTCTGCTCTGCCACGACATGACCCTTCGAAGGAAAAACAGAGTGGTTTTGAAATTATCATTACCAAAACCAGGGGGGCATGTGTTATCACCAGATTTTGGCCAAATCAGGAGATGGGCCGTAAGTGAAGATGGGCTTTGAAGATTACACGTGGAGCATCTTTGAAGCGGCCTTGCGCTAAGAGTTTGGGCTAAATTGCCCGTGTATCTGTAATATAGTAGATCGCATCGTGTTTAGAATTAACAGATAGAGTCTGGCCCGTGCACGGTTAGGTGCACGCCTCAATTAGAAAGTCCCTTGGACTATAAATATGTATCTAGGGTTATCGGAAAAGGAGGACAATCACGTTCACAACAAACACAAATCAGGCGCATCGCCACCCCTTCCTTCGAGGGTTTCTTCCGGGTAAGCACCATGCTACCTAGATCGCATCTCGCGATCTAGGCAGTATACGTTTATTCGTCCACCTTGTGTTGCTCGTGCGGAAGCGTTGTTGATGGCGAGCAACACTACTTATCATTAGGTGTTTAGGGGCTTGCATTGATGCTTTCTCGTGCATATCTGCTTGGCAATGCCGTCCCTCGACACCTAGCTGCCCTTACACCTATCTGGGTGTAAGGGCAGCATCTTGCTTGTTCGTTACTTAGTAGATCCAATCCGTTATAGTTGCTCCTTGCTCCGCAAGGATTAGTTTAATATCTGCATAGTTAGGCCTTATGCTGGGGTCGGACGATCCGGTAGTGCGTTAGGTGTTGTTTACCGTTCCTACAAGGGATGTTCCGGGAATTAACGTAATGTTGGTTTTTAGGCCTCTTGTAGGGGTAGTTTTCATCATCTTCCGTATCTGCTAGGCCCGACTACGCGTAGGACGTTCCGGTTATGCGGTGAAAACCCTAAACTGTCGTAGATTGGTTTAGCTTTGTTTTGATCAAGCAGGATCCCCATGCCATTGCAAATCCAACATGAACCATGGGGCGATCGGCTCCTTGAGCCGATCCACAGGGCAACCTGAGAGCCGATAGGGCTCGTATTTAATGTTTACGTGTCTACCATGCAGGAACAATCGAAGCAATCTAACACCTTCCTGATCGGGTCTGATGGTGGCACGCCCATCAACCGCCCCACGTGGCATTTGCAAGACAGCTAACCCCTCCATCAACCAAGGGGGGATGATCTGCCGGATCTTCTCGTCCAATAACTTGTTCATCATCTCCGTGTTCTCCACAGGCTTTTCGGCCACCAGCTTCTCTAGTGACTCCACCTTCTTCTTCAGCTCCTGAACCTCGGATTTATCCTTAGCCGACGACCTCCTCTCCAGCTTTCTCGTCTTGGCATCCGATCCGTAGTACTCGGATAGCTTCATACTTGTGCCAAAGCCGGACACACGGCCACCCGACGTCGGTGGCTTGTCTAGCTCCCTCTCCTTGTATTTGTTCATCGCCCTGTTGAAAGGCGTGTCCCACGGTTCCGTCGACCCCTGGGACGACGGGCCAGCCTTCTTCAACTCTTCATCCTTCAGACAAAGGAACTTAAGGTTAGCCCATTTGGCTTCATTGCCTAATAAGATGAGCGAAATAATATAGAACTATCCTTACCAGGTACTTCTCGAAATCCCTCACGTCTTTGTAATCCGTAATAAATTCCCCCGTCTTCCAGTCTAAGTAGTAGCGGGACCGGACAAAGTTCCTAGCCTGTTCATCCTGGATTTTGTGCCAGGGGTTTTCTTTCCCCAGACGTACCATCTCGGCATCCTCCTTGTCCCAAGTGGGCTGTTTTCCTCGGTAACCGCCGCTTCCGCAATGGTGGGTCCCTAAGTTCAAATCCCGCATTTTCTTCCCCCAGGCGGTCCATTTTTTAACAGCGTCACTCTCTAAGTAAGACTTGAATGCATTAAAGTCTTCTAAGGAGAGCGACGGGTCTTTGCTACTTATCCTCTCCCAGCTTTCACCGGCCTCGATCTTTCTCTTCAGCCGGTTCTTCCAGCTGCTCAAGGCGGTGCTCATCTTCGTGAGAGCTAAAGAGTCCACCTTCTTATTGAACGGCTCCGGGAACGTGTATCGTTGGTGAAGCTTCTGGAGGAGGGATTGGACGATAGCCTCGTTCTCCTTGCTTCTGAGGTCCTGAGTTAGGATCGGCACGGTTTCACGGACGATGCACCCTAGTTGCATGCCGTACCCTTTGGCAACCCACGAAGGCTCCATCGGTAGGCCACTTTCGGAGACTACCGTGACAGCATCGGTGACGTTGGCGAGCACTTGCGGCCTCCGATCCCTCCTTGGCCTCCTCGCCGTCCTCTTCTTCTTACCCTCCTGAGGGTTGCCGCCGCTATCACCTTCCGTGCGGTTGGCCGCGTTCTCTTCACCGGTCGTCTCTTCACCGGTCTGGGCGGCGTCGTCCCAGGTATCGTCATCGTCGCCGGTGTCGGCGGCAGTGTCCCGGACCTCTTCCTCGGAGGCGGCGTCCCGGCCCTCTTCCTCATCATCGGGCGACTCGGCGGCGGCCTTCCGGGGCTGCTCGTAGCCCTCCCAGAAGTCCTTGTTGGCCTCTCTCGCTTCTTCGTTCTGGCTCCTGGGCTTAGAAGTGTTGCCCGACATGTTTATTTGCACTTCATTAAAAAGAGGCAACAAGTTAGTACAAAAGTCAACCAGAAAATTCGGCATGACTTTTGCTAATTTTTCTACGTAGGAGTGCCCATTTCTCAACCGAAACGGAAGTTAATCAACGCTTCGGGAGAAATGGGCAACTCAATGAAATCCCTGCAAAAATATCCACCATATATCGACCATACAAACTTGCCCATCTACAATACATCAAACAAAAGCCAACATAAACCTGGAGCATCTATTTCAGCATATTTTTTAACCTGAAGCAGTACAACAACAATGACTTTCTTAACCTGGAGCATCTACCACCTGGAGCACTACCACCTGGAGCAGTACACAATCTGGAGCACTACACAACCTGGAGCACTACAAAAACCAGAGTACATTAAAGCTAGCACTTCAAACCAGGAGAACTTATTCATTTCCATTAATAGAGAACATTAAAACAGAGAATTTTTCAAGTTTTTAACTAACATGAATTCATTATATATGGGCATACCATATGGTATTCATTTCATTTAGACTATACACTGCACAATATAAAGCATATAAAGCAAGAAATATGAGCATGAGCATGAGCATGATTTTTCAATAATGGCTTCAGAGCAATCATTTCATAAATGAATTCAAATATAGCATTATGTATAAGCATGAATTCAAACAAGCATACAAGATTATGAGCAAGCAAGCAGGCATATATGAATTCAAATAGCAGCTATGCACTTGGTTATAGAGCATAAACAAGCATACAAGCTTATAGAGCAAGCCAACCAGTAGCATACAAACATAGAGCATAAACAAGCTTGTTCATTTTATTTTTATTCCCAAATAGTAGGTTGTAGCTTGTTCATTCAAATAGTAGGCATGCAGACATGATTTATGCATCCATTATATCTTATCTTGTCTTGCTAGGTGTTCTTCTTTTACAACATTCATCTAGTCACTACTGGCATGATTCATGCATCCATTATATGCTTCATATAAATGAAGTTTCATCATACAAATCTTGCATTATGATTGTCAGAGAAATGAAAAAAGAGTAAGCCTACAACTCGCTATTGATTTAGACTATAGCAGCACTTGCATAAATTGGCCACTTTATTTTTGAAAGCATCATCCACTACATAAATTAGCTGCATATTACAACAACCACTTGCAACTACTAGATTTGTTTATTATGAATTTTATACCTATTCTGTGTGTTTTGACAAGTATAACTACATTTGTTTATTATGAATTTTTTCATCTTCCTTGCTTATTCACTAGTTCATGATGACAAGAACAAGAAGGTCTGTTTTCCACTAGCCAGATTCCCATGATGAGTAAAAATTTGGGGACCATTGGTAATTCAGTATGTAGAAAAACAACAAGAACATGGAAGGACAAGAACAAGAAGGTGGTGAATCTTGGTGATGAACTCAGTGGGGAGGTGAGAGGGGGGACGGGGGGGGGGGGAGGACAGGGGAGAGGGGCTCTCACCGAACGGGTGGCGGTGGCGGGGATCGAGCGGTGGTGGTGGCACTATCATCCTCCTCCTCCTCGGCGACGGCGGCTCGGGCTCGAGCGTGAACCACTGGGCTCGGGCGTCCTCCTCCTCCTTGGTGGCGGCGGCTCGGGCGTCCTCCTCTTCCTCGGTGGCGGTGGCGGCTCGGGCGTCCTCCTCCTCAGTAGCGGCGACGCTAGGCGGTGGCTCTAGGCGGTGGCGAAGGCGCTAGGCGGTGGCGACGGTGGCAGTTAGCTAGGGTTCGTGCATGAAGAAGAACTGGGAAGGGTGGGGAAGAAAGGGTTCGCGACTATTTCACCAAGTGTAAGTGTCGTGGCGCACCAAGTTGGCATGTGCCATAGAATTCCTTACTGTGCACCCAAGTGGGACATGCGCCATGTAATTAGGAATTATATGGCATGCACAACTAGTGTACATATTTACACTTAGTAAACAAACTGGGTTAATGCGTGTACGTCGAAACACAAGATAGCCCGGTGGTTAAGCCTCCACTGTAGTTTGGTAACCAGTTCGAACCCTGGCTGCCCCTACTTTTTTCCCTTTTTAAAAATGTTTTTCTTACATTTCAAGAAAGAACACAAATATTTAATAATTACTAGGATTTTCAATTACAAATTACTTGTCTCACACACACACATGTTCTTGTCTCTCTCACACACACATGCATGTACTTGTCACACACACATACACCAAAAAAAGATCTTCTTCGTCCCGGCTTTGAGCTCTAGCTAGCGTCTCTTCGCAATCTTCTTGCCCTTTCGGTTATTGGCGGTTGAATAGTTTATGCCGGTGTTACCTGCCAAAACCCACCGGCGGGCAATGGTTAAGCAACACGAAGAGCCGGGAAGCTCCCAAGGCCGCTTAGTGGACCTTGGCACCTCGCGTCGTCCCGCAAATCTTCCAGCCGCGACCTGGCGGTTGCTGGCGTGCCACCTGACCTAGACCCGATCAGGAAGGTGTTAGATTGCTTCGATTGTTCCTGCATGGTAGACACGTAAACATTAAATACGAGCCCTATCGGCTCTCAGGTTGCCCTGTGGATCGGCTCAAAGAGCCGATCGCCCCATGGTTCATGTTGGATTTGCAATGGCATGGGGATCCTGCTTGATCAAAACAAAGCTAAACCAATCTACGACAGTTTAGGGTTTTCACCGCATAACCGGAACGTCCTACGCGTAGTCGGGCCTAGCAGATACGGAAGATGATGAAAACTACCCCTACAAGAGGCCTAAAAACCAACATTACGTTAATTCCCGGAACATCCCTTGTAGGAACGGTAAACAACACCTAACGCACTACCGGATCGTCCGACCCCAGCATAAGGCCTAACTATGCAGATATTAAACTAATCCTTGAAGAACAAGGAGCAACTATAACGGATTGGATCTACTAAGTAACGAACAAGCAAGATGCTGCCCTTACACCCGTATAGGTGTAAGGGCAGCTAGGTGTCGAGGGACGGCATTGCCACGCAGATATGCACGAGAAAGCATCAATGCAAGCCCCTAAACACCTAATGATAAGTAGTGCTGCTCGCCATCAACAACGCTTCAGCACGAGCAACACAAGGTAGACGAATAAACGTATACTGCCTAGATCGCGAGATGCGATCTAGGCAGCATGATGCTTACCCGGAAGAAACCCTCGAAGGAAGGGGTGGCGATGCGCCTGATTTGTGTTTGTTGTGAACGTGATTGTCCTCCTTTCTCGATAACCCTAGATACATATTTATAGTCCAAGGGACTTTCTAATTGAGGCGTGCACCTAACCGTGCACGGGCTAAACTCTATCTGTTAATTCTAAACTAAGATGCGATCTACTATATTACAGATACACGGGCAATCTAGCCCAAACTCTTAGCGCAAGGCCGCTTCAAAGACGCTCCACGTGTAATCTTCAAAGCCCATCTTCACTTACGGCCCACCTCCTGATTTGGCCAAAATCGGGTGGTGCCCCCCTGGTTTTGGTAATGATAATTTCAAAACCACTCTGTTTTTCCTTCGAGGGGTCATGTCGTGGCAGAGCAGAACTGTCGCAATATTCTACATCATGACGCCTTGCCTTCACAACTTCTCTGCACGATTTGACAATTTTGGCACCACATCCTTGGAAACTGTCCGAGCATTAAATCTCCACTATATCTTCTGTTATTTAACCGCATCGAACAGTTCACCTCTTCACCCTTGCTCCAAACCAGCCGTCCGTCGAAAAACCTCTTCCTCTGCATGTCTTCCTCTTCCTCCACTCAATCTTCTTCCTCGAGTGAAACGAGCCGAGGTCAATAGATGGCCATCTACGATGCTCTCGCGCCTGAGCATTGGGACGCGAGAGAATGGGACTTCTCCATCGAGTCGGAAGCCGACGAACCCCGCACCGTCGGGGAAGAAGACCTCCGGTTCCTCGTCGACGGGGAGCTGGAAGCGGCGTGCGACGACCTTCTCTCATGGGAGATGGATCCTTCCTCCGACGAAGAGGAAGAAGAAGCGGAAGAGCCCGAAGAAGAAGACTCCTCCGACACCGGGTACCCACCGGCCAAGCGCCTTCGAGGCTGGGCTTGGTCAGATGATGATGACGACGAGGAGGATGAAGACACTCCGCGGCTTCATCGACCGACGAAGAGCTCGCCGGCAGCAGCGCCGACGATGATGACGACGAGGGCGTTGACAGCCTTAGATGGGATCCCTAGAATAGGATCGGTAGTAGTAGATGGGGCAATGTACCCCCTAGCGGTTCCTTTTGAGAGCAATCAGCTCTTTGTGTAAGAAATCTGGCCATCAATGAAGAGTCCCCTTTAACTTGATTTTGCCGATTCCTTTATGCTAATTTAGCCGATTTCCTCATTCTGACTTTGCCGATTGTTAGCCCGATCAACGCTCAATGAGCCGACGGCAACGCATCGGTCTCTTATGATAAATTTCGAGATAGATCGATTCAGATCCCCAAATTCCAGTCGAACAGGACCAAATCGTAGTCGTGCAAACCTTAGATCTCGGAAATCCAAACCCCCTGAGCTTAATGTTAGCTTTAATCGGCAAGACTCCAGAATCAATGCCTTCAGGAGAACTCTAGGTCCATTGCTGAAAATCTTGATCGCCTACAACTTTCCTTGCGATGCTCTGTTTCTTTGCAGCAACAAACTGGCCCAAAGCCTATCAATTATGATGGCTCCCTCTTCAAATTGGTGGCTCCAGCTCCCAGAACAAAGAACCTTGAGGGCGAGCTGCCCCAGCCCTTCAAGATGAAACCGAGTAAATCATCCAAATGAGTCACCATCAGCTTCAAGTCCAATGCAGATCCGATTCCAACAAAATCGGCTTCTTAGAACAAAGAACCTACCGGGTGAGCTGCCCCCCGAGCCTTTTCAGTTCAATTCTTGCGCTTTGCTGATCAGATCGGCTCATCATCTTGGGCAGACTGATGCAGCTTCTGGTGAGACTGTTTGATGAAGTCGTCACCTTGGTCAAGCCCCAGGAGAAAACGTCACAGCCAATTGGATGGTCATCGGCTGTTCTCATGATCCTAACCTGATCTGCATGCTTGCAGGCGCTTGATCCTTGAAGGGAGATTGAGCCTGTAACCAAAGCGTTCCTCCATCGGCTGTGCTTAAAAAATTTGTATTTTTTACGGCCGATTTATTTATGTATCGGCCCCCATACTTTATCAGAGAATATATCCTGAATTGCTTCAAACTCCGTATCCTCGTGTTCTATCCTTCTATGTGCCCCCCGAGCCGATTCTGTCAAGGAATTGATGGTATCGGCTCTTCAGGCATCTGTTGGATCAATGCTGAACACAGACAAAACGTGGTTCGAGGATAATTTTGGCCGATTGCTGGAATCGGCCTCCTTTTCATTGCAATGCTTGACGATGGTTTGCAACTTCTTGGATTTCCACTGTAGCTACATGGCTTGAGATAAGGTGTTTTGCTTTCCATTTTACGATCGCAGGGATCGGCCTTGCCACGTACGTCCAATGTCTTGGACCTGCTACTCCGTCGGGATTATGGAGACCATGTTTGTATCGGCCGATGCCTCCATCTCGCATCAGCCGATGCCCGTGCATCGGCTTTCGTCTGCTTAGGCGCCATATTTTCTTTGGCGGGCGCGCCTTTTGTCTCCAATGTTTGCTGAATTTTCACGGCCAGATCGGGCCGTGCCTTCCTCAACGTGTACAGGTACTGTGCCTCGGCTTCTTCCAGGTTTCGCAGCCGCTGCACTCTACGCTTCTGAGAATGGCTGAGTCCATCGGGCACCACCTTGGTCGGTGATACCTATCTTCTTCTCCATCTGACTCCTCGAAGTCTTCTTCTTGAGATGACTCAGCTTGTTTATCCTGAGGTGGGAGAGGCCCTAGGCGCTCGAACACTGAAACTTCATTGCTCCCTTCCCTTTTGTTTGCATTCTGGGCAATTCTCGATTGTTGGCAATCGGCTCATTCCTGAATCCCAGCAATGTTTGAAGAAAGGACAGTCCCAGTGCTTGTCCATGTTGTCTTGCTCCCTTGACCTCCCTCTAGCGTGGCGCTGATACCGTTGTTTCTCACCTCTCCTCGGTACCTCCGTCCTATCATCATCTTGGGGCCGGTCGCGTGGAACGGCCTCCTCTTTATCTTTGCCACGAGAGTGGCTGCTCTCTGCTTTATCTTTGCCATGGCGGATCACAAACCCTGCCATATTGACATCAAAAGAGAACCCTGGCTCCCTTATGGAGTGGCTTAGGTCCACCATGTTGACGTCCGGAAACGGACGCATGTCTACCTTCATGGCAAACTGTCCGAAAGTTAATCGGCCTGATTCTATCGCCATCTGAATTTGTGCGCGCAACACTTTGCAGTCGTTGGTGGCGTGCGTGAACGTATGATGCCATTTGCAGTATGGCCTTTTGTTCATCTCTTGTGCCGTAGGGATCTTGTGGCCTTCAGGTAGCTTCAACTGTTTCTCTTTCAGTAGCAGATCGAAGATCTGTTCAGTTTTGCTCACATCAAAGTCAAACCCTCTTGGAGGCCCTGGTGGGTTCACCCATTTGCAGGACACAGGTACTGCGTCCGAGTCCATTCGGCTACTTTCCTCGACCCTCCGGGATCTTCATCATCATCGCATCGACCGTGTTATCACGCGCTTGTACTTGTCTTGGTACAGTTCGGATGGCGCTGTTCACTGGTAGTCACTGGACCATGGTGCTAGCGAGGTGTACCCACTTGGAACGTCAGATCCTTGAGTGGCGCCAGGCCTGCCACGACCAGCTCGACGCTTCTTTCTCATAAATGAACCGAATAACATCGGTTCTTGACAGTTCTGAAACGCTGAATGTATTCAGACACTGTCTCTCCTCGCCTTTGCCGAACCTGTGCTAGTTCGGCAATACCAGCTTCAGTAGCTTCTGAATGATATTGGTGTGAAACTGTTCCTCTAGCTGCTTCCATGATCGCACTGAATTTGGCTGCAACGAGGTGTACCATCCAAAAGCTGGACCGGTGAGGGATTGCGAGAAGAACCTCACCCGTAGCTGATCCGATGCTGAAACCATGCCCAACTGGGCCAAGTATCGGCTCACGTGCTCGATTGAGCTAGATCCTTCTGACCCACTGAATTTGGTGAAGTCCGGGAGCCGGTACTTAGGTGGTAGTGGGATCAGGTCAAACTCATTGGGGTACGGCTTGGAATAGCCGATTATCTTCTTCTTCGGCAAGATGCCGAACTGATCTCTCAGGACTGCGCTGATCTGATCTGCGGTGGAGGTAGTGGCAGCTGAGCTTTCCTGGACTGGTGCGTGGCTTGGCTAGCCACGCCTGTTTCCAGCGTCCGCTCCCAAACTCCCCGCTGCAGTCCCTCCTGGGAACAATGGCTCTGCTCGGCAATCCCTCTGTTGGAGCTGGATCGCTGCGTCCAGTGTTGCAATCCGGCACAAACGTGCACACATATCCGTGTGGGATCTCCTTGGGCGGCTCATATAAGAACTGGTAGTCGCCCGGATCACCTCCAACCTTGTGAACAACGTATGCGGTGAACCTTGTTGCTGTGGAGCTGCCATCGCGTACGGCAATGGTGGCCTGGTGTGGAGTTGCATCTCTCCCTGGTGAGTCCCTAGAGCAGGTCCTGAAGGGGAGTACTGATGCTTCATGATCTCTTGCACCACATGAAGCGCAACGGCTCAAAGTACCAGGCTCTCAGAATCCGATGCAGTGAATGGGCCACGTAGTTGATTTCCTGTCGCAGGGCTCGTGCGTTCCTCTGAAGGAGAGATGACGAACCCTCGAGTGCCTTGGGCGTGAACCTTTGAACGATGCCGGCGAACGGGTCTTCTCAAAGAAGCCGATGAGTTCTCCACAGATGGCCTTCAGCTCATCGTATTTCTTCTTGTGTTCGGAGGCAGATCCTCGTACTGATCTGTTCCTCTCGCCATCTCGGATGCCGATGTTGACGTGGATGTTGGAAGACTGTCCCAAGTCGTGAGAATGTTTACTGCCAAAACCCACCGGCGGGCAATGGTTAAGCAACACGAAGAGCCGGGAGCTCCCAAGGCCGCTTAGTGGACCTTGGCACCTCGTCGTCCCGCAAATCTTCGAGCCACGACATGCGTTGCTAAAGCGTGCCACGACCTAGACCCGATCAGGAAGGTGTTAGATTGCTTCGATTGTTCTGCATGGTAGACACGTAAACATTAAATACGAGCCCTATCTGCTCTCAGGTTGTCTGTGGATCGCTCAAGGAGCCGATCGCCCATGGTTCATGTTGGATTTGCAATGGCATGGGGATCCTGCTTGATCAAAACAAAGCTAAACCAATCTACGACAGTTTAGGAGTTTCATAACCGGAACGTCCTACGCGTTGGGCCTAGCACTGATGAAAACCACCCCTACAAGGCTAAAAACCATTACGTTAATTCCCGGAACATCCCTTGTAGGAGCAAACAACACCTAACGCACTACCGGATCGTCCGACCCCAACATAAGGCCTAACTATGCAGATATTAAACTAATCCTTGAAGAACAAGGAGCAACTATAACAGATCGGATCTACTAAGTAACGAACAAGCAAGATGCTGCCCTTACACCCAGATAGGTGTAAGGGCAGCTAGGTGTCGAGGGACGGCATTGCCACGCAGATATGCACGAGAAAGCATCAATGCAAGCCCCTAAACACCTAATGATAAGTAGTCTGCTCGCCATCAACAACGCTTCAGCACGAGCAGTACAAGGTAGACGAATAAACGTATACTGCCTAGATCGCGAGATGCGATCTAGGCAGCATGATGCTTACCCGGAAGAAACCCTCGAAGGAAGGGGTGGCGATGCGCCTGATTTGTGTTTGTTGTGAACGTGATTGTCCTCCTTTCTCGATAACCCTAGATACATATTTATAGTCCAAGGGACTTTCTAATTGAGCGTGCACCTAATGTGCACGGGCCAACTCTATCTGTTAATTCCAAACTAAGATGCGATCTACTATATTACAGATACACGGGCAATCTAGCCCAAACTCTTGCGCAAGGCCGCTTCAAAGACGCTCCACGTGTAATCTTCAAAGCCCATCTTCACTTACGGCCCACCTCCTGATTTGGCCAAAATCTGGTGATAACACATGCCCCCCTTGAGATTTCTTCGCGTGAACGGACAACCTTTAGAGGGTAGGGAGGTCTTCCTTCTTACTTTACTAGTAGTAGGCATGTCGAAGTGCCTGTCGAATTCCTCCTCCATCTTCGGGTCACCGTTCTTGTCCAAGTCTTCCTCGTTGGCGTCTCCTTGCATTCCTATGATGCTCCTCTTGCCCCTCCTCACGACAACACGGCTAGGCCTCGACGGATCGGTGATGAAGAAGCATTGGTCAACTTGGCTACCGAGTACCCATGGCTCATTTTTCGCGGATGCGTTCTTCGATTTTGCATCGGGTATAACCATGGTTGTGAAATATCGGCCTTCTTTTTCGACCTTCTTGGCCCATCTCACACGAAACATTGGCACCGTCTCTCCACAGTAATTGAGCTCCCATATCTCCTCGATCCTTCCAAAAAATCTTTCCTTGACATTAGTCTCGTCATCGGCGTATGACAGCATAGTTACTCCTGAGTTTTGATTTTCACTATTTCTGTCCTTTTCCTCGGTGTAGAATCTGTAACCGTTGATGTCGTACCCCTGATAGGTCCTTAGGTTGTGCGCGGGCCCTGTGATAAGGTGTATATGAGTTTTTCATCTTCGGTAGAAGGCCTTTTTCTCTGTGCTTCAACCAGTTGAGTTTGCTTGAACCAACGCGTGAAGCTGGAGTTGTGCTTTTTGGTTACGTCTCCCATCTTCCTCGGCCGGCCCATATCGATGTAATTCTGCTCGACCATGCTTTTGTGCTCTTGCACGAAAGGTTCGATCAGTTTTAAGTGTTGTAGCGCGACCCGGTGAGCCCTGTCAAAGTCGTCGCGTCGATTTTCAATGCCGACATGGACTGAGCGGTAGCCCTCGCGGTGACCGACTCCAGCGAGCCTCCCGAGGTGCGTCCTGGGGGGTAGACCAACATGATCCTCGTCGTCCTCGGTGCTTAGATAATTCTGGCAGAAGGAGATGCACTCGTAGGTTAGAAACCCCTTGGCCATGCTTGCGTCTGGACGGGCCCTATTGCGAACGTATCCTTTCATGACACCGTTCTGCCTTTCGAAAGGCATCATGTTGTGGAGGAACGTTGGGCCGAGCTGCTTGATGTCTTCAACGACATGGAGAAGGAGATGGACGCATATATCACAGAATGCAGGCGGGAAGTAAATCTCGAGCTCACATAGTATCACCACGATCTCATCCTGTAGCATCTTGAGCTGCCTCACGCCGATCGACTTCCTGGTGATAACGTCAAAAAAGTTGCAAAGGCCAAACAGCGTATCACGGACGTGCTCGTCCATTATCCCTCGGATCGCAACGGGAAGTATCTGCGTCATGAGCACGTGGCAATCGTGAGACTTCATCCCGGTGAACCTCTTCTTCGCTACGTCCAGATATCTGCTTATATTCCCCGAGTAACCGTGAGGAACTTTCACTCCTAGGAGGCACCTGAAAAACTGCTCGAGCTCCTCCGGACTCGTTGTGAAGCAGGCAGCGGGAAGCTGCACCGCGTTCTTCTTAGCCCTTTTGCGGAGACGTTGAGTCCCTTCCGTCTGATCATCATCATCATCATCGTCATGTCAGTATCGGGGGCTTGAAGATCTTTCCTGATGCCAAAATGTTTCAGATCGTATCTTGCTTTCGGTCCATCCTTGGACTTTTCTGAGTTGCAAAGAGTGCCAAGCAGACTCTCGGTAACGTTCTTCGTAATGTGCATGACATCGAGGCTGTGGGGCGTGTGGAGGACCTTCCAGTACTCCAAGTCGTGGAAAACAGACCTCGCTTTCCATACACCGAGCAGCGGCTCTGGCTTCGGTCGCTTCTTTCCCGGCGCTGGGCACTCCTTCCAATTTTTCAGAAGATCATCGATTTCTGCGCCGCTCCTCGGGCGTGGGGGTCCATCGGGCTCATCTTTACCATTGAATAGATCACCGCGTTTTCTCCACGGGTGATCCAAGCGAAGCCACCTTCGAGCACCTGGGTACACGGTTTTCGAGGACCCGGGATCCCTTGGTAGTTGTAGATGCGGGGTCTCGTCCATGCACTTCACACAGCCGTTGAATCCGTGGCCGACCTGGGCAGATACATATGCGTAACCAGGATAGTCCGTGACCGTCGTGATCAACGCGGCTCTCATATCGAAATAAGTTCTAGTGTAGGCGTCCCACGTACGGGGTGGCGTCTTCCACAACGTGTCTAACTCCTCTTTCAGCAGCCCGAGATACAAATGCATGTCGACACCTGGTTGTTTCGGCCCCTGAATGAGAATACTCAGGTGTATGTACCTTTGCTTGGTGCACAGCCACGGGGGTAGGTTGTAAGGCCATACAAACACAGGCCAGGTGCTATGCGTGCTACTCTGGTTGCCGAACGGATTGAGTCCATCGGTGCTCATACCCAGCCTGATGTTCCTTGCGTCGCCCCCGAACCTAGGGAAGGCGATGTCCAATGCTTGCCACTGTCCAGCGTCTGAAGGGTGTGTCAGCATATAGCCCATCTCCGGATCTTCTTCGGGCTTCTGCCTTTCCGCGTGCCATTGCATGAGCTTTGCTTCCTTAGGGTCCACGAAATACCGCTGCAGACGGGGAGTGATAGGAAAGTACCATACCACTTTTCGAGGTACCTTCTTGTTCCCAACCTTGTACCGTCCGTGGCCGCACACCGGACATGTGGTTCTGTCCTTGTACTCGCACCTATAAATCACACAATCATTAATGCAGGCGTGGTATTTTTCGTGCGGTAGGTCAAGGGGACACACGACTTTCTTGGCCTCCTCGATACTACTTGGCAATGTGTTCCCCTCCGGGAGACGATCGTGCCAGAATTTCAAGTTCTTGCTGAAGCTGGAATCGGTCCACTTGTTCTGCGTCTTCATCTGCAGGTAATCAAGCGTTACATGCAAGCGCGTATCCTGCGGACGGCACCCAGGAAAGATCGGAGTCATCCCGTCTTTCTCCATTTGCGACAGCTTGGCTCTCTCTCTAGCTGCAACTCTATCGTTGCTCGTCTCCTGGAGGAGAAGATCTTGAACATGAGAGTCCCGCAAGGCCGAAATTAGCGGGGTCGCGCCGGAATCTTCTTCTTCATCATGATGATCTTCTCCGCCGGCATCTTCTTCTTCATGATGATCTTCTCCGCCGACTTCTTCTTCATGATGATAGTCCCCGTCGGCATGATGATAGTCTTCTTCATGATGATAGTCGTCTCGCTCGACATGGTCTTCATGCGCACCATTTGATGGGGCCGGCCGCGCCTGGTTGTCTTGCATGAAACCGCGCCTCAGCAGGTGCTCCTCCAGTTGTCCGGAATCAGGGTTGATCCAGCGCTCGAGTTTGCATGATCGACACGGACATCTTATCTGGCGCCTATTGTTCCGAATCATGTCCTCCTTCGCGTCTATCTTGTATCTAGAGATTCGAGCGGAACTCATCGAGAGGACCATGCTTGCCTGCAAATGGTATACATAGAACAGGAAATTAGAACCGCAACAAATGCACACACATGCATGGGCCGTACCTCTCCTCAAGGTATTACATGGAGCGGAAAAATTCGGCATGACCTCTCCTCAAGGTAGGACATATGGGTAGTGCAAAACTTGCCGAAACGGAAATGAATCAACATTTCGGCAAACATCCATGCACCACACCGGCACACACACAAGCGCTTCACCTGCAACAAGCATCCATACACACGACGGCCACACAAGATCTACAAGCATATGCATGTCTCCTCCAAGCATATGTATGTCTCCTCCAACTACTCACCTTGTAGATTCGATACCGAGACGAGACCGCGATCGATGAGTTCGAGAGGAGGAGAGAGTATGGAGAGCCTTCTCCTCAACTCCAATTATGTATCAACCAAAGTAAGTGCAATAAATACCCAAGCAAGTGAAAAGTATGGCCAAAATGGTATGAGAGAGAAGGGGGGACGAGCTAGATGGAGGAAGAAGAATGGCTTGGGTAGTGTGGTAGGTGGGAGGTTGGCTCTACTTTTGTATATCTGGTTCGCTAATTCTGTGGCGCACCTGACACAGTGCGCCACAGAATACCTTATTTCTGTGGCGCACGAGACAGTGCGCCACATAATACCTTATTTTTGTGGCGCACCTGGCTATGCCACAGAATAACTTATTTCTGTGGCGCACCAGGGTCGTGCGCCATAGAAAAAGTAAAACCAATGATTGGAAGTGACAGGAGTGTGGGCCCCACCAAGTTTTTGTGGCGCATGGATCCCTGGTGCGCCACAAAATTAAGCTATTTCTGTGGCGCACCGTGCCTGGTGCGCCGCCACAAAATAACTTTCTGTGGCACATTTTTAGTGGTGCGCCACAGAACTAAGCTCCACCTATAAGCGTTTTCCTACTAGTGAAAATTAGTGGGAACAAAAACTTTTATTGTCCCACTTAACATGCATAGTATTCAAGCATGTAGGATGTGATCTTTGCCATGATTGTTTGTTGAAGTGTTCGACATGAAACTAAAACCCTAAACCTTGCTCTTTGAGGGCAAAAAGTAATAAAATAAAAAGAAAACAAAATAAAAGAAAAGGCCTATGTGAGCAAATAGCCATATTTACAAAAAATGAACTAGGCCATGTTCTACCTTGTTAGATGATTTGAAAAACCTCAACAAACCCAACCTATCACTTACCAACTAAATCAAAGGTGAAACAAAAATAAAATAAAAATATACATAGAGGCATATGTGGCATATAGCCATAATGGCAAATCTTGACCTATGCCCTCATACCTTACCCAAATGGTTTGAAACCATTACTAAACCCCATCTAACCCTAAATGGACCCTAAACCATGCCCAAGTGAATCAAGTGAAACAAAATAGAAGAAAAAGAAAAATAAGAATAACACCACATATGTGCTTATGGCCATTTTTGTAAATCTTTAAGCTAAGCCATTTTTTATTGTGTCAATGGTTTGGAAATGTTACTAAACTAATAAGACTCACTTTTGAATCAAGAAAACCCAAATCAAATCAAAGGAAAAAATCAAATTCAAGTGACACATGTGATAATGGTCACATGTGACAATTTTAATATCTTACCCACTTTGAGCCTTGGTATTAAGAGATTTCTAAACTAAACATTTTCAACTCTTTGCACCTCATCCAAGACCTCATCAAGGTGAACAACTTTGGTGTTGACCACCTTGACTAATTCATTTTCAATTCTTTAATATAAAGATGCAAAGTGGTGACACTGAATCAGATTCTAGATCCTATACTTTTTGGATTTTCACAAAACCACTCAACTTTGCAAACCAAGACCATCACAATGTTCCAATCATTCTTTGAGACACACCCATAAAATTTTGGCCAAATTTAAATATTTTTCTTCGCCATTAACACAAACACCTGGTGGGCACAATTCTGGAATTTGCCTACACTCTAATATCCAGCATGTATTAGACTAAACCCTCATGCTTTTGGTCATCATTAACCTCCTCTCACCCCCAGTACCCCATGCCAGGCTTTGGAGACAAGGACCAAAGCAAGAAATGATCAAAAGTAACCCATGCCAAGCCCCTTTGGCATCACCATGCCATCATCACCATCTTCCCTCTCCTCTCCTCCTCACTTTGTCAACGAGACTCCTCTCACTCCCCTACGCACGCCTGTACCCTCCCTGGCCGAAGAAACGCACGATACTGGCCAGAACGACACGCGCCCAGACGCGCCCAGACGCGCCTGCACCGCAGTACGCCCTAGAGCGTATGAGCACGCCACCGGACGCGCCAAGAGCCGCCTCGCCCCCATCGCATCGTCCTCCCTCGCCTCCTCGCATGCGCAAAACCACACCCTCTGCTCTCCTGACAACCTTGATGACCCACAAGTATAGGGGGTGTATCGTAGTACTTTCGATAAATAAGAGTGTCGAACCCAACGAGGAGCAGAAGGTGTTGACAAGCAGTTTCGATGAAGGATTCACTGTAAATGCTCACAGACAAGTATTCAGGGGGTTTTGATATAGCAGATAAATAAAGTACGAGTAAGTAAAATGCGAGAGAAATAATTGCAGCGAGTGGCCCAATCCTTTTAGCACAAAGGACAAGCCGGTTTGTTTACTTATAATGACCAAACGTTCTTGAGGACACACGGGATTTAGTCTAGTGCTTTCGCTTCATATAGGATTAATCTTCATTGTTTTGATAAGTGTTGTGTGGGTGAACCTATGCTAATGCACCGCCCTTCCTAGGACTAATACATACTTGTGATTATACCCCTTGCAAGCATCCGCAACTACAAGAAAGTAATTAAGATAAATCTAACCACATCCTTAAACTCGAGAGATCCTGCCATCCCCCTCCCGCATCGATATACCAAACGGGGTTCTGTGTTCTTGTCACTCCGGCAACCCCACAATTAGCAAACGAATACAAGATGTATTCCCCTAGGCCCATAAAGGTGAAGTATCATGTAGTCGACGTTCACATGACACCACTAGAAGAATAACACCACAACTTAAATATCATAACATTGAATATTACTCAACATAATTCACTACTAACATTTAGACTTCACCCATGTCCTCAAGAACTAAACGAACTACTCACGAGACATCATATGGAACATGATCAGAGGTGATATGATGATGAATAACAATCTGAACATAAACCTTGGTTCAATGGTTTCACTCAATAGCATCAATAACAAGTAGAAATCAACACTGGGAGAGTTTCCCCTATCAAACAATCAAGATCCAACCCAAATTGTTACAGCGGTGACGAGGTGCAGCGGTGGAGATGGCGGTGATGACGATGGAGATGATGGTGATGATGACGGAGATGATGTCCAGCTCGATGACGGTGACGATGGCGTCGATTTCCCCCTCCGGGAGGGAATTTCCCCGGCGGATTCCTGCCCGCCGGAGAGCTCTTTTCTCTCTGGTGTTTTCCGCCCCGCAGAGGCGGCTGTGTCTCTTCGTCCCTCTGTAGCTTAGGTTTTCGGGACGAAGAAGTACGCGAAGGAGAGGAGGCCAGAGGGGGTGTGGGCCCCCTCCCCACAAGCGGCGCGGCCGGGCACCGGGGCCCGCGCCGGCCTATGGGGGGCCCATGGCGGCCCCCTCTGGCCCCCTCCTTCGGCTGTTCCTCCTTCGGAAAAATAGGATTTTCCGTATAATTTCACAATTGCTGATCTTCAGAAATTGCATTACGACGGTGTTTTTCCAGAGAACTCGACTCGGTGCGCGATTCTCCAATAATCATGAAACATGCAAAATAGATGAAATAACATAAGTATCATCTCTAAATATGAAATATATCAATGAATAACAATAAATTATGATATAAAATAGTGATGCAAAATGGACGTATCAACTCCCCCCAAGCTTAGACTTCGCTTGTCCCCAAGCGAAACTGAACTCAGTAAACAAGACCACATGTTTATGGAGTGAAGAGTCGATAAATAAAATACGGACAAGAAGCATCATATTAATTCACACAAGACATTCTAGTGAACAACTTCCCAATATGATTCAACTTGAAACAAGTAAAAGGAGATCACAAATAAAGGTGCATAGGAAATCATAATTGGTGATGGCAAACTTCGTTCTTGGTCAGAGAACATTTAACAGATTGTACTTATTTATCGAGCAGCGCTCTTATATTAAAGCTTATAGCAAAATTTGCATACTCAATCATAATAATCTCCTCATAATCATTGATAATCTTCAAAGCTATATTCATTCAGATAAAACTTGTACTAAACAAGGAAGAATAAAAGGCATGATTAAATATATCACAATATAGATGGTTGAATCACAACAACTCAATTGCTTGCTTAAGATGGAGGGAAATAGGTTTACTGACTCAACATATAAAGTAAAAGATAGGCCCTTCGCAGAGGGAAGCAGGGATTAAATCATGTGCTAGAGCTTTTCAAATTTTGAAATCATATAAAGAGCATAAAAGTAAAGTTTTGAGAGGTGTTTGTTGTTGTCAACGAATGGTAGCGGGTACTCTGACTACCTTATCAACCAGACTTTCAAGAGCGGCTCCCATGAAGTTTTATTTTAAGTTGACACTCCTTCCAACCTTTGCTTTCACAAACCATGGCTAACCGAATCCTCGGGTGCCTGCCAACAATCTCATACCATGAAGGAGTGTCTTTTTATTTTAGTTTTATTTAGATGACACTCCTCCCCACCTTTGCTTTCTCAAGCCATGGCTAACCGAATCCTCGGGTGCCTTCCAACAATCACATACCATGGAGGAGTGTCTATTTGTAAAATTATGAAAGTTAATTAATTGGGGCTGGGAACCCCATTGCCAGCTCTTTTTGCAAAGTTATTGGATAAGCGGATGAAGCCACTAGTCCATTGGTGAAAGTTGCCCAACAAGATTGAGAGATAAAACACCACATACTTCCTCATGAGCTATAAAACATTGACACAAATAAGGGATGATAAATTTTGAATTGTTTAAAGGTAGCACACGATATTTACTTGGAATGGCAGGAAATACCATGTAGTAGGTAGTTATGGTGGACACAAATGGCATAGGTTTGGGTTAAGGTTTGGATGCACGAGAAGCATTCCCTCTCATTACAGGTCTTTGGCTAGCAAGGTTAATTAGCAAGCATAAGACTTGAGGGAAGCAAACAAATATGCATGTGATAGAAACAATCATGCATCTTCCTTGTAAGCACAAACAATTTTAACTTCAGAATACTAAGCTCATGGCTAACAAGAAAGAAAGATAATGAAACAACATATCTACATGTATTTCTTCTCTACTTAAACTCAAAGTGTTGTTGCTATTGACCAATGCTAAGTATGCCAAAACCAAATAGATTTACTCAATGCTCCCAAAGTGATACCAATACTAACAACAAGATCAACCACATAATAGAGATTGCAAACTAAAATAAGATGTGCAATATGTAAATGATAAAACTTCTCATTAATATTCCATAACGATAACTCACACCAAGGGATACATAGATAACCAACTAAAGAGAGATACTTCCATACCGCAAACATCTTATATGATAACTTCCCTACTCATGATATGACACTACTTGATAGTAAAAAGGTAAAAGATAGTGATGATGTGATACCGCGGCACTCCCCCAAGCTTGGAACAAACCAAGGGGATGCCAATACCGATGACGAATTACTCCTTCGGTGGTGATGGTGGTGGTCCGTTCCTGCGATCCTTAAAGATCTCCTTCAGCTTCAGCTTCTCAGTTTGGCAGTTCTGCACTAAGACTCGAAGAGATTCATTGTTATCTGAAAGTGGCGGTGGCGGCCTTGTGATAGGAATTGCGTAATATTCCAGCATTCTGCGAAGTCGGTGGTTCTCCTCAAGAAGTATCTCCACTTCCCTTCTCAGCGCACGGTATTGATCACAAAACTCATCGGTAACCCGTAGTGCTTCCTCCACACAAGGGAAAGAGTTGAGGCTAAGAGCAAGCGGTAGAGGTCCCTGCAGGTTATGAGAAAAAGAACGTCCAGTGTTAACCGATCCCACCAAGATTGGCTTACTCCCCACAGTTTGCAGCTTCCTTTTCATTGATGACATCTCCTTTACTTCCTCCTTGAATTCTCCTTCCAACTCGAGGTCTTGAATATCTTCCTCCAAAGGCCCCTTGTCCTTGTTGTTGGAGACCATGGTGCTTCTAGATCAAAACAGATCCTGGCAGAAAACAGCTCGAAACAAAACACGACGAGAAAACGATATACGGACCTCCAGGGGTCTGGGGGATTATATAGCAGAAATTTTCACGACAGAAGGAAAGTACCAGGTCGAACAAGAGTCGGAGAGGGACACCGAGGCGATGTCCTCATAGGGCGGCGCGGCCAGGCAGGGCCCGCGCCGCCATGGGGCACGCCCGTGCGCTCTCCTCCACTGTTCGATCTCGTAATTTTTCATATTTTCCGAACATAGCAAAAACATTGTTCGTAGTTAAACGCTGACTTTTTATTATAACTAACCTATTAAAGTCGAACTCTGCAACTGTCAATTTGACCTTTGATGAAAGCTTCGGAGTTACCACTTGAATAACATCAACATCTTCATTATAAGAATCTCCAGAGATATAATGCTTGAGTCTTTGTCCATTCACTACTTGTGTGGCATCACCTTGCAGAGAACTAATTTTAATTGCTCCTGAACGATACACCTCCACAATGACATATGGTCCTTCCCATTTTGAGAGTAATTTTCCTGTAAAAAATCTAAGACGAGACCGATACAATAGGACTTTATCCCCAACATTAAATTCTCTTTTGATAATTCTTCTATCATGCCATTTCTTAACTTTCTCTTTAAAGAGTTTAGCATTTTCATAAGCTTCACTTCTCCATTCATCTAGAGAACTCAATTGTAGCAACCTCTTCTTACCGGCAAGTTTAGGATCTTTATTTAGTTCTCTTACAGCCCAATAAGCTTTGTGCTCTAGTTCTAAAGGTAAATGACAAGCTTTTCCATAAACCATTTTATACGGTGACATACCCATAGGATTTTTATAAGTAGTTCTATAAGCCCATAGTGCTTCCTTCAATTTAATAGCCCAGTTCTTTCTAGATTTATTAACGGTCTTTCCCAAAATAGATTTAATCTCTCTATTTGATAATTCTACTTGCCCACTAGTTTGAGGATGATAAACGGAAGCAATCCTATGATCAATACCATATTTAGCAAGAGTTTTTCTAAAACCACCATGAATAAAATGAGAACCTCCACCAGTCATAATATATCTAGGTACTCCAAACCTAGGAAAAATAATATCTAAAAGCATTTTTAAAGAAGTCTCACCATCAGCACTTTTTGTGGGTATAGCTTCCACCCATTTAGTAACATAATCAATAGCGACAAGTATATGAGTGTTACCTTCTGAAGAAGGGAAGGGACCCATGAAGTCAAATCCCCAACAATCGAATGGTTCAATAACAAGAGTATAATTCATAGGCATTTCATTGCGTCTGGAGATATTACCAACCCTTTGACATTCATCACAAGATAAAATAAACTTCCTTGCATCTTTGAAGAGAGTTGGCCAATAAAAACCTGATTGTAGAACCTTTTGCGCGGTTCTATCTCCGGCGTGATGTCCTCCATAAGCACTACCATGACACTTACTCAATATCTCTTGTTGTTCATATTCGGGAACACATCTTCGCATAATACCATCCACTCCTTCTTTATATAAGTGTGGGTCATCCCAAAAATAATGCCTCAAGTCATAAAAGAATTTCCTCCTTTGCTGAGCTGAAAAGGTTGGAGGCAAGTACTTGGATACAATAAAGTTAGCATAATCAGCATACCAAGGACTATCTCGCGAGTTCACCTTTATTACAGCCAATTGTTCATTTGGAAAACTATCATTAACAGGAACATGATCATAAGCAATATTTTCCAATCTAGATAAATTATCAGCAACAGGATTATCAGCACCTTTCCTATCTATAATATGTAAATCAAATTCTTGCAAAAGAAGCACCCATCTAATAAGCCTTGGCTTAGCATCTTTCTTTGTCATAAGGTATCTAATTGCAGCATGATCAGTATGAATCGTGACTTTTGAATCAACAATATAGGATCTAAACTTGTCACAAGCAAATACTACAACTAATAATTCTTTTTCAGTTGTAGCATAATTTCTTTGAGCAGCATCAAGAGTTTTGCTAGCATAATGAATAACATTTAATTTTTTATCTACTCGCTGTCCAAGAACAGCGCCTACAGCAAAATCACTAGCATCACACATAATTTCAAAAGGTAAGTTCCAATCAGGAGGTTCAACTATAGGAGCAGTTGTTAAGGCTTTCTTTAGAGTTTCAAAAGCTTCTTTACAATCATCATCAAAAACAAAAGGTACATCTTTTTGAAGAAGATTAGTAAGAGGCTTTGAAATCTTGGAGAAATCTTTAATAAATCTCCTATAAAACCCAGCATGACCAAGAACACTACGAATACCTTTAACATCCCTCGGATAGGGCATCTTCTCAATTGCTTCAACTTTAGCTCTATCAACTTCAATACCTCTCTCGAAATTTTATGTCCCAATACAATTCCTTCATTAACCATAAAGTGGCATTTCTCCCAATTAAGAACAAGGTTAGTTTCTTCACATCTCTGCAATACTTTATCAAGGTTTCGCAAGCAATTATCAAAAGAATTCCCATAGACAGAAAAATCATCCATGAATACCTCTACAATATTCTCACAAAAGCCATGAAAAATAACAGACATGCATCTTTGAAAAGTAGCAGGAGCATTACATAAACCAAAAGGCATACGTCTATAAGCATAAGTTCCATAGGGACAAGTGAAAGTGGTTTTCTCTTGATCTTTAGTTTTAATGTTAATTTGTGAAAACCCATAATAACCATCAAGAAAGCAAAAATGAGTATTTTTAGACAACCTCTCTAACATTTGATCAATAAAGGGTAAAGGGTAATGATCTTTCTTAGTAACCTTATTAACTTTTCGATAATCAATGCACATTCTATACCCTACAACTACTCTTTGAGGGATGAGCTCTTCATTATCATTAGGCACAACAGTCATTCCTCCTTTCTTAGGAACACAATGCACAGGACTAACCCATCTACTATCAGCAATAGGATATATAATACCAGCTTCAAGAAGTTTTAATACCTCATTCCTTACCACATCCTTCATCTTCGGAATTAGACGACGCTGATGTTCAACAACAGGATTTGCATCATCTTCCATATTGATAGCATGTTGGCAAATAGAGGGAGAAATCCCCTTCAAATCATCAAGAGTGTAGCCAATAGCTCCTCGGTGTTTCTTCAATATTTCCAATAACCTTTCTTCTTCAAATTTGAAAGCTTAGAACTAATAATAACAGGATATATTTTCTTATCATCAATATGAGCATACTTAAGATTATCAGGCAATGGTTTTAAATCAAAAATAGGATCTTCCTTTGGTGGTGGTGTTGTACCTAAATCTTCAACCGACAAGTCATGTTTAAGAATGGGTTGACGAAGGAAAATTTCATCAAGCTCATTCCTTTCTTCCCTAAAGACTTCACTCTCACTGTCTTCAAGATGTTGCTGCAAATGATTATTAGGAGCAAGAGCAATAGACGCACACTGTTCAACTCTAAAATCATTATTAGGCAAATCAGCTTTATAAGGATTTGGCAAATTTAGAGAAATTAAACTCATAAGATTCACCAGCAAATTTAGTCACAATTTTTTCCTTCTTGCAATCTATAACAGCTCCACAAGTATTTAGAAAAGGTCTACCAAAAATAATAGGACAAGACTAACTAGCAGCAGAACCAAGTACAAAAAAGTCAGCAGGATATTTAATCTTAGCACATAAAACTTCCACATCTCGAACAATACCAATAGGAGAGATAATTTCTCTATTAGCTAGCCGAATAACCACATCAATATCTTCAAGTTCACAAGAACCAATTTCATGCATGATCTCCGTATAAAGCTCATAAGGAATGGCACTAATACTTGCACCAATGTCACATAAACCATAATAACAATGATCACCAATTCTAACAGAGAGCATAGGAACACTAGCTTTCCTAGACTTATTAGGATCCGAAACAATATTAGAAGCATCTTCACAGAAAATAATATGACCATCTTCTACATTTTCAATCACAAGATCTTTAACTATTGCAATAGCAGGTTCAACCTTTATTTGTTCTTCAGGTTCTATAGGTTTCTTTGCACTTTTATTAACCGCACTAGTTATAACAGAATACTCCTTCATTTTAGCAGGAAAAGGAGTTTTTTCAATATATGCTTCAGGAAGAATATGATCAATAGTTTCAATTATAGCACATTTATTTATAGATGGATCAGTTCTATCTTTGTATGGTTCATGATACTTATCAAAATTCTTCCTAGGCAATTCAAAGTGAGAGGCAAAAGCTTTATAAAAATTTGCAACGACTTGAGAATCAAGACCATAAGCAGCACTCATATTACGAAATTTATCAATCTCCATAAAAACTTCAATGCATTTATAATCATAGTTTATACCTGACTCTCTATCTTTGTCGTTCTCCCATCCTTCAGTATTCTCCTGGATCCGATCAAGAAGGTCCCTTTTAAACTCTTCTTTGTTGCGTGTAAATGATCTAGAACAAGAAGTATCCAAAGAGGTCTTATCTTGAAAAGACAGCCTTGCATAGAAATTATCAATAATAATATTACCAGGAAGCTCATGAATGGGGCATTTGAGCATTAAAGATTTCAATCTCCCCATGCTTGGGCAATACTCTCTCCATCATGAGGCCAGAAATTATATATGCGGTTCCGATCTTTGTGAATTTCACTTGGAGGATATAATTTCGAATAGAATAAAGGCACAATGTCCTCCCAATCAAGAGAATCACCATTCTTCAGCAATTTATACCAATGCGCCGCTTTACCATACAGCGATATAGAGAATAGTTTCTTTCTAACTTCATCCATATCAATACCTACACATTTGAATAACCCGCATAATTCATGTAAAAACAGTAAATGATCTCCAGGATGGACAGTTCCATCCCCTTCATAGCGGTTATCCACAACACGTTCAATAATTTTCATAGGTATTTTGTATGAAACCTCTTTCTCACCTGGCGCCTCATCCACTACCTTTGCAGTAGTAGTAGATTTTCCAAATAGGAATTCAAGAGAAGATCTCTCCATAATGAATTATAGCAGCAGGCAGAAATAAAATCAGCAAACAATAAAGGTTTTTCTTACCAATTCCACTTACCAATAGCGCTTCACTCCCCGGCAACAGCGCCAAAGGTCTTGCTGACCCACAAGTATAGGGGGTATCTTAGTACTTTCGATAAATGAGTGTCGAACCCAACGAGGAGCAGAAGGTATTGACAAGCAGTTGATGAAGGATTCACTGTAATGCTCACAGTAAGTATTGGGGGTTTTGATATAGCAGATAAATAAAACGAGTAAGTAAAATGCGAGAGAAATAATTGCAGCGAGTGGCCCAATCCTTTTTAGCACAAAGGACAAGCCGATTTGTTTACTTATAATGACCAAACGTTCTTGAGGACACACGGGGATTTAGTCTAGTGCTTTCGCTTCATATAGCTGATTAATCTTCATTGTTTTGATAAGTGTTGTGTGGGTGAACCTATGCTAATGCACCGCCCTTCCTAGGACTAATACATACTTGTGATTATACCCCTTGCAAGCATCCGCAACTACAAGAAAGTAATTAAGATAAATCTAACCACATCCTTAAACTCGAGATCCTGCTATCCCTCCCGCATCGATATACCAACGGGGGTTCACTGTCACTCCGGCAACCCCACAATTAGCAAAAGAATACAAGATGTATTCCCCTAGGCCCATAAAGGTGAAGTATCATGTAGTCGACGTTCACATGACACCACTAGAAGAATAACACCACAACTTAAATATCATAACATTGAATATTACCCAACATAATTCACTACTAACATTTAGACTTCACACATGTCCTCAAGAACTAAACGAACTACTCACGAGACATCATATGGAACATGATCAGAGGTGATATGATGATGAATCGCAATCTGAACATAAACCTTGGTTCAATGGTTTCACTCAATAGCATCAATAACAAGTAGAAATCAATACCGGAGAGTTTCCCCTATCAAACAATCAAGATCCAACCCTAATTGTTACAACGGTGACGAGGTGCAGCGGTGGAGATGGCGGTGATGATGATGGAGATGATGGTGATGATGATGGAGATGATGTCCAGCTCGATGACGGTGACGATGGCGTCGTCGATTTCCCCTCCGGGAGGGAATTTCCCCGGCGGATTCCTGCCCGCCGGAGAGCTCTTTCTTCTCTCGCGTTTCCCCCCGCAGGCGGCTGTGTCTCTCCGCGACTATCCCCCCGTAGCTTAGGTTTTCTGGACGAAGAAGTACGCGAAGGAGAGGAGGCCGAGGGGTTGTGGGCCCCTCCCCACAAGGCGGCGCTGCCAGGCTCCGCTCCGCGCCGGCCTATGGGGCCCATGGCGGCCCTCCGGCCTCCTCCTTCGGCTGTCTCCGTCTTCTGAAAAATAGGATTTTCCGTATAATTTCCGTCAATTGCTGATCTTCCGAAATATTGCATTCCGACGGTGCTTTTTCCAGCAGAATCCTGACTCCGGTGCGCGATTCTCCAATAATCATGAAACATGCAAAATAGATGAAATAACATAAGTATCATCTCTAATTATGAAATTGTTATCACCAGAATTTGACCAAGCCAGAGGTGGGCCGTGATCAAGATGGACTTAAGGATATATACACGGAAGAAATATGTGAATCGGCCTTGTGTACCAAGTTTGGCTAATTGCCCATGTATCTGTAATATATTAGGATACGTGTCGTTTGGAGATTAGAGTTTCGCCTCGTGCCCAGTTGGGATTGCTCCCACGTTAGAAAGTCCCCCGGACTATAAATATGTATCTAGGGTTTATGAAATAAACAACAACCAACGTTCAACACAAACAAATCTCGGCGCATCGCCAACTCCTTCGTCTCGAGGGTTTCTCCGGTAAGCACCATGCTGCCTAGATCGCATCTTGCGATCTAGGCAGCACGAGCCTGCCCCGTTGTTCATGCGTTGCTCGTGCTGAAGCCTTTGATGGCGAGCAACGTAGTTATCATAGATGTGTTAGGGTTAGCATTGTTCTTAGCATCATATGCTCGTAGTGCAACCCTTGCGCATCTAGCCGCCCTTGTACCTTATCTTAGGTGTAGGGGCGGCACCCCGCTTGATCATTATTTAGTAGATCTGATCCGTTACTGCTCCTTGGTTCATCAAGGATTAGTTTAACATCCGCAATAGTTAGGCCTTACAAAGGGTTGGAGGATCCAGCGGCGTGTAGGGTGTAGTTTGCTAGCCCTAGACAGACGTTCCGAGGATCAACCTCGTGTTGGTTTTTAGGCCCTGTCTAGGATTGGCTTACGATCACCGTGCGCGAGCGCGAGGCCCAATCGTGAGTAGGATGATCCGATTATGCGGTGAAAACCCCAAATCGTCGTAGATCATATTAGCTTTATCTTGATCAAGCAGGACCACCATATATTCGGCCACCTTGGACGAATCATGGGTGGATCGGCTCGAGCCGATTCACAGATAACCCGAGAGCCGATCGAGGCTCGTATTTAACGTTTACGTGTGTGCCCTGCAGGAAACTAAGCGAGGCATCATACACACCTTCCTGACCAGGTATAGGTCAGGTGGCACGCCCTTGCAATAAGCATCGGACGTGTGACCAGGAGGCTTTGCGGGCCGCCGCCAGGGACCTGGGCCAGCCGCAGCCCTAGTTGTTCCCGGCTCCCACGGTGTTGACCGCCGCTGCCCGCCGGTGGGTTTCGACGTCAACACATTTCGCACGCCCGTGGACGCATCTTCGACATCTACCACATCGCTCATCTACATCTGAGATGGCGGAGCACTCCGGTCAAGTACGAGGACCTGGCTGACGAGCTCAAGAAAAAGCACGACGAGACCAAGGCAGTCCTCGAAACCGAGCTCATCGGCTCCCTCCACGGCGCCCGCTCCCATGGCATCAGCACCAACGTGGTAGAACTTGGGTACCGCCCTGGAAAAGGTAACGATGAGGACGGCTGCTCTCATAGCAAGGATGAAGAAGGAGCCGGCCCACGCGATCGGCCCCGACACTGCCACGAGATCCTGGTGATGATCAAGGTAGAGGCCGATTCCAGCGATCGGACCGTATTACACGCGCCACCAGCTCTCCCAGTATTCGGCGTCGACCTCACAGGTGACGGAAAGCTAGGGTATGGGTTCACCTCGGCTGACGAGCTAGAGGAAGTCGACATCGGCCCCGGGGATAAGCCTCGGCCAACTTTTATCAGCAGGAAGTTAGATCCACAGCTCAGGAGTCAGATGATTGCTCTATTGAAAGAATACCCAGATTGCTTTGCATGGGACTACACAGAGCCTGGGCTAGACAGGAGCATCATCGAACATCGGCTCCCCCTGAAGAAAGGATTTCGGCCCTTCCAGCAACGAGCACGCGATGAAGGCCGAAATCCTAGAGGAGGTCAAGAAAGAGATCGAGAAGATGTTGGCCGGATTCATCAGGTGTATGCGGAATGGATCTCCAGTATCGTTCCTGTAGAAAAGAAGGACGGCCGGTGGCGTGTGGCTATCGATTTCCGAGATCTTAACAGAGCCACTCCAAAAGATGAGTATCCGATGCCTGTGGCAGAAACATTGATCAATGCAGCTGCTGGCCACAAGGTTTTAAGCTTCATGGATGGCAACGCCGGCTATAACCAGATCTTCATGGCCCCAGAAGATATACACAAGACCGCATTCAGAGTACCAGGGGCAGTAGGTTTGTTTGAATATGTGGTCATGACCTTTGGGTTGAAGAATGCTGGCGCGACGTATCAAAGAGCCATGAATTATATATTCCACGATCTGATCGGCAAGTTGGTGGAAATCTACATCGATGATGTGGTAGTCAAGTCTGTCTCCATGGAGGGACACTTGGAAGATTTGCGACACGTCCTAGACCGAACTCGAAAGTTCGGACTGAGAATGAACCCAAAGAAGTGTGCCTTTGGTGTGACGGCCGGTCAGTTCCTAGGATTTTTGGTTCATGAGCGAGGAATTGAGATCGGCCTGAAGAGTCAGGAGGCAGTGCGTACCATGCAGCCGCCCACCACGAAGAAGGAACTCCAGCGTCTTATCGGCAAGATCAACTTCGTTCGCCGATTCATCTCCAACCTGTCAGACGGATCGAGCCGTTCATGGGTTTGGTGAAGACTAAATCCGATGACGAATTTCACCGGGGCGAAGCACAGCAGGCGTTTGATGAAATTAAACGGTATCTGACGACACCACCCGTGCTAGTGCCGCCCCAAGACAGCCGTTGTACATTTACTTGTCGCAGCCGACACGTCCATCGCCCTGCAGTGGTGCAACTCTACGAGGGCGTTGAAAAGGTCGTTTTCTACCTCAGCAGAAGGATGTTGACGCGAGACAAGGTACCCCGAGGTCGAGAAACCGTGCCTCGCCTGCTCTTTACCCGCACCAAGCCGCATCACATCCTTTTGACGGCAGAGATTTTCGTCATATGCAAGTCGACGTTGTCAAGCACATGCTGTCGGGCCCCCGTGTTGAAAGGCCGATTGGGTAAGTGGATGCTTGCGTTGTCGAGTTCGACCTTCGGTATCAGCCTGCGAAAGCAGTCAAAGGACAAGCATTGGCCGATCTCATAGCCGAGCGAATCAGTACCAATATAGCAGCACTATCCATACGTGCATGGGCTATGTTCTTCGATGGATCGGCTTGCGACGATGGTTGTGGCATCGGCATTCTGCTCGTATCGCCTAGGGGGGCGGAATACTCCTTCTCCATCAGATTGTCTACCCCTTGCACCAACAACGTGGCGGAATATGAGGCGGTACGTAAGGGGATGGAGTTGCTACTAGAAGCTGGAGCAGAAGCAGTAGAACTTTTTGGAGACTCCAAGTTGGTAATCAACCAGCTCACGGATGAATATAAGTGCGAGAGTGAATCGCTTTTCCCATATTGGATGGAATGCCGTGAGTTAATGACACAGTTTCGGTACATCAACTTTAATTGGGTCCCAAGATCCCGAAATACCGAGGCCAACGATCTCGCGTAAATGGCGTCAGGCTACATAGACACACCAAAGGGTCAGAAGTTCAGGTCCAGTTCCTGGAACAAGATGATTGGAGAGCCGAAATCTTCAATTACTTAAAAGATTCGGCTCGGGGGGCACCTAAACGGGTAAGATACAAAGCCATGAAGTATGTCCTCATAGGAGACGATATGTTCTACAGGACGTTGGAAGGGTTACTACTCAAGTGCCTGGGACCAACTGAGTCTAATCGGCTCTTACATGAGGTGCATGAAGGCGCCTGCGGAACTCATCAATCGGCTCACAAGATGAAGTGGCTAATTAGGCGCTCAGGGTTCTATTGGCCCACCATGCTTGAAGATTGCTTCAATTACTACAAGGGATGCCAGGCATGCCAGATGGTTGGGAAGATTCAGATGGTACCAGCATCAGCGATGAACCCTATCATCAAACCTTGGCCATTCCGAGGGTGGGGCATAGACATGATCGGCAAAATCCATCCGGCTTCGAGTAAAAAACACGAATGGATTTTGGCCATCACAGATTACTTCACCAAGTGGGTGGAAGCCGTCCCTATGAAGAAGGTAAAATCAGAAGATGTGATTAAGTTCGTGAAGGAACACGTGATTCATAGGTTCGGGATTCCCCAAACCATCACGACCGATGGAGGTTCGGTCTTTGTTTCTAAAGAATTCAGGAGATTCTGCGATGACATGGGGATTAAACTGATCCGATCATCTCCGTACTATGCTCAGGCTAACGGGCAAGCTGAAGCGTCCAATCAGAGCTTAATCAAGCTGATCAAGAGAAAGATTGAAGAGAACCCAAGGGATTGGCATGAGAAGTTATCAGAGGCATTATGGGCCTACCGCATGTCATGCCATGGAGCTATAAAGACTTCGCCGTACCAGCTTGTCTATGGGCAAGAAGCCGTATTACCTTGGGAAATTACGGCTGGATCAAGACGTGTCACGTTTCAGAATGATCTAACAGCTGAAGAATATGCAGCTTTGATGAGTGACACTATTGAGGACGCAACAGAACTTAGGCTTTGGTCGTTGGAGAAGATTAAGGAGAACAAAGCCAGGGTAGCTCGTGCCTACAATAAGAAGGTTAGACCAAAGGAGTTTCAAGTTGGTGATCTGGTATGGGAAGCTGTGTTGCCGTTAGGAACCAGGGACAAGGCATATGGCAAGTGGTCTCCTAATTGGCATGGTCCGTACAAAGTCGTCCAGGCCTTGAAAGGTAATGCATACATGTTGGAAGAGTTGGACGGACAGAAGTTCCCAGTGGCCGTAAATGGTCAACACCTCAAGAAGTATTTCCCAAGCATGTGGGATGATGGGCACTAAGGTAGGGAGGCCGATTAGAATCGGCCAGCAAAAAGAGATGATCCAATCATGGGTACCAAAGTATGGGGGCCGATACAATCGGCCATAAAAAATTCGAGCAATTTTTATCGTAGAGCCGATGCAGCAGACATCGACTTAAGGATACAAAGCCGATGTCGCCGCCATCGACTCTAGAACAATTATACGAGACCCACGAAGTTCAGTTTAGCTTCATGAGTTTCTGTTTCCTTGGAGCGCGTCCTTGCTGATGTCCTCGCCTTGATTAAGGCTCGGGGGGCAGCTAATCTGGTGGATGCTCTGTGTTTTCAGGAGCCGATTGGAGTTGCATCGGCTGACCCTGTATCGCGGCTTTCTCCGAAAACGATGAATTATTTACGGAGGAAGACTGCTGAGACTAAAAGAGGAGGGCTCTGTAGGCCTTGGTGAGACGAGCTAGAAGACTGAAATTGAGCTAATTGAAAGATAAATCGGGAGAACAATTGTTACTGGTTCAAAGGAGCAGCTCTGCAAGGAAGAGCCGCTGGCTCTCAAAAGGGGGATCTAGTGCCCAGTACACTGCTACTACTAGTCCTATTCTACTAGTCGTCGATGTCTTCATCATCGCCGTCGCCGATGTCGTCGGCGTCGCTCCCAGGAAGCTCCTCGTCGCTGCGGCCCCAGCCTTTGGTCGGAGCCTCGTCTTCCTCGTCATCATCATCATACTCGATGTCCGCCCAAGAGCGGAAGCGTTTCGTCGGCGGGTACCCAGCGGAAGAGGAGGAATCATCCTCCTCCTGCTCCTCTTCCCCTTCTTCGTCATTATCTTTGGCCTCGCTGTCCGTCCACATATGGGGGCGCTTCTTCGAAGGAAGCTCGGTGGAGGGGGAGGCCTTGGTCTTCTCTACTTCTCCTTCTTTCTCATCCTTATCGGAGGAGATGGGGTTCGCCCCGGAATGGAGGTCGTCCTCTTTCTTGTTCTTCGGCAACGGTTGGAGGGGAAGGCCTGAAGAGGAAGAGGAAGACATTGCTACAGGGAAGAGAGTTTTTGTTGGTGCCGATAGCTAGAACGGAGGAAGAGGATGAAGAGGGCTAATCAGTCGGCGCGGTTAAATAAAGGAGGAGCCTAGTGGAAATTTAATGCCACAGCAGTTTCCGAGAAGATGATGCCCAACAGAAAAATTTTGCGGCCACGTGGAAAGGTGGAAGGGGCAAGGCGTCATGATGAAGAACACTGCAGCAGTTCTGCTCGGCCACGACATGACCCGACGAAGGAAAAGCATAATGATTTTGGAAATGTCATTTCCAAAACCAGGGGGCATGTGTTATCACCAGAATTTGACCAAGCCAGAGGTGGGCCGTGATCAAGATGGACTTAAGGATATATACACGGAAGAAATATGTGAATCGGCCTTGTGTACCAAGTTTGGGCTAAATTGCCCATGTATCTGTAATATATTAGGATACGTGTCGTTTGGAGATTAGAGTTTCGCCTCGTGCCCAGTTGGGATTGCTCACACGTTAGAAAGTCCCCCGGACTATAAATATGTATCTAGGGTTTATGAAATAAACAACAACCAACGTTCAACACAAACAAATCTCGGCGCATCGCCAACTCCTTCGTTCGAGGGTTTCTCCGGTAAGCACCATGCGCCTAGATCGCATCTGCGATCTAGGCAGCACGAGCCTGCCCCCGTTGTTCATGCGTTGCTCGTGCTGAAGCCTTTTTGATGGCGAGCAACGTAGTTATCATAGATGTGTTAGGGTTAGCATTGTTCTTAGCATCATATGCTGTCGTAGTGCAACCCTTGCGATCTAGCCGCCCTTACACCTTATCTTAGGTGTAGGGGCGGCACCCGCTTGGTCATTATTTAGTAGATCTGATCCGTTACGGTTGCTCCTTGGTTCATCAAGGATTAGTTTAACATCCGCAATAGTTAGGCCTTACAAAGGGTTGGAGGATCCAGCGGCGTGTAGGGTGTAGTTTGCTAGCCCTAGACAGGACGTTCCGAGGATCAACCTCGTGTTGGTTTTTAGGCCCTGTCTAGGATTGGCTTACGATCACCGTGCGCGAGCGCGGGGCCCAATCGTGAGTAGGATGATCCGATTATGCGGTGAAAACCCCAAATCGTCGAGATCATATTAGCTTTATCTTGATCAAGCAGGACCACCATATATTCGGCCACCTTGACGAATCATGGGTGGATCGGCTCCTGAGCCGATTCACAGGATAACCTGAGAGCCGATCGAGGCTCGTATTTAACGTTTACGTGTGTGCCCTGCAGAAACTAAGCGAGGCATCATACACACCTTCCTGACCAGGTATAGGTCAGGTGGCACGCCCTGCACCAGCGGCGCGTGACCAGGAGGCTTTGCGGGCCGTCGCCCGAGGGGGGGCCAGCCGCAGCCCTAGTTGTTCCCGGCTCTACGTGTTGACTCCGCCACGCCCGCCGGTAAGTTTCATCGACGTAAATAGAAATATATCAATGAATAACAGTAAATTATGATATAAAATAGTGATGCAAAATGGACGTATCACCCCTCTGGCCCGCGCTCGCCCTGTCGCCGTCGCCATGATCGCCGTCTTCCGCCACGGCACTGACCGCTCCAATCACACTCCTGCATGCCCTCGTCCTCCATCTGCTGCGCCCTGACGCTCGACGTGACCGCTGTGACATCGCCAACACGACGCGCCCCCCACCTTGCCCCTCGCGCCCTGACGACGTCGCCACCATCGACCTGCCCCGCGCGCCTCGGCCTCCTCGCGCCCTATAAATAGAGCCTCCCCCGGCATTTCTTCACACTCCTCTTGCTCCCCACCTTCCTCTCGATCTCCTCGACCCTTCTCTCCTCGATTGTCGCTGGAGCAGCGCCAATTGCACGCCGGAGCCGCCGCAGCCAGTAGCCGCAAGCTCGCTGTCGATTGCGCCACCCCAGGAGACGCCACTTGTACCAGGCTGAACTCGCCGTCGACGACAACTATCTGCGACCTCCGCGAACCATCGCCGGAGCGTCGGTGAGCTCTCCCACCCCCTAGCCTCGCCGCGCCAGTAGCCTCCTCTCGCCGGAGACGACGACGCCTCTCGTCCGTCAGGTCTAGTTCTAATCGTGCGGCTCACGATAGATCTTACCGGTTCGGCGTTTAAACGATGCTGACAGTGGACCCCATTGTCAGGCGGCCCGTGTGCACCGTAAGCATAGCTGGGCCGGCCCAATTCTTTTCCCGCGCGTCCATTTCATTCAAATTCGTTCAATTCGTTTTAAATTCAAATCAACACTGGTGCTTTGCTATAAATTAAATAAATTCAAATCTACTGAGCCAAATTTGATGAATTTTATATATTTGGAAAGCTTATGAAATTCTCTATCAAACCCCACTAGTCTCAACCCTAGAATTATTATAGATAACTTGCAATAAAAATAACAATGCAGTAGGTTTTCAAACTTCAAACAATTATTCAAAATCAACCATAATGATTTTTGAGGTGATTCAAATTCTCATAATTCACATTTCAAATCCTCTAATTGTTTATGTGAAAATATGATATGGTTATTTCATATGATCATGGGCTAGAGAAAAATAATGTCTATGTGGCCATTTCTAGTCCATTTAAACTATCTGAATTAATTTATTTAAATAGTATGAGAGGTACTCTCTCATTTAAATCATTGTCCTAAGTAATCCAATATGAGGTAATGACCTTAATTTATAGCACCTCATATTTAATTACTTAGTGATATTAAATTGTTCCATAGTAATATTTAAATTGCATGAGATGAAGTATCTCATTTAAACCATCCTCCCAAATGGTAAATATGAAGTGTTGACCTTGGTCAACATGATCTCATACTTATTATTTGAGGATATTAAATCTTAGTAAATGATCAATGATAGGAAATTATTCTTCAAAGGGAATGAATAGAAACCTTAATAAATATTTCAATGAGAGGAAATTACTTTTCAAAGTAAATGAAAGTCAAACCCTAGTATGGATGCTTTTGATGATAATAGGTCATCTTGTGTGAACCATTATGGTTACTAGATTACTTAAATATTTGTTTGGTGATTGTGTACCTCGTATTTATTTTTAGATGCTAGTACCGAGTTCTACGAGGAAGAAGACTTCTACGAAGAAGAAGAAGAAGAGAACTTTGATCACTACACCAATCAAGGCAAGCTAGACTAATGCAAGCTATATTATTGCAAGTTATTACCAAGTTACCCTAATGCAAAGTTCTAATAGAGCAAGGCACCATTACACTTCTACTTTATGCTTAAGGATCCTATCCCAAGTTTTACTCTAACACGCTTTACTTTGGTTTATGAAAGATATTTTGTTCATTGTTCAATTTGGTCTAGATATGAGGTATTGCGAGATCAACAAGGTTAGCCTAGAGAACTACAATGTAGATAGCACCCCTCATGATTAGTTGTTAGTGCTAAACTAAAATTGACTACTCTAGATGGAAAACATGTGAATCAAATGACTTTGAAAACCTTGGAATGATGAGTCATTCTATTGAAAGATTTTGAAGGTGAATATGACTTGTGAATGACTTGGTGAATTTTACGAAAACTGGTGGTTGGGTTCGGATGCGATACCATTCCAATGTTAAAGTACCCCCACAATACCTGAACATTTAGGGCTTAACTGGAAATTTATGTGCTTTAGTATGGTTTCCCTCTGAACAAGCGTCATGGGGGTTATCCTGAGGCTGCCTCCATTGAAATGTGAAATGACGTGAAATGAGGTGACTGTCCTACCCAAGCCCTGTTCAGTTCCCAGGATGAAGGTTTGTCTTCACTGGGAGGCCAAGCTCATGGGGAGAGGTGCCTATACTAGGTATGTAAGTGAAAGGTTATGGTTGGTAGTCCGCACATGGATTGTGATAAATCAGGGCCAGTTAACCCTGACGGATTATTGCAAATGTTGTGGCAAAAGTGTGCGACCTCTGCAGAGTGTAAAACTATCCGAATAGCCGTGTCCACGGTTATGGACGGTTGGAAAGGCCATATTGTTCTGTCATCGGACCAATTTCAAAAATGTTACATGTGAAGGGTGACTTGTGACTTGAACTTGAAAGGTGAATTTGAATTGATCACAACAGAGTTGTGGGAATGACACTAATGTTCCCACTTGAGTTAGTTAGCAAATGAAAAGTCTTTTACTAAAGTGATTATGAAATAAACTTGCTTTATGCAAATAAACCTAGAGCTTAGAACCCCTTACTATAGTTGATAGTGCTTACATTAGTATTAGTTTGCGAGTACTTTAAAGTACTCATGGCGTCCTCGGCTATTCAAATGGCCGTACTATGAAGAGGAGTACCAGTCAAGATGATGGGACAACAGACGTCTATGATAACTAGGACTACTCCCGACGTCAACGTTGTCTGTGGAATGTATGGACCGCAACCGCTACTTCGCTTCCGCTATGTGTTTTGTAATTGGATCCTTAGATCCACTATGTTGTATTAAGACTGGATCATGTGATCCGTTGTTGTAAGACGATTATGTTATGTAATGAATGATGTTCTGGGATATCAATCTATTATGTCTCGCAAAAACAATATTCCTGGGATTGCGATGTACGACATAATAGGCATCTGGACTTAAAAATCCGGGTGTTGACATAATTTTTGATGCTCCATGCTTGTTTTACACCAATTCCACTATGTTTTACTTACACTTCGTTGCACTTTTATACATGTTCCGGCACTAACCTATTGAAAAAATGCCACAGTGTCAGTTCCATGTTTTCTGCTGTTTTTGGTTTCAGAAAAGTTGTATAGGAAATATTCTCGGAATTGGACGAAACAAAATCTGAAGTCAATATTTCACTGTAACGAAGCTAGAGTCCGAAAGGGAGTCGAAGAGGTTCAGCAGGGCGGCCAGACCAGGCCTAGGCGCGGCCCAGGCCCTTGCCACGCCTAGGGGTGGTCTGGGTCCCCCTGGCCTCCACCGACATCATCCTTCCGCCCGATTATTCACGATCTCGGAAAAAACCCAGATACCCGAGACTCCATCCACGAAAAGTTCCATCGCGGCCGCCATTGCAGAACCCATCTCGGGAAGGTTCTGAAGCTCTTCCCGGCACCCTGTCGGAGGGGGAGATCATCACCGGAGGCTTCTACATCGCCATGCCCGCCTCCGAAGTGATGCGTGAGTAGTTCGTCCCTGGACTATGGGTCCATAGCAGTAGCTAGATGGGTGCCTTCTCCAATTTGTTCCTCATGTTTAGATCTTGTGAGCCGCCTATCATGATCAAGATCATCCTTATGTAATGCGACATGTTGTGTTTGCTGGGATCCGATAAATATTGAATACTATGGTTGAGATTGATTATATACATGGCATATCTTATTTTTGATCTTGCATGCTCTCCGTTACCAGTAGATGCTTTGGCCAATTAGATGTTTGTGACTCCAAGAGGGACTATTTATGCTCGATAGTGGGTTCATGCCTCTAGTTTTCTGGAAGGGTGACAATAACTTCTAAGATTGTAGATGTGATATTGCTACTAGCTAGGGAGAAAACAACAATGTTTTATCCTAGGGTAATTCTATTGTTTACTTTACACACATTGCTTAATGTGATTATCTATTGCTTGCAACTTAATACTGAGTGTGGTGCGGACGATAACCGGAAGGTGGATTATTAGTCATAGACGCAGTTGGATTACGGTTTATGTATTATGTTGCAATGCCCAAATGAATCTCATAGTTGTCATCTTGATGTGTATGATTTGTATTCTATCAACTAGAACAGTGGCCCTCGCAAATGCGAGGGCGTTGTCTTTAATGTATTGAAAAGTTGTGATCCTAAATTTTCAGATTCAAAATATCGAGATTTCGTTGGGATTATACTCCTTTAAAAAACATAACACACAGTCTATGATGTAGAACATAAAAGTAAATTAGTGCATTGAGATTTCATACTTTTCTTATCACCTTGGTTCGAAAACACATGGCGCCCTATCAAAATTATCTTTCTTTACAAATTATTTATTTATGACGTACATAATTTTCTTATGTTTTACTAACATATAATTACAGAGTATATTAATTTAAGTCAAGTCGCATTATGAATATTGCGTCCATAAATATAATTCCAAACTAAGAATCAATTAAGATATGCTGCATAAGTTTGAAACATGCAAAACAGAGTTATACATCATCAAATGGAGTTGTTGAATATGTATTTCTTGCTCTAGGTCGATTTTGGGATATAAATGATAATTAATATTTTTAATTACCAATTACATTAAAGAATGCTCTTGGATTTTTATCTAGTAAATAACTTCTTAATTTTTATATACATAGCATCGCCTATTTTTTACAGACTGTCAGCTAGAGACTATCGACCCGTATTATTGTTCAAGAAGACATATTTAATTTATAGTTAAATCAAAAAAATTAGGATAAAAATCCTAAGCATGAGCAATATCTGCCGCTATCGGGCAATCAACCGATCATAATAAGCTCCCCCATTTTTTATTTACTTCGCGTTCTAAATTTAGTCAAAGTTTGCAAAGCTTGACGAAAAATATAGGAACAAATATCCACATCCATGATACTAAAGCATATGATATAAATATATTTTTTATGATGATTTTATTACCATACATTTTTTTGATAGATGTCAATATTTTTTCTAGTAAGTTTTACTTTGAGTAAACCTAGAACGGCGAAGTAAATAAAAATAGAGAGTAGTTGAAACCATGTAGGCATGTGGAGTTCAAATAGAGCACATGGTATTTATTATAGATCGATCAGCTAGCTATACTTTTTCCAGATTAGGTAGATTAGAAATTTTCATCAGTGATCTTAAAAAATAAAATAACTCAAATTCATGAAAGGAGGAGTGTACTTACGTTGTTTTAATAAAGTAACTCAGCATAGTGTCGTATCTTTGAGCTATGCTGACTTTTTTTCTCCTTTGATCGATCCATGAAGCACTGTGGCAACAGAGACGACATTGAACTCGCAAAAGAAAAGAGACGACACTGCTAGTTCTATTTTTTGTCGCATAGACTTCTTTTTATCGACGGACTCCTCTATTCTCTCGGAACCACCACGGCTATCTAGTTTAATCAGGCAGGCAGCGAGCACACCTCTCTTTTTTTCTAGACAGACACCTCTATTATCGGCACTTATTTTTCAATATAATACGTGTCAAACAGAACACCTCGTTTTCACAACAAACAATGGTCATTATCGATGATCGATCCCTATGTGGCCCTGTTATTCATGATGTTAGGAAGCTGATGACCTCCTTTACTTCATGCTCCATCAATCATGTTGTCCGTGGTTTAAACATTGCTGCTCATACTATAGCAAAGTTGAGTGTTTCTTTAGGCTGTATGGTGTGGCGGGGTGTTTCTCCGGATTGTATCCGTGAGATCCTTTGTAATGACATTATGATTATGTGATCAATAAAGTTTAATGTTCTCTCAAAAAAAACAATGGTCATTAAATTCCGACTGTAATTTTAAGATGTGACCATCAAATATAATTAAGGTGAGATTAACGTGGCGTCTCCATAATACATCTGTATATCTCTTCCTGAGCGGAGTTACTATTTTTTGGAGGTAAGATAGCTAAATAGTGTACACTTTTTTTCTAAACATGCTAGCGTGTTCCTAGTGTACGTTTAATTTTTTAAGAAGACTCTGGCCTATTTGCATGGGATTTGTTTCCTTGTTTTATTTTGGCTTTCCATCTATACTCAAATCACGGAGGAGAGGCCGTTTAGTTTTTTAACCGTGAATCAAACCAGAAGTCATAATGCCATACATCTTCCCACACAACCTTTTATAGGTTATCGTGTCAAGCGGGACGGTGCAATTACGTAATTATTAATATATTGTTAAATCCTAACCACACGTTTTACATCTAATAATTAAAATAATTTAAGTGATGTGGATTAACGTGATGTCTCCATTTTAGTTCCGTATTTTGCTTTTAGTATATAATAGATAGATTGTCCAGCTGTAATTTGTTCATCTAACATGCTATTTATCTTTATGGAGAGACACCATTAGTGAACTGTGGACCCAGTCCTTTCTTTTACACTGATACAATCATCATGTTATGTTTACTTACTACAAGCATTGTTCTCTTTCCATTCACTGCAAACATCTCTTTCCACACCATAAGGTTAACTCTTTGATTCAGAAAAACCAGTGAGATTGACAACCTCACTGTGAGTTGGAGCAAAGTATTGCGATTGTGTTGTGTGCAGGTTCCACGTTGTTGCCGCCGGTAGTGCGCCTTGCCAATAGTCAGCCAGCAACACCTTCAGAAGTCACGTCTTTCTCCTACTGGTCGATTAAACCTTTGTTTCTTAGTGAGGGAAAACTTACTGTTGTGCTCATCATACCTTCCTCTTAGGGTTTCCCAACTGTTTGTGTTGAGCATCATTAGCGAGGTCCCCAAGAAGAGGGTTCCTGCCAAGGTTATGTTTCATGCTCCTATAATACCACGGCTGAAACGTTTGTTCAGAAATAAAGAGCACGCCAGGTTGTTGCGATGGCACAAAGAAAACCTTAAGAAATACGCGATGTTGAGACACCCTGTTGATGGGTCACAGTGGAGAAAAATCGATAGAAAGTACCCGTACTTTGCAGAGGATGCAAGAAACCTAAGGTTCAAGTACAGATGACATGAATCCTTTTGGAGAGCAGAGCTGCACTCATAGCACCCAGCATGTGAATCTATTTATCTATAACCTTCCTCCTTGGTTCTGCATGAAGTGGAAGTTCATTATGATGGCAGTGCTCATCCAAGGACCGAAGTAACCAGGCAACAACAATGATGTGTACCTGAAGCCACATTAGTAGAAAAACTTCTACATTTGTGGTCCATAACAGATGTACGTGTGTGGGACGAGCACAAACATGAGAAATTTGATCTATGAGTGTTGCTTTTCGTAACCATCAACTATTGGCCTGCTCTTGGTAATCTTTTAGGACAGTCAAACAAGTGATACAATGCATGTACGCACTGTTCAGATGAGACTGACAATGTATATTTGGATAAATCTAAGAAGGTCGTGTACCTGGGGCATCATTGATTTCTTACGTGTACCCATCTCATAAGAAATAAAGGCAAGCATTTCAACGGTGAGGCAGATCACCGGAAGAAGCCTGCCCACCGTCATGGTGATGATATATTGGGTATGGTCAAGGACCTAGAAGTAATCTTTGGAAAAGGGTCCTAGCGGATAGTCTGTTCCAAATGACGTTGTCGAACAGAGGCCATGTGGAAGAAGAAGAAATCTATGTTTTATGACCTACCCTATTGGAAATCCTGGATGTCCGCTCTTCAATCGATTTGATACACCAGAAGAATCTTTGCGTGAACCTGCTAGTCTTCCTGGGCGTGTACGGGGAGACAAAAGATACACCAGAAGCACGTGAGGACCAGCAACGTATGAAAGACCCAAGGAAAATGCATGAGAGAGATAAAGGACGTCATTACTCCAGCTACACTCTTACAAAAGCAGAGAAGGAAATATTTTTTGAATGCCTGAGCAGTATCAAGGTCTCATCTGGCTTCTACTCCAATATAAAGGGAATAATAAATATGGCGGATGTCGAGGGTACTCCTCGGCAATGCCCTCCGATTGGGGCTTAGGGTTGATGGAATCCTGTAGGCTGACACGAGACATCGGTTACGTACAAGCTGGGAAAGCGATTTACCCGGTTCGGGCCCTTGACGTCCTGCCTGTCTCGATCTTGATTATGAAAATATCGGGTTACAATGAGGTGCCAAAGGTTTCGGCTGTGATCTCGTCGAGAGGCTATGCTACGGCGACCTAGCTCTAGACTTATGGTGGCTAAAGTTGCTAAGATTGATTCTGTCCAAGCAGCCCCTCTCCTGGCCCTTATATAGGAGGCCGTGTCTCAAGAGATCTGTTACGACTAGGTTTACAAAAGACCTAGCTCTAAACTTTCCTGTTAGGCTCCCTCCGTCTTGTTCTTCAAGGAATCCTCTCCATCACCGTCCTAGTGGCACACACTTGCCATCGAATATCTTTATGGGCCTCCGTTGGCTGTACAGATAGGGCAATGTCGCACCAAGGGTAATGCCCACGCCGTAGTCTCCGAGTGTCTAGCCGAAGATATTTCGGGTAGAGACTAAAGCATGCCTCCACTAAATGTTCTTCTCCCTTGATTGTTCTTGCCCGTCTTGTAACAACATTATCTTCTTCTATCGGCTGCACGTCCAGCGCTCCCGATGGGAGTAGCCCCAGTCTAGGTTGCGATCCGTGCGTAGACTCAAGTTGTGCTACTCGAACGTCCTCTTGCCGAAGTTTTCTGCAGGTCTTCATAGATCATCCGATACATTTGTATCGGGGCTTGTATTTTTCAGTAAGGTTTTAACGCGTAAAGGATATTGAGCAACGTGCCCAGTGTGACGCCCCAAAACCGGTACCATGAGGATCCCAGCGAATCCGCCGAAATCCGCACGATATCGATTCTAGGAGACGCACCACCAAGCGCCTCGTACACGCGACATGCACGCGATGCGGGTGGAATCAATCACGAACGGTAACATTACAACGGGATTACAAGAGCCCACAAGAAACATATATATTACAACAACGACTCCTTCGAGTCAAGATACAAATAGATACATACAAAGATCCAAATCATACGAAGATCAAATATGTCCAGTACGGACAAGATACAAATTGGACTAAGAGTCCCGAAGATAACCAGTGGCGTCCATAACCCTGCCCAGGCCAAGCCGGAAGGGTAACCTTGCTAGCGTCGTCTTCATCGAACATATCTTCATACCTGCCCGGTTATGTCCCGTAGCAGCAATAAGTACGGGTTCGTACTTAACAAGACTTCAAGACGTATAACCATTCGTCAACCGTCCCTTGTACTTGAGGCACGCAGGGGACTTAGAGGACGCAAGAGGAACGTCATAGGAAATATGGTGGGGTTAAGCGGCAGCGCGCAAGCACTAAAACCTATAGAGACACTCTACAACTTCGTCTATCGGAGAAGGTGAGAGAGCGCATAACTAACAGTTCTATACTCTGCAAACATAACACAGCCGAGGTGTTCCCCCTTCGCCAAGAAGTACTGGCAAAGGCACTCACACGGTTGTCAAGTTTTAACCATTTATCATTAGAGTTGTGCTAACTTACTACGCAAGTTATCATTAATGAATCAACATGTGCAAGTTGTCTATGATCGAGTCATACAGCTCCAAGTCGTCCATAACCGCGACACGGCTTATCGATAAGATTTAACCTGGGGGGTGCCCAAATGTGCCCACACGCACGATCAACCCACTTGCGACAGGTGGATATAACGACTCGCACTCTCCTTCACGACAACAATGTCCAGAAGCCACCTAACTAAGTTGAACCCGTATCGTAGTCCGTAGACTGCGGACCTAGCTGTTTGCGAAAACACTGGTGGTTTAAACACACACTGGGGCGATAAACCACTTCGCAGCGGCTCCGCGACCTATACGTGCATACCAGAAACAAGGGATACAAGGCACCCAGGGGCTTCCCAAAGTAAAGAAGTAACATGCTGGCATGCACGCAACAACAAATGGTAAAACATTGCAAACTAGTTGTGGCCACTGGACAAAGCTGTAGATTCCGGCAGTGGTCGAGGGGAGACCCAGAAACATACCCACGTGTGGTTAGAGCGCTCAGTCTCGGAACAGATAACAAGAACTCGGGTCCTAAGCTTTAAAGAAACACAAGTGAGCCGCCATAAAACGAGCAACTGACACACCGATGTCTCCGCTAACAATTATTAACAAGTAACCATGATACTTCCAACAGATATAACCATAAACCATGTGTCATGTTCCCCAACTGATAACCCGATAAGATAGCAGTAACTGTAACGAGATATAAACAGCACTAGCATGCACTACGACTCGCAAGGCAGACCCGATAACCTAACAACAGCTGTAGGAGGTTGGTGGTTGGTGGTGGCAATATGAGCTGCTTGATGTAACAAGTGAAAGGACACGTGACAATAACGCAACTCAAGGATAGCATGAGGGAGAAGGCAAAATAAAATAGGTGAGCGACTGCAGGGGCAGGAGTATAAGGGAAATGCTTGCCTGTTAAAGCTTGTCGAGGAACATCCGGAGAACTTGGCGTATCTCACCGCATCACTTCGTGATCTTATCCGGGAAGAAGCAAATGCTGGAACACACGTCGGATGCAAATCTTACTACTACGGCAGAAGAATCAGCATGCTCATGATATGGTATGCATGGCATGGCAAACATGATGCGACGATGCAACTTATCCATATTAATCAGAGTCGGAACCCCGGACACACAATTTAGGTTGGAGTTGCATTTTCTACCGGCAAATTAAAATGTTGGTTAGCATGGCATAACATGGCAGGGTGCGCTACTTCAATATTAAACGGAGCGGGGAAAACCAAGTCGGTGTCCAAAATACTCCGCATATATGTTAGGTGAACATGCATAACTATCACGTCACGACATGATGCGAGATGCAAACAAATATATAGATGTCATATTCATGATCCTCATATTTTTATGAACATTTTTCATATATAAAACATTTATTTTCGATTTATAGTTTGCAAGATATGATTTTCGCAAGAATAGAACATTTTCTGGAATTTTCTGGGAAAACAGAGAGAGAACAGCGTTTTTATACCCAGAAGGATCTAGCCACAGTGGCTGACGCGCGAGACCAGAGGGTGCTGACTGGATGTTGACCGGGACGTCCATGTGACAGTGAGCCTGGGTAAACAAATGCACACACAAAAAGATTTGGCTTTAAATAGCCTGATAAGGGAATTGAACTTGAATTCTCACGTCTGGATTGGATGGAACGAACCAGCTGGGATGCAAGGTGATGTTGATCAAAGGAGCCCGCGATATATCTTGACCCCTGCGTTATGGAAGCCTGGAGTACTGGACTACGGTATACGGCCAGCGAGCAAACGATCTGTCGGCGCGGATCCGGCATCCGGCTGCCATTGACAGAGAGAAAACAAACATCGAAAGATCAGGCTTCTGCCTTGGACAAAAATCGAAGAGGAGCTGCCAGTATAGGCCAAGAAGCAACGAACCAAGACATCAGCTGCTTGGGAAAAGAAGATGCAAAAGCACGTTGCTTTTGATGCGGACCGAGGACACGCCCATTGATCTGCAAGGAACAAAACCAGTTGGCTTTGGCGTGGTGCTGACAAGGTACAGATGCGAAGGAAAATAACCCGTACATGAAGCTTTGGATTACTGTGTAGAAGTACACGAGATGAGGCCGCTGCATGAAGGCGCACGCACGGCCGAAGACGGAGTTCTTGTCGACGGGTTCGTGTATGTCGGAGACGACCTTGACGTCGGCCTGGAGCGGAAGCGTGCGCTGCTGTTGACGGCATCGGAGGCAGAGGCTGGTCATGCACGAAGCGGACGGAGAGGCAGCAACTCACGTCGGAGGGAGACCAAGGAAGGCCGCGGCAAGGTGCCGAGCTGGCACACGCGAGCGTTGCGGAGGAGAGCCGAGCGGCGATGAGGAGCTCGAGATGGACGAGGACGAAACACGCTGGAGGCGATGGCGTGCTTGCGCTGCTGCATGGTGGCCGACGGTGGCGAGGATCATGTGCAGTTGATGGCAAGCGGAAACTGGCGTCGACGACGGGCAGCACACGGAGAACTTGACGAGCGGCCAGCCGGCGCGACGGGGACGAAGACAACGACGTGCTCTCGGCGGGATTTGAAGTAGAACATGGGCCGGCGGCGGCGCTGGTTGCGGAGGAAGAAGAAAAGAGAAGTGGCGGCGGCGGGGAAGAGGACTAGGGTTGCAGGGCTACCGTCGGGGCATTTTATAGGAGGGGCAGGAGTTGCTCGTCCGTCCCATCAGGCTGTTGGCGACGTGGACAGCGCCGATGTTCGTCCGTACGAAGAAAAAGGGTATAGAGAGGAGGTGGGCTTCAAGTTGGAGTTGGGCTGGAGCAAGGATAACCAGAATTGATTGGGCTGGAGTGGCCAGATTACAAGGATGCGGCTCCATCTCCTTGTTACAGGATTTTCCAAAGAAAAACTGCCTTAAAGAGAGAAAAAGAAATAAGAGATGACAAAGCTAAAGATGGGGAGGGAGCAGGTCCGGTGCAATTCCGAAAATTTGAATGTGAAAAGGACTTCGAAAAACTTATCTCAAGATTTATTTGTTAGGGTATTGTTGAAAAAAGAAAAGACATGGGAGGAGGTTTTATTATATGAACCATATGAGAGGAAGAAATAAAATAATTAGGTTTATAAAATAATTTTATTTCGTAAAACATGGTTGAGATGATGCATATGCCATGACTATGCACAAAAGAAAAATAACAAACAAATCTAATAGGGTATTTTCTGGGTCGCTACAATCGACACCACTAACAAGGAACCTCGCCCCGAGGTTCCACGTCAACCTAAGGGGGAGTTGGTTAAACTAACGGATCTTCTTGTACCATGTTGACAACCACCGTACCTTGGCGTGGAACCTTCTTCTATCGAGGTGTTGATCTTCTCGACACCACTAACAAGAGTTGTTACTCCATGTTGAACGGCGACACCACCAACAAGAAGTCGTTGTCCCGTTGATGATGATGCAGTCGCGGCCGAATTCTTCGAAGATTGAACCAACTAGGTTAAGGCAAAGATCGTCGAACCCACGTCAAACCTAAGACTCGGAAAACTCAGATAAGAGAGAAGACTGAGAACTCGCAAAGATAAGAGGAGAGGGAATATAGGTAAGGAGAAAAATGCAGAGCTAATCAGAACTATCCAACGAATTTCAGAAAATAGTTTGGACTCTCTAAACTCAACGACCGTTGGCAAGGTTATCCTAAAGGCTGGACTAGTGGGGTACCGTCAACCTGAGGCTCTGATACCAACTTGTGACGCCCAAAACCGGTACCATGAGGATCCCAGAATCCGCCGAAATCCGCACGATATCGATTCTAGGAGACGCACCACCAAGCGCCTCGTACACGCCGAAGCATGCACGCGATGCGGGTGGAATCAATCACGAACGGTAACATTACAACAGGATTACAATAGAGCCCACAAGAAACATATATACTACAACAACGACTCCTTCGAGTCAAGATACAAATAGATACATACAAAGATCCAAATCATACAGAAGATCAAATATGTCCGAGTACGGACAAGATACAAATTGGACTAAGAGTCCTGAAGATAACCAAGTGGCGTCCATAACCCTGCCCAGGCCAAGCCGAAAGGGTAACCTTGCTAGTCGTCTTCATCGAACATATCTTCATACCTGCCCGGTTATGTCCCGTAGAAGCAGCAATAAGTACGGGTTCGTACTTAACAAGACTTCAAGACGTATAAACATTCGTCAACCAGTCGTCCTTTGTACTTGAGGCACGCAGGGGACTTAGAGGACGCAAGAGGAACGTCATAGGCAATATGGTGGGGTTAAGCGGCAGCGCGCAAGCACTAAATACCTATAGAGACACTCTACAACAGTCGTCTATCAGAGAAGGTGAGAGAGCGCATAACTAACAGTTCTATACTCTGCAAACATAACACAGCCGAGGTGTTCCCCCTTCGCCAAGAAGTACTGGCAAAGGCACTCACACGGTTGTCAAGTTTTAACCATTTATCATTAGAGTTGTGCTAACTTACTACGCAAGTTATCATTAATGAATCAACATGTGCAAGTTGTCTATGATCGAGTCATACAGCTCCAAGTCGTCCATAACCGCGGACGCGGCTTATCGATAAGATTTAACCCTGCAGGGGTGCCCAAATGTGCCCACACGCACGATCAACCCACTTGCGACGGTGGATATAACGACTCGCACTCTCCTTCACGACAACAATGTCCAGGAAGCCACCTAACTAAGTTGAACCCGTATCGAAGTCCGGCCGTATCTCCGAAGCGGACCTAGCTATTTGCGACAGCGTACTAGGTGGTTTAAACACACACTGGGGCGATAAACCACTTCGCAGCGGCTCCGCAACCTATACGTGCATACCAGAAACAAGGGATACAAGGCACCCAGGGGCTTCCCAAAGTAAAGAAGTAACATGCTGACATGCACGCAACAACAAATGGTAAAACATTGCAAACTAGTTGTGGCCACTGGACAAAGCTGTAGATTCCGGCAGTGGTCGAGGGGAGACCCAGAAACATACCCACGTGTGGTTAGAGCGCTCAGTCTCGGAACAGATAACAAGAACTCGGGTCCTAAGCTTTAAAGAAACACAAGTGAGCTTCAAGTTGACCACCCGATGATTTTGGTTTTTCTTCGGATGCTTCCGGCGGGCTTCACGATGTCATTGATGACGCAATCACTGCTGCAATTTTGACTGACAGGACACGACCTATTGGGCCCATCCTACTTTTGCGTGGTTCTGTTTTAAGAAATGACCGCTACTTGCGTACAGTTATCAAGGCGTCTCCTCGATTTCTGCGATCAATGATGAAAAAGGGTCCTCTTAATAAATTGGGAACAATGACACGTGCCCGCTCATTCCTCAAGTTTCCTTGTACTTTATAATCTTTCGGGGCAAGCTCTCCCTTTTCCATACTCCATCCTTGCGTCCTCTTCTCCGTCATTCATCTTCTTCACCCATAACCGCTGCGCCGCCGCCGTTTCCAGATCTTCCTCAGATTCGAAAATGGTGAAGAAGAAGAACTCCACCGTTGCCACAAGCGCCGCGAGCAGCGGCGCCGCCGCCAAGGCTTCTCTAAATCCGCCGAAGAGAGGCGCTCCAAATGCTCCTCCTCCAGCTCCGGCGCCGCCAGCGCCATCGAGCTCCACTGCTGGGCCCAACCCCGGCGATTGGCCGGCATCTACCACCACAAAACGCGATGAGAAGAAGGCTCGAAGGCTTGGATTGATTTCTTCCGACAAGGGGAATGTCATTCTCCCAGGTGCGATTTCACGGCCCAATCCCCCCGCTGGTTTTACCGTGATGTTCTTATCTTTCTTGTATCGAGGTCTTTCACTCCCCGCTCACAAATTCCTTCACCACCTCCTTCGAGTTTACGAGATCCAACTGTGGCAGTTGACTCCCAATTCAATCCTTCACCTTGCTATTTTTATCACCCTCTGCGAAGCGTTTTTGGGCATTGAGCCTCACTTTGGTCTGTGGAAGAAAATTTTCTTCGTCAAGAGGTACAACAGCAGCGGCGGATCTTTTGTCATTGGCGGATTTGGGTTTGTTGCTCGCAAAGAAGTCAACTATTTCAACTTTCCGATGAGATAATCTGTGCAAGGGTGGAGGCTAAAGTGGTTCTACATTAGGGACTCTTCAACAATTGAATCCTAGCTCCCGTCCGCCATTTGATGCTGATCATCCGCCTATCAAGGTAAATATTTCCCCTTCGTACTCTCATTGTGCTATTTCTCTTGATCAATGTGACTGCCATTGTCCTTATTCGTTTGTTTCGACAGATCCCTATTGCTCCCGAACACTTGCGGGACCCGTCGAATGATACCTCTGAGGGAAGAGATTCCTCAGTCCCCGTAGGATTTGATGCTAAAGAAAACGCAAGCCCAAAAGATGAACGTGATGATCCTATGAACCCTGAAGCTGCCTTTGATAATCCTCAATCTTCAGCCAATGATATTAACGACACAACGGGGTCAATTCATGATGACGCCGCTGATCATGCTGCCTTCATTGGTGCAGCTGTGGAGGAGGGCGAGGCGTCGCCTTTGAAGAGACCGTCCGGCGGCTTTGCCGACGAAGATGATTTTTTCGACCTGTAAATCCTTGCTTCCTTTCCCAGAATTTGCGTTCTGTCCTTTCCATTCACATTCTCTCTTCTTGACTTTGCCAATTTTATTTTTCGCAGTGACGAAGGTCTCATCGAGCCTCCGCCCAAGAAGGCCAAATCTAGCACTGTTTCGCCGAATCCTGCAGCTTCCGAAGCTTCGGCCCCTGCTACAGCCCCCACGGCCCAGATATCGACTGCTTCTTCCCTTTCTAAGGGGAAGGATATTCCTTCGGCAGCCGCAGCTCCTTCAGGGAAACCTGTAAGTCTTTTTCTGTTCCAACGCAAGCTCTCCTGAATGGACCTTGGTCAATAGTCCTTCATATGATATTTGTTTTTCCTTATTTCCTAAGGATTTGCAAGCTGTCATATCGTCTTTAGAGACTTTCGCCTCCCAATACACTTCCATGGAAGCTGACAAGGCCCAACTGCAAAAGGAGGTCCAGTCTTCTTCCTCGAAGTTGGAGGGCGCAATAAAAATAGCTGTCGAAGCTCGCCAGGAAGTCGACTCCCTGAAGGAGGAGCTCGAGGGACTGAAGAAGAGGCTGAAGGACGAAGAGGCATCCAGGCTAGCTGCTGAAGCTCGGGCGATTGAAAAGGATGAACTTCTTCGCCAATCTTCCTTATCCTTGCTCAGTAATTCCCTTTCTGCTTTCTCGTTGATTATTGCCTTGCGGATGCAATCCTTTGTTAACGAACTCCTCTTATTTCATTCTTCACAGAGGCCGCTGATATCCCTGTCGAAGCTCTAGACAAGCTTCCGAACAATTCCCCGGCGAATGCTCTGTCGATGACTCTTGCTTCTCACCAGCTCACGCAGGACCTCCTCCAGAAGGGCAAGGGAGCCATGGCACTGATGCACTCGATGATCTTCCCCAAGATTAATCAAGATAAGACTTTGGGGCAGCTGATCGACGCTTTCGCCGTCAACACCAAGGAAGTTATCGAGGTATTCAAACGTACTTCGCGTACCTATGGCGCCCTCCTAGCCTTACAACTCATGATGGGTCATGGCTTCAAAGCCGATATCGAAGAGATGTCCAAAGAGCTGCCGAAAGAGAAAGATGGGCAATTTGTCGACCTGGGTGTCTTTAAAACCTCGGCTCTTAAGTGTGCTCGCCAACTCCTTGGGCTGGTTTCGGCAAAGAAATCCTCAGTTGGTCCAAGTTTGTCAAACCAGACCCAGGCCCCCTGATTCTTGTAATTTAGCTTGATTTAAACAATGTCCTGCCATGAGACTTGTGTGGTTGTAATGAATTCCATGTTGGAAATGTTGCCAATGTACTCTTGCTATGACGTTTTTACTTGCACTCTCCCGATGGGAGTAACTTCCAGTGATGAATCCATACAATCCATCATGCCCTTTAACAATGTTTTGCAGGTTTTCCCCGTGCCTGCATTTGTCGATGATTCTTCGGGTGCTGTCTCTGAGAGTGATCGACTCCAGCGTATGAAGGATCGGATCGCGCAGATGGAAAAGGATGTGCGCAGTACTTATGCCTTGGATGCTATTATCAAAAAGAAGAGCAAGATTTCGGCTGACATAGAGCTCTATGCTCTTACTGAATTGCATAAAGCTACAGAAAGTTTGAACTGTAAGCACCCTTTTCTTCTTGCTCCTTGTTTTTCCACGAAGTGCATCTTCTTATATCTTCCCTGATTTTTCGCAGTCATAGCTCTGAACCCTGCTGAGGAGAACAAGCGCATTCACGAGCGTGTGAACGCATTGACCCAGCTATCATCATCAGATGAAGTTTTCTGGAAAGAGCTCTCGAAGGCTTCTGCTCTTGCGAAGTTCCAAGATCGGGTTCAGCAAGTCCATCGTTTCTTCGACAAGTGCTATAAAGGGCTGAGAGTAATATGGAAGACAATGTTCCCTTTGAACGCGGTGCCTCCCACACTATTGACTTTAATGTCAGAATTCAGTAACGCCAAGAAGATCTGAAGCTTGGTTCGAGCACAGCTTCTTGCAGGAACTAGAGCTACACTTGCACTTGTCCTTGTACGTTATCCTTCAGCAAACCTGCTGGCGATTGCCAATGCGGCAGGCCATTTGGAGCCGCTTTACCCGAAGGTGGGCCTACCTGCCGCCATTATTGTCGACAGGCTTGAAGAAACCTCGAAGGCATCTGGAGAAAATGAAACTCCACAAGAATAATCCATAGTCATGTCCCTATTGTAAATAGAAGACTTGGTTACTTACTACATCCGAGTGTTTGGATGATTAAGCTTAAACTATTTTTATCGGTGGGTGCATATATATGCACTTTTACCATGTTAATGCCGTTGGCAAATTTTGAAGGAGCAAGTCTTAATTACTCGTTTCAGTGTATGTGTGTTTGTTGGTCAGCAAATTATTTGAGTGATCAGCTCGTGCGGGTCTTGCTAAACCCGTTGTATGCGCAACTTTGCTTTCAACCGATGCATGTCGTGACAGCAGCTCCCAAATATATCGGTTGCACTAGCTCTGCCGATGACTCCATCGTTCCTTGATACTTCTATAAGTAAAGTACCGAACGTGAGTCGTTAATATACGTGTTTCATGACCCTTGCTATTTGCGGCACTCTTTGAGGCATCTATAGCAAAGGAAAAGAGCAGGGTCCCCGTTGATTTTGCATCTTTAGCACTCGTAATTTCAGAGGCTTTTTTGGAGTGCAATCTTTGGACATGTTCTTCATCGCACCAGTGTTCGCCAAAATATGCAAACAGGGTTCTTGATGATGTGGTTCGGGTGTTCCGAATTACTGCAATGCTTTAAGGAGACAAAACTTAAGTTCTCATTAATAAAGTAAGCAAGAAACTAAGGGGCGAAAAAGAGCCCTGAACAGAAAAGAAAACTAAATGCTATCCGCCCGCTTAAGCAAGAGGAGGGTTCTTCTTATCTTCTAGCTTGTCCATCGCGTCAGCGATTTTGGAAGTGTCATTGATTTCGCCAGTAGTCCCGGCGGTGATTGCTAGGGTTTTGTTTTCTTCTATGACTGCCGTGCCATCAGCTGCCGAAGTTTTCACTGCCGAAGCTTCTAAAGTAAGATCGGTTGGCTTCTTCTTGATCTTCCTGGCGCGTTCATCTTCCTTACTATCGTGTGCCGACGATTTTGAGGGGAGATCAATAGCTTCCTGCATGAGCCCAAACTTTGCAGCGATCCTCTGAAAATCGTGATCACAATTATCCGAGCGTGAAAAACTTCCATAGACTGTGATGTTTGTCCCATTGTTCCGAGGCATTTTCAACTTGAGGTATGCGTAGTGCGGCGCATCCATGAACTTGGCATAAGCTGATCTTCCGAGTATAGCATGGTACTGTGATTCCCAATTCACCACCTCGAACTCGATCTTTTCCTTCCTGAAGTTGTTGGGTTTACCAAAGACAACGTTCAAATAAACTTTGCCAATAGAGTACGCTGGTGAGGTGGGGAGGATCCCATGAAAACAGGTATCTGTCTCTTGGAGCATCCTCATCGTGATTCCCATACTTTTGATCGTGTCGAGGAATATCAGGTTTAGTCCGCTTCCACCATCCATGAAAACTTTGCTCATCTTAAATCCTCCAATTTGCGCCTCAACTACTAAGCATGTCCTGGCTTTGGAATTGTAATCGGGTGATCTGCTCTGCTGAACATAATGCTTTGAGATGACCAGTCGATATATTCAGGGATATTAGCCATGATGCTTTCCGCCAGGTTGATTTCTTGGGTGAGCTTCTTCATCTCCCTTCTCGAAACACCAGTCTTGTGGATCATGCTCATCTGCCCACGTGGTGGCGGAAAGCACTCGTTGGGGTTGTGAGGCTGAACTTGCTGGACCTGGTGCTGAGGTGGAGGTGGTGGTGGTGTTGGGTGCTGCTGCTGAATGAGCTTCTGCATCTCGATGAACTGTCGACAATCTCTGAGCAGGTGACTTGACTTCTTCTTATTGTCTTTAGAATCGATGTACGCGTGCAGGTAGCAAGGAGCGTTTATCTGCTCAGCGAAGGGTAACTCGGGGGTCCTCTGAGGTCGTGGTTTGTAGTTGCCGCGGTTCCCAGAGTTGCTCTGATTGCCGTCCTGTCGATCATCTCGCCTGTCATCATACCGATCGTCTTGTCGATCGGAATATTCGGCGGCTACCAGGTTGTTGTCGTCATAACTACGGTCTTTCCTTTTCTTGCGGCGGTCCCTGCGACCACCCGAATCGTTCTTCGGCTGGTCGTCGTCTTCGTCGTTGCTGTGTTGTCGTGGTCTCCGTACGTTGTCTTCGCCATCAGCCCAGCTGTTAGCGATTTCCATTAGCTTGGTTATGGTCTTCAGCTTCTTGCGCCCCAGTTCCTCTATGTAGGTTTCACGTCGGATGCCGTCGCTGAAGGCATCGATTGCTCTGTCGACGGAAACATCTTCGGCAGCGTTCAGGAGTTTGGTGAATCTTCCGATGTATGCGCGCATCGAAGTCTTCTGCTTCTGCTGGCAATGCCGTAACTCCTCGATCCCAACAGGCCTCTTGTATGTCGCTTGGAAGTTAGCGACAAAAGCGTCCACCAGGTCGTCCCATGATTTGATGGATCCCTTCGGCAGGCCTCTCAACCAGGCCCGTGCCGAATCTTTCAGGTAAAGCTGCAAGCACTGCATCGCTGCTATCTGATTTCCTTTGTGTAGGATCACAGTCTGCAGGTAGTGGTCTATCCATGACCTCGGCTCCTGCTGCCCGTCATACTTAGCGGCGTCAGTAGGGGTAGGTTTCAACTTCTTGGGTGACATTGTTTCACGGATCTTGTAGCTCAAGCAGTCAGTTCCCCTTAACTCGCCGTCGTACTCCTGGCTTTCTTCTGAGGCGTCGCTATCGTCTTCCCCCCTCGCGGCTCGCCGTGCGGCCCGTCGTTCCTCGGGTAATTTCGTCTCGGGCGTCCCTTGAGCGATGCTTTGAGCCGCTAGCTTGGGGCGTGGTCTTTTCCTTTCGTGGAACCAGGTTGTCTCCCAGGATTGCGAGGCTTTCCAGGGCGCCCCGATGAGTTTGAGCCATAGAACCTTCGGGTCGTTGGTTGATGAGGTACGCCGCAAGGTTGGCAGTTGCTCCTTCGACGGTTTTTGGCCTTAGCATTCCTGCAGTGTCCGTAGTCATGAAGGACGTACTTGGATAGGTTTGATGTTATTTCTCTAGCATCGTCTTCTGAAAGTCTGGATAGCCTTGATCGGTGCTTCCCCGCGCCTTGGCTGCTTCGGGAAGCGCTCCCTCGTGAGCCCCTACGTCGTTCGCTAGATTGTATTGCCGCGAGCAGACGTCTCTCGAGGGTGGCTTGTTCATTCGATAGCCGTTCCCGATTCTTCTCCAATATTGAGCGATAGGCATTGAGGGTTCCAACCGAAGTTCCGGCGGGAAGCGGTGTGTTGTTAAGTACGGCTGCCCTGGCGGCTACCCATTCTTCCTCCGCGATGGTGTAATCGCTATTATTGTGGCTGGCACTGTTTTCAAAGCTATGTCGCCTGCTAGAGCGAGGGGTGTGATCTCCACCTCCCCAGTTCCTTGCGTTTCCTGTGTTGTTGGCAGCATAAACTTGGTGGCGCCCGTTCTCCAGGTGACTTCCTTGACAACGCTGTCGACACTGTCCTCTCCCGATGAATACTGGGCGCTGCAGATGAACGGTGTGTCGCTCGATCCCAACCCGTGCCTGGTGTCGCAGTTCAAGTAGTAGTACGAGGTCATCTCTGAAGGTACGGGGTTATCAGATCCAACCGACATCGAAGACGTCGACCGAAGGGTCGATGGCGAGGATGAGTTCGTCGAGTCCGTCAGGCCAGCCGAAAGGTCGACTGATGATGACATGTTTGGCCCCGCGGCCGATGGTGGTGATTTCCTCGCTGATTTGGGGGCGTACGGTTCTAGCAGTCGAAGGACTCCTTCCGCGTTGACGTTGTAGTGGACGCTGTCGAACGTCATCTACTTGTTTCCTTGTAGATCTGAAAAAGTCGATCGAGAAGATTCGCTTTGCGGGGTGAACTCATAGGAGCCGAATCGACTCGGGCTTCCTAAGATTGGTGATGATGATGATGATGGCATCGACGAAGCTGCCGACGACATAGCTGGATCTGCCGATGACGGATCTTGTGCCGACAGGGTCCCCACAGACGGCGCCAATTGTCGAGGGTACTCCTCGGCAATGCCCTCCGATTGGGGCTTAGGGTTGATGGAATCATGTAGGCTGACACGAGACATCGGTTACAGACAAGCGGGGAAAGCGATTTACCCAGGTTCGGGGCCCTCCATGAGGTAAAACCCTTACGTCCTGCCTGTCTGATCTTGATTATGAAAATATTGGGTTACAATGGGGTGCGAAGGTTTCGGCTGTGATCTCGTCGTCGGAGGCTAAGTGCTACGGCGACCTAGCTCTAGACTTATGGTGGCTAAAGTTGCTAAGATTGATTCTGTCCCTCGTAGCCCTCTCTGGACCTTATATAGGAGGCCAGGTCTCAAGAGATCTGTCCGGTACGACTAGGTTTACAAAAGACCTAGCTCTAAACTTTCCTTGTTCGGCTCCTCTCCGTCTTGTTCTTCAAGGAATCCTCTCCAGCACCGTCCTAGTGGCCCACCTTGCCATCGGGTATCTTTATGGGCCTCCAGTTGGGCTGTACAGGATAGGGCAATGTCACTTACCCGAAGGGTAATGCCCACGTCAGCGGAGAAATAATTTCAGAACCTGGAGTCTAATGACTGCCATGTATTAATGACGCAATTGCTTCCAATTGCATTGAGGGGCTTCTACCGGAAAATGTTCGAGTGCACATTGTGAAGCTATGTGCATTCCTCGATGCAATTTCTCAGAAGGTAATCAATCCAGAAAGTATAGAGAGGTTGCAGAATGATGTGGTCCAATATCTTGTTAGTTTTGAGTTGGTGTTCCCACCATCCTTCAATATTATGACGCATGTGCTCGTTCACCTGGTAGATGAGATTTCCATTCTCGGTCATGTGTTTCTACACAATATGTTCCCCTTTGAGAGGTTCATGGGAGTCTTAAAAAATATGTTCATAACCGTGCTAGGCCAGAAGGGAGCATCTCCAAGGGCTATGGAACAGAGGAGGTCATTGAGTTCTATGTTGACTTTATTCCTAACCTTAAGCCGATTGGTGTTCCTGAATCGCGGCATGAGGGGAGACTTAGTGGAAAAGGCACTCTAAGAAAGAAAGCAATGGTATGTAGGGACGGGCGTTCTTTCACTCAAGCACACTACATAGTTCTACAAAGTTCCACCTTGGTGGCTCCGTATATCAATGTACACAAGAATTTTGTACGCTCCTAGAACCGAGGGTAGTAAGACGACTAGATTATACGTGAACACATGTCGACTTTCGGCAGTTGGTTGCAAAAACGTCTCATGAATGACATCACTGTTGGAGATCAGTTGTACTTGTTGGCCCAGAGACCATCTTCGACTGTATTGACTTTCCAAGGGTACGAGATAAATGGGAATACATTTTACACGATCGTCCAAGATAAAAAGAGCACCAACCAAAACAATGGTGTCCACTTTGATGCAAAAAACAACAAAGGCCAAAAGGACACATATTATGGTTATATAGAAGATATATGTGAACTTGACTATGGATCTTCTTTTAAGGTCCCTTTGTTTAGGTGCAAATGGGTCAAGATAAAATGAGGCGGGGTTCAGGTAGACAAGTTGTATGGAATGACAATAGTGCATCTCAACAATCTTGGGTATAGAGAGGAACCATTCTTACTAGACAAGGATGTGGCCTAGGTTTTCTATGTGAAGTACATGTCTAGCAAACCAAGAAAAAGAAAACGAATACATCATACGATGAGCCAAAGCGCCACATAGTTCTTTCAGGAAAAAGAAACATCGTGGGAGTGGAGGACAAGACAGACAGTGAACATTGACCCAAGCATCAAGTTAAATGAAGAAGATGCTCTATGGTTATGGTCGGAGAAGGTTCAGTGATGAAGATACTCCATGATCAACTTAAATGAAGAAGGGTCATGGCACAAATGTGTATCTCAACATGGCAATCAATTTCTCATTTATTTTTGTGTAATCATGTAACTGTATGTAAGATATTAACAATGGAGATGGTTGAATTTGTACCATATAGGGAGATTCACCAATACTGTTAGAGGATATGGAGTCTTTCATGGGCTTGCATGAAAAAAATTCTGAGGCTGAACTTCCGAAGATGGCCTAGGGTGTGAGCACCAATGAAAACTTCAAGAAGCTCCGCCACGGGAGATTTCCCGACCCTTTCCCCAATAATGTTACGGGAGATGAGGCTTTAACAGGCTTGCGGGAAAAAAATTCCGAGGCGGAGTTTCGAAGATGTCGTAGGGCGTATGCACCAACGACATCTTCGAGAAACTCTGCCACGGGAGATTTCCCAACCCTTTCCCCAACATTATTATGGGAGATAGAGGCTTTAACGGGCTTGTGGGGAAATTTTTCCGAGGCGGGGTTTCCGAAGAAGTCGTAGGGCGTGTGCACCAATGACATTTTCGAGAAACTCTGCCACGGGATATTTCCCAACCCTTTCCTTCGGTCATAGGGACGAAGCTCCCTACCTTCTAGGTTGGCTTGTTGAGCTGCTTGCTGATGACCCACAAGTATAGGGGGTGTATCGTAGTATCTTCGATAAGTAAGAATATCGATCCCAACGAGGAGCAGAAGGTGTTGGCAGCAGTTTCGATGAAGGATTCACTGTAAATGCTCACGGACAAGTATTCGGGGGTTTTGATATTGCAGATAAATAAAGTACAAGTAAATAAAATGCGAGAGAAATAATTGCAGCGAGTGGCCCAATCCTTTTTAGCACAAAGGACAAGCCGGTTTGATTACTTATAATGACCAAACGTTCCTCGAGGACACACGGGGATTTTAGTCTAGTGCTTTCGCTACATACAGCTGATTAATCTTCATTGTTTTGATAAGTGTTGTGTGGGTGAACCTATGCTAATGCACCGCCCTTCCTAGGACTAATACATACTTGTGATTATACCCCTTGCAAGCATCCGCAACTACAAGAAAGTAATTAAGATAAATCTAACCACAGCCTTAAACTCGAGATCCTGCATCCCTCCTGCATCGATATACCAACGGGGGCTGGTTTCTGTCACTCCGGCAACCCCGCAATTAGCAACCGAATACAAGATGCACTCCCCTAGGCCCATAAATGGTGAAGTGTCGTGTAGTCGACGTTCACACGACACCACTAGAAGAATGACACCACAACTTAAATATCATAACATTGAATATTACTCAACCATAATTCACTACTAGCATTTAGACTTCACCCATGTCCTCAAGAACTAAACGAACTACTCACGAGACATCATATGGAATACAATCAGAGGTGATATGATGATGAATAACAATCTGAACATAAACCTTGGTTCAATGGTTTCACTCAATAGCATCTACAACAAGTATAGAATAACACCGGGAGAGTTTCCCCTATCAAACAATCAAGATTTAACCCGAATTGCTACAGCGATGACGAGGTGCAGCGGTGGTGATGGCGGTGTAGATGGTGGAGATGATGATGATGATGATGGAGATGATGTCCCGCTCGATGACGATGGCGATGGCGTCGATTTCCCCCTCCGGGAGGGAATTTCCCCGACGGATTCCTGCCCGCCGGAGAGCTCTTTTCTCTCTGGTGTTCTCCGCCCGCAGAGGCGGCTGTAACCCCTTCGTGAGGTCCTCTGTGGCTTAGGTTTCGGGACGAAGGAGTACGAAGAAAAGGAGGCGAAAGGGTCGTGGGCCCCCCGGAGCACAGGGTGGCGCGGCCAGGCCACAGGCCGCGCCGCCTGATCGGGCCCACGGTGGCTCCTCTCTTCTTCCCCTTACGGCTCCCTCCGTCATCTGGAAAATTAGGAATTTTCGTGAAATTCCCTTCCACGATTGATTTAAATATTGCGTTCGACGGTGCTTTTTCCAGCGAATCCTGGCTCGATTGCTTGATCCTCCAATAATGATGAAACATGCAAAATAGGTGAAATAACATAAGTATTGTGTCCCAATATGAAATATATCAATGAATAACAGCAAATTATGATACAAAATAGTGATGCAAATTGGACGTATCAACTCCCCCAAGCTTAGACCTCGCTTGTCCCCAAGCGAAACTGAGCTCGATAAACAAGACCACATGTTTATGGAGTGAAGAGTCGATAAATAAAATACGGACAAGAAGCATCATATTCATTCACACAAGACATTCTAGTAAACAACTTCCTCATATAACTCATCTTGAAATAAGTACAGAGAAATCACAAGTAAAGGTGCATAAGAAATCATAATTGGTGATGGCAAACTTTGTTCTTGGTCGGAGAACTACTAACGGATTGTACTTCTAAGCAAAGCTTTCATATTAGAATTTATAGCTGAGCCTTCATATTTAAGCATAACAATCTCCTCATAATCATCGATAACTTCAAAGTCATATTCATTCAGATAAAATTGGTACTAAACAAGAAAGTATAAAAGACATGATTAACTGAATCATAGCATAAATGATTGGTTCACAACAACTCAATTGCTTGCTTGAGATAGAGGGAAATAGGTTTACTGACTCAACATAAAAGTAAAAGATAGGCCCTTCGCAGAGGGAAGCAGGGATTAAATCATGTGCTAGAGCTTTTCAAGTTTTGAAATCATATAAAGAGCATAAAAGTAAGAATTTGAGAGGTGCTTGTTGTTGTCAACGAATGGTAGCGGGCACTCTAACCCCCTTGTCAAACGAACCTTCAAAGAGCGGCTCCCATGAGGGACGGCATTTCTACCAGCAAGGTAGATCATCCCCCTTCTCTTTTGTTTACACATGTATTTTAGTTTTATTAAGGATGACACTCCCCCCAACCTTGGCTTTCTCAATCCATGGCTAACCGAATCCTCGGGTGCCTTCCAACATTCACATACCATGGAGGAGTGTCCATTGCAAAATTAAGTTGCTTACTGATAAGTCAGAGCAAAACATGTGAAGAGAATTATTAATGAAAGTTATTAATTGGGGCTGGGAACCCCGTTGCCAGCTCTTATTGCAAAGTTATTGGATAAGCGGATGTGCCACTAGTCCATTGGTGAAAGTCCGCCCAACAAGATTGAAAGATGAAACACCACATACTTCCTCATGAGCTATAGAACATTGACACAAATAAGGAGTAGTATAGTTTGAATTATTTAAAGGTAGCACATGAAGTATTTACTTGGAATGGCAGAAAATACCATATAGTAGGTAGGTATGGTGGACACAAATGGCATAGGTTTGGTCTAAGGTTATGGATGTATGAGAAGCATTCCCTCTCGATACAGGTCTTTGGCTAGCAAGGTTTGATAGCAAGCATAAAGGTTGAAGGAAACAAACAAATATACATATGATAGAAACAATCATGCATCTTTCTCATAAGCACAAGCAATTTTAACTTTAGAATACTAAGCATAGAGATAATAGAGTAATGTATCTAAGTGTATTTCTCTCTTTATTAAACATCAGGGTGTTGTTGCTATTGACCAATGCTAAGTTTGCCAAAACCAAATAGATTTACTTGATGCTCCCAAAGTGATATCAATACTCATGTCAAGAGTAATCATATAATGGAGATTGCAAACTAAAATAAGGTGTGCAAAAAGTAAATGATTAAGACTTCTCATTAATATTCCATAACGATAACTCACACCAACGGATACATAGATAACTAACTAAGAGAGATACTTCCACATTGCATACTATTCCATATAATAACTTCCCTACTCATGATATGACACTACTTGATAGTAAAAGATAAAGGTGGTGATGTGATACCGCGGCACTCCCCAAGCTTGGAACAAACCAAGGGGATGCCAATACCGATGATGAATTACTCCTTCGGTGATGATGGTGAATCTTTGTCGTCGTCAGACTTCCATGGAAGAGGCCCTCCATCAACAAAAGACATCTTGGTTTCCGGAAACCTGAAACTAGCAGCATGACTTATGCGCTTAAACCTGTTTTCATACTCACAGTTTTGATTATGGACATCATAGAGTTGAGCTTGGAGTTTGTTGGTGGTGTCGTGAAGTGAGAAGATATCGTCCCACTTTGCAGTCTCCTTCTTGTGTCCATCAATGAGTTCAGACACAATCTTGTCAAAGATATCCACTTCACGCTCAGCCATCTTCTTGTAGTTGAAAACCTCTTGTTCCAGCTTCTCCATCCTGTCTTCCAAGCTTCCTTCTCCTTAGGACCCTGGACATCTTTGATCTGCAACTCTCCATCCACGAGTGCAACTCTTTGGGGTGCATCTTCAGCTCGTTCATGTATGGGTTGACGACGTCCTCAAAGAAGGTGTCCTTCGAGACGAAGACATGATGGATCTAGATCCGAAGCAGATCTGGAAAACAGCTCGAAACAAAACACGACGAGAAAACGATATTACGGACCTCCAGGGGTCCGGGGGATTATATAGCAAATATTTTTACAACAAAAGGAAGGTTCCGGGCCGAAAACGAGTGGAAACGGGACGCCGAGTGCCGTCACCATAGGTCGGCGCGGCCAGGTGGGGCCCGCGCCGGCTGTGGTGACGGGCCCTCGTCTTTTCCACTCCGTTTCGATTCCGTAATTTTTCATATTTTCCAAAAACAGCAAAAATAATGTTCGGAAAGGTAACGCGGACTTTTTATTACCTATCTGTTACCTATTCAAAGTCCAGTGGCGGACTGTCAATTTGTCCTTTGATGAAAGCCTCCGGTGTTTCCACTTGAATAATATCAACATCAACATTATAAGAATCGCCCGAGATATAATGCTTGAGTCTTTGTCCATTCACCACTTGTGTGGCATTGCCTTGGAGAGAGCTAATTTTAATTGCTCCTGAACGATACACCTCCTCAACAACATATGGTCCTTCCCACTTCGAGAGTAATTTCCCTGCAAAGAATCTGAGACGAGACCGATACAATAGAACTTGATCTCCAACATTAAATTCTCTTTTGATGATCCTTCTATCATGCCACTTCTTAACTTTTTCTTTAAAGAGTTTAGCATTTTCATAAGCTTCACTTCTCCATTCATCTAGAGAACTTAATTGCAACAACCTCTTATTACCGGCTAATTTAGGATCTTTATTTAGTTCTCTAACAGCCCAATAAGCTTTGTGCTCTAGTTCTAGAGGTAAATGACAAGATTTTCCATAAACCATTTTATAAGGTGACATTCCCATAGGATTTTTATAAGCAGTTCTATAAGCCCATAGTGCTTCTTTCAATTTGCTAGCCCAATTCCTCCTAGATTTATTAACAGTCTTTCCTAAAATAGCTTTAATCTCTCTATTAGATAATTCTACTTGACCACTAGTTTGAGGATGATAAGCAGAAGCAATTCTATGATTAATACCATACTTAGCAAGAGTTTTTCTAAAACCTCCATGAATGAAATGAGAACCTCCATCAGTCATAATATATCTAGGTACTCCAAATCTAGGAAATATAATATCTACAAGCATTTTTATAGAGGTCTCACCATCAGCACTTTTTGTAGGTATAGCTTCTACCCATTTAGTAACATAATCAACAGCGACAAGTATATGAGTGTTACCGTCTGAAGAAGGGAAAGGACCCATGAAGTCGAATCCCCAACTCGAATGGTTCAATAACAAGAGTATAATTCATAGGCATTTCATTGCGTCTAGAGATATTACCAACTCTTTGACATTCATCACAAGATAAAATAAATTTCCTTGCATCTTTGAAGAGTGTTGGCCAATAAAAACCTGATTGTAGAACCTTTTGCGCGGTTCTATCTCCAGCGTGATGTCCTCCATAAACACTTCCATGACATTTATTCAATATCTCCTGTTGTTCATATTCAGGAACACATCTTCGCATAATACCATCCACTCCTTCTTTATATAAGTGTGGGTCATCCCAAAAATAATGCCTCAAGTCATAAAAGAATTTCCTCCTTTGCTGAGCTGAAAAGGTTGGGGGCAAATACTTCGAAACAATAAAGTTAGCATAATCTGCATACCAAGGGCTCTCTCGCGAGCTCACCTTTATTACAGCCAATTGTTCATTTGGAAAACTATCATTAACAGGAACAGGATCATAAGCAATATTTTCCAATCTAGACAAATTATCAGCAACAGGATTATCAGCACCTTTCCTATCTATAATATGTAAATCAAATTCTTGCAACAGAAGTACCCATCTAATAAGCCTTGGCTTAGCATCTTTCTTTGTCATAAGGTATCTAATTGCAGCATGATCAGTATGAATTGTAACTTTCGAATCAACAATATAGGGTCTAAACTTATCACAAGCAAAGACTACAGCTAACAATTCCTTTTCAGTTGTAGCATAATTTCTTTGAGCAGCATCAAGAGTCTTACTAGCATAATGAATAACATTTAATTTTTTATCTACCCGCTGTCCAAGGACAGCGCCTACAGCAAAATCACTAGCATCACACATAATTTCAAAAGGCAAATTCCAATCAGGAGGTTCAACTACAGGAGCAGTTGTTAAGGCTTTCTTTAGAGTTTCAAAAGCTTCCTTACAATCATCATCAAAAACAAAAGGTACATCTTTTTGAAGAAGATTAGTAAGAGGCTTTGAAATTTTAGAGAAATCTTTAATAAATCTCCTATAAAACCCAGCATGACCAAGAACACTACGAATACCTTTAACATCCCTAGGATAGGGCATCTTCTCAATTGCTTCAACTTTAGCTCTATCAACTTCAATACCTCTCTCGGAAATTTTATGTCCCAATACAATTCCTTCATTAACCATAAAGTGGCATTTCTCCCAATTAAGAACAAGGTTAGTTTCTTCACATCTCTGCAAAACTTTATCGAGGTTTCGCAAGCAATTATCAAAAGAATTCCCATAGACAGAAAAATCATCCATGAACACCTCTACAATACTTTCGCAAAAACCATGAAAAATAGCAGACATGCATCTTTGAAAAGTAGCAGGAGCATTACATAAACCAAAAGGCATACGCCTATAAGCATAAGTTCCATAAGGACAAGTAAAAGTGGTTTTCTCTTGATCTTTAGCTTTAACAGCAATTTGTGAAAACCCAGAATAACCATCAAGAAAGCAAAAATGAGTATTTTTAGATAACCTTTCTAACATTTGATCAATAAATGGTAAAGGGTAATGATCTTTCTTAGTAACTTTATTAACTTTTCGAAAATCAATGCACATTCTATAACCTACAACTATTCTTTGAGGAATAAGCTCATCATTATCATTAGGCACAACAGTCATTCCTCCTTTCTTAGGAACACAATGAACAGGACTAACCCATCTACTATCAGCAATAGGATATATTATACCAGCTTCAAGGAGTTTTAATACCTCGTTCCTTACCACTTCCTTCATCTTCGGAATTAGACGACGTTGATGTTCAACAACAGGCTTTGCATCATCTTCCATATTAATAGCATGTTGGCAAATAGAAGGAGAAATCCCTTTCAAATCATCAAGAGTATAGCCAATAGCTCCTCGGTGTTTCTTCAATATTTCCAATAACCTTTCTTCCTCAATCTCTGAAAGCTTAGAACTAATAATAACATGATATATTTTCTTATCATCAATATGAGCATATTTAAGATTATCAGGTAATGGCTTTAAATCAAAAACAGGATCTTCCTTTGGTGGCGGTGTTGTACCCAAATCTTCCACCGGTAAATCATGCTTGAGAATAGGTTGGCGACGAAAAATTTCCTCAAGCTCATCTCTTTCTTTCCTAAAAGCTTCACTTTCACTATTCTCCAAATGTTGCTGCAAGGGATTATTAGGAACAAGAACAATAGATGCACACTGCTCCATTTTAAAATCATTACTAGGCAAGTCAGGTTTTATAAGGAGTTTTGGTAAATTTAGAAAAGTTAAATTCATAAGGTTCACCAGCAAATCTAGTCAAAATCTTCTCTTTCTTACAATCTATAATAGCTCCACAAGTATTTAGAAAAGGTCTACCAAAAATGATAGGACAATGATCACTAGCAGCAGAACCAAGTACCAAAAAGTCAGCAGGATATTTAATCTTACCACATAGAACTTCCACATCTCGAACAATACCAATTGGAGAAATAGTTTCTCTATTAGCCAGATGAATAACCACATCAATATCTTCAAGTTCACAAGAACCAATTTCGTGCATAATCTCCGTGTAAAGCTCATAAGGAATAGCACTAACACTTGCACCAATATCACATAAACCATAATAGCAATGATCACCAATTCTAACAGATAGCATAGGAACACTAACTTGTTTGGATTTATTAGGATGTGAAACAATATTAGAAGCATCTTCACAGAAAATAATATGACCATCCTCCACATTTTCAGTCACAAGATCTTTAACTATAGCAACAGCAGGTTCAATTTTAATTTGTTCTTCAGGTTCTTTAGGTTTCTTTTCACTTTTATTAACGCACTAGATATGACAGAGTACTCCTTCATTTTAGCAGGGAAAGGAGTTTTTTCAATATAAGCTTCAGGAATAACATTATCAACAGTTTCAATCACTACACATTTGTTTACAGATGAATCAACTTTATCTTTATATGGTTCATGATACTTATCAAAATTCTTCTTAGGCAGTTCATAATGAGAGGCAAAAGCTTTATAAAGATTTGCAACAACTTGGGAATCAAGACCATATGTAGCACTCATATTACGAAATTTATCGGTATCCATAAAAGCTTCAATGCATTTATAATCATAAGTTATACCTGATTCTCTATCTTTGTCGTTCTCCCATCCTTCAGTATTTTCTTGGATCCGATCAAGAAGGTCTCTTTTAAACTCTTCTTTGTTGCGTGTAAATGATCCAGAACAAGAAGTATCCAGCAAGGTCTTGTCTTGAAAAGAAAGTCTTGCATAGAAATTATCAATAATAACATTACCAGGAAGCTCATGAATGGGGCATTTGAGCATTAAAGACTTCAATCTCCCCCAAGCTTGGGCGATACTCTCTCCATCATGAGGCCAGAAATTATATATGCGGTTCCGATCTTTGTGAATTTCACTTGGAGGATAAAATTTGGAATAAAATAAAGGCACAATGTCCTCCCAATCAATAGAATCACCATTCTTCAGTAATTTATACCAATGCGCCGCTTTACCAGACAACGATATAGTGAATAGTTTCTTCCTAACTTCATTCATAGAAATACCTGCACATTTGAATAACCCGCATAATTCATGCAAAAACAGTAAATGATCACCAGGATGGACGGTTCCATCCCCTTCATAGCGGTTATCCATAACACGTTCAATAATTTTCATAGGTATTTTATATGGTACTACTTCCTCACCTGGCGCTTCATCCACTACCGTTGCAGTAGTAGTAGATTTCCCAAATAGAAATTGAAGAGATCTCTCCATAATGATTTATAGCAGCAGGCAGAAATAAAATCAGCAGTAAATTTCCTTACCAATTCCGCTTACCAATAGCGCTTCAACGGCGCCGGCGCGAGAGTCTTGATGACCCACAAGTATAGGGGGTGTATCGTAGTATCTTCGATAAGTAAGAATGTCGATCCCAACGAGGAGCAGAAGGTGTTGAGCAGTTTCGATGAAGGATTCTTGTAAATGCTCACAGACAAGTATTCAGGGGGTTTTGATATTGCAGATAAATAAAGTACAAGTAAATAAAATGCGAGAGAAATAATTGCAGCGAGTGGCCCAATCCTTTTAGCGCAAGGGACAAGCCGGTTTGATTACTTATAATGACCAAACGTTCCGAGGACACACGGGATTTTAGTCTAGTGCTTTCGCTACATACAGCTGATTAATCTTCATTGTTTTGATAAGTGTTGTGTGGGTGAACCTATGGTAATGCACCGCCCTTCCTAGGACTAATACATACTTGTGATTATACCCCTTGCAAGCATCCGCAACTACAAGAAAGTAATTAAGATAAATCTAATCACAGCCTTAAACTCTGAGATCCTGCGATCCCTCCTGCATCGATATACTAACGGGGGCTCAGGTTTCTCCGGCAACCCCGCAATTAGCAACCGAATACAAGATGCACTCCCCTAGGCCCATAAATGGTGAAGTGTCGTGTAGTCGACGTTCACACGACACCACTAGAAGAATGACACCACAACTTAAATATCATAACATTGAATATTACTCAACCATAATTCACTACTAGCATTTAGACTTCACCCATGTCCTCAAGAACTAAACGAACTACTCACGAGACATCATATGGAATACAATCAGAGGTGATATGATGATGAATAACAATCTGAACATAAACCTTGGTTCAATGGTTTCACTCAATAGCATCTACAACAAGTATAGAATAACACCGGGAGAGTTTCCCCTATCAAACAATCAAGATTTAACCCGAATTGCTACAGCGATGACGAGGTGCAGCGGTGGTGATGGCGGTGTAGATGGTGGAGATGATGATGATGATGATGGAGATGATGTCCCGCTCGATGACGATGGCGATGGCGTCGATTTCCCCCTCCGGGAGGGAATTTCCCGACGGATTCCTGCCCGCCGGAGAGCTCTTTTCTCTCTGGTGTTCTCCCCCGCGAGGCGGCTGTAACCCTCGTGAGGTCCTCTCGTGGCTTAGGTTTCGGGACGAAGGAGTACGCGAAGAAAGGAGGCGAAAGGGTCGTGGGCCCCCGAGCACGGGGGTGGCGCGGCCGGGCCCTGGGCCGCGCCGCCGTGGTCAGGGCCACGGTGGCTCCTCTCTTCTTCCCTTCGGCTCCCTCCGTCATCGGAAAAATAGGAATTTTCGTGAAATTCCCTTCCACATTGATCTTCCGAAATATTGCGTTACGGTGCTTTTTCCAGCAGAATCCTGGCTCCGGTGCTTGATCCTCCAATAATGATGAAACATGCAAAATAGGTGAAATAACATAAGTATTGTGTCCCAATATGAAATATATCAATGAATAACAGCAAATTATGATACAAAATAGTGATACAAATTGGACGTATCACTTGCCATGGCGATTATCAATGCTCAGCTCCTTTTATAGGAACGACGCCGCTTCTCCTTCGTCTTATTCCTCCGACAGGGCGTCGTGCACTACATGATTTATCTCAACGAGCAGTGCGTCCACCCACGCGTCCTTATACTGTCGACAGCTATAGTCCCAGTTGCACCCACCAGTCGGAACTAAAGGTTACACACACGTCCTTATCCCACCTACAGTTTTGTTAGATGACACAAAAAACCACCTTTAGTCTCGGTTGCACCCACTAGCCGGGACTAATGGTTGCCCGCACGTCCTTATCCAGCAGACAGTTTGGTACATGGCTTCTAAAACCACGTTAGTCCCGGTTGCACCCACCAACCAGAACTAAAGGTTAGATGGCCAGCTCTGGCTTCCTCTTCTTCCTCTATATGCTCACCACCAGCTCTGGCTTCCTCTTCTTTCTCCTCCTCATCATTATCGGCATCAGCCACGATGAAGCCACCAGCTTAGGCTTCCTCATCTTCCTCCTCTGCTCACCACAATTTTAGGCTTCCTTTTGTTCCTCCATATGCTCACCCCTAGCTCTGGCTTCCTCTTCTTCCTCCTCCTCCTCATCATCGGCGTCATCCACGATGAAGCCACCAGCTTAGGCTTCCTCTTCTTCCTCCTCCTCATCATCATCGTAATAGAAATTATGCAGAAGATATAAATTAATGCGTATTTAATTAAAAATGGCAAAGTGGTTAGTAGTTTGAATAGTTCGAATAATTATTTGGGAAAATATAAAATGGTTTTAGATTAATTATCTAAATTAAAACACTTTTCATGTTGAAATTTTGGTCACATTCAAAATTATACATAAGTTATTCAAATTTATATTCATACTAAATTTAAATAACTAAATGTTCATAATAAATAAATTATACTTTTATTACGTAGAAATTTATTTTCTGAACATTTTGGTATACCATATATTATTTTTTGATTTGAAATAAGGCGAGAAATGAAATAGTTTGAAAAGGAAAATAGAAATATAACTTTGGTCCCGGTTCGTGGCAGGAACCGAGATCAATGGGTATTTTGCGCGTGGAGGGAACATGGGCAGCAAAAAAGGCTTTTAGTCCCGGTTCGTCACACGCACCGGGACCAAAGGGGAGCCTTTGGTCCCGGTGCGTGCGACGAACCGGGAACAAAGGTCCCCCTCCTATAACTCCACCACTTCATCTCGACGGAGATCAATCCCACGGAGACAGAGCACTTCGACGCAGCCAGGCTGCTGAAAATTTCCGTGTCGCCGCCGCCACCTGTCGCACCGCCGCCGACCGCCTCCTTTCTCCTCCACGCCTCCGGCCGCTTCTTCCTCTCCCTCCGAGCGCGCGACCCCGACAGCCTCCTCTCGTTGCCGCAGATGCCACCGACCGTCGCCGTTGCGACCGGCCGCTTCCTCTCCCTCCGCGCGCGCCCCCGAGCACCTCCTCCGGTGAGGCCCTCCGCGCGCGCCCCCGAGCACCTCCTCCGGTGAGGCCCTCCGCTCTCCTCCGGCCGGCCAACCGGTCGGCCACCTTGCACATTGCAATTTTTTACTTTTTAAATTTGTTAGATATATAATTTGTTAGTTAGAAGTCTATTGTTTGAAATAGTTAGATTTTTATATAAAAGTTAGTAATTATAGTTGGTAAAAATAGGTAGTAAATACTCCCTCCGTTTCATTCTATAGTGCCTATAATTTTTTGGCACGGAAATGAGCACAAGAGTGTTCTTTACATAAGACCCCCTAGATTAACGATTAGATCAGAGTAAAATGAGGGAAATCGGTAACTTCCTAAATTAACATAACAAATCCAACAAATCTCTCTGGTTGACTCTCCATATATGTGTAGCCAGGTTATATTAAGGAAATAAAAACATTGCTTCCTAAATCTAAGAAATCGTTGGGGTCATGCATTAGGAATCTCAATTAATTGTTTCCTTTTTGCATGGATTTTTTTTCATGCACGTCGTGTGGAAGTTGACCGGTAGAGGGGGTAATTGAAAAAGAGTCAAGCTACCACCTTATATTTTGAAACAAATGCGAAAAATCTATACGCATTATAGAAAGGAACGTAGGGAGTATTTACTATAGTATATGTTAGTAAAAATAGTTAGTAAAATATTTTTAAAAATAGTGGTTAGTAAAAATAATGTTAGTTAGAACTCTACAATATTTTAATTGGAAATAGTTAGTAAAATATAGTGGTTAGTAATGTTAATTAGAAATAGTTAAGAAATATTTACTATAATATATGTTAGTAAAAATAGTTTGTAAAATATTTTTAGAAATAGTGTTTAGTAAAAATAATGTTAGCTAGAACTCTATTATATGTTAATTACAAATAGTTAGTAAAATATAGTGGTTAGTAAATATTTTTAGTATGTAAATATTATATTCGTAGTATGTTATATTTGTAGTATGTTATATTTTATAGCTACGATGTCGTGCCCGCCGCGTCGTGGAATGGGGTCTGGCCACATTCTGGACCAGATGAGGATGACCGGGGTCCGGGACTGGGCTCCGCCGGGCTGGCACTGGGATGTGTTAGCTTCCGGGCGCGCACCTTGCTGCGGAATCCATGTCCCGTCGTCGACCTGGGTCTTCTTTGCTGGCGGTCGCGTGAGCCACGATCGGTGCGGAGGGAGCCGGCCCCCGAGGAGGAGGTACATCGTCGCGTTAGAGAGGAGGACAAGAACGTTCTCCGTTAAATGCATGTGTTGGACACCATGTATAGGAGCGCATGGTCGGTTACGCAGGGATCTCACGTGAGCTATGATCTTGTGGCTGTTCCGTGGCTTTGGATGTTCACCGCCCACAGCTCAGCACCCCGCGGCTCAGCACCTGGTCGACGTTGAGAGGTTCATGCATGGGAGTCGCTTGTAGTGATTTATTAGGGTTAAATAAAAAAGGGACCCGGGCTATATATGTAACTGCAACCTCTCTTTTGAGCACTATATTATCCTTAATTAATAGCTATATATGTGACTCCAATCTCTGTTTTGTGCATTATTCTTAATTAAAATTTATATATGTGATTATATGATGGTTCATATAACTTGCAAGTCGTTGCAGAAACTATGGACGCTAACAGAGACGAAGTACATGATGAATTGATGGCAGACCTCATAGCCGGCGGTGGAGATGTCGATGTCCCGGCGGTGGAGGATCTTGAGCGAAGAGAAGATGATGGCTCCAGTCAGGAAGAAGATAATGGCTCCGGTGAAGGAGAAGATGACGGCTCTAGAGGCTTAGTTATTTTAAAGTCCGACGAGGTATATAAATTAACCACTGCTGACTAGATGCATTAACTGATTTGTATATATATATATATATTGATGATCAATTCTTTCCTTTTTAGCCCTCCGGATCGAGCCAATCTTCTATAAATTTGAAGCTAGGCCCGGCCAAAAAGTTGGCCGATGGTGTTAGGTTCGACATCGTCGAAATCGCTAGTAATGGCCGACCGACCGCTCCCGACAAGGTGGCACAATTATTTGTAAGTCAATGCGGAGTGGTTGTTAGGGAATGCATCCCGATCACCATTCGAGACTGGCACAAGCCAAAGGCTGAAAGGGTTGAAGAAGGTATTTATGTTGATGATGTAGCCAAAACCAACCTTTGGCGTCAACTCATGGGACATTTCAACCTACCTCCAGTGGAGAATCCCGATATAGCCAGAAAGATGGAGGAGAAAGTCAAGGAGTTTGCTTTAAAGAAGATGGCCGAATAATTTATGAACCACAAGAAAAGATTGTACCGGTTGTTTGTCAAGCAAAACAAGACTCCGGACGTCACTGGAGGTTATGAGAAGATAAAAGATCATTGGCTCGAATTCGTGAAGTTCAAGCTTTCAGATTAAGCTAAGAGAAGGTCGGAAACAAATAAGTCAAATGTTTTGTTGTATAAATATCACCAAGTTACGGGTCCAGGTGACTATAAGGCTAACAAGCCTAAGTGGGAGAAAGCTGAGGCGGAACTGATCAACAAAGTGATCGATTTAGGGACATCCGGTAGGACCGAACGGTGCAGTGAGTGGTTCTACGGGGTTGAAAACGGGTCATTTGATGATATCAACTAATCAGCAGAGGCATCTTCTGTTTTCATTTGATGATATCAGCAAAGGCATCTTCTATTCTCATTTGATGATATCAACTAATTAATAACTCATTTGATGATATCAACAAAGGCATCTTCTATTCTCATTTGATGATATCAACTAAGTAATAACTTATTTACTCATTTTTTTGGGCAGGGCTTGAAAATGGTTCATCAAGACTGCTAGGGGTGAATGGAAACCGGAGCTTACATTTAAAGATCATCCTGTAAGTAGGAACCCGGAAATAACTTATGTGGATACTACGTCTGCGAGTTCATTCGCGAGATGGCCTGTTACCGGGAGCCAGAAAAAAATATACATGTCCTTCATGTACGTGAACAATATTTCACAATCTTCTTTTATTACCATCAATTGTATTGAGTTCCATTCATATATATTGATCTCTTTTTTTTAACTTAGATGGAATGTGTGCTTGACTATCTCCTAACGGAGGATCGCGTACGAGTAATTCAAGAGGAATTTGCAGGATTCTTAGTTAGGGAGGTCATAGCTTCAACTGGAGCATATCATCGGGAGTTCATATATGACATTAGGAATATGAAATAGATATGATAAAGAGGAGCGACTTTATATTGTAAACAACGTGCATTGTGTACTGCATTTCATGACAATGTCTATATATTCATGACGATGTTTGTGGTTTTTTGAATGATGTATGCATTGCAGTACTGAATGAATAACTTAAAACATTCAAACTCTGTCGCGACAGAGAAACAGCCTAAACCTCTGCCACGGCAGAGAAACGGCCATTTTCTCTGCGCGACAGAGACGCTTTAATTCCGGTTCGTCCTACGAACCGGGACCAGAGGTCCTCCACCACGAGCCCCCTAGCCTCACCACGTGGAGGACCATTTATTCCCAGTTTATATTTGAACCGGAACTAAAGGTAAAAGCCTTTAGTCACGAAGGCTCAGCACCGGTTGGAAAATCGGGACTAAAGCCCTAAATACACCGGGACTGTATGCCTGTTTTCCACTAGTGATTGCTTGCTATGAATCATTTGATTCATCCCGGCAATAGTACAATACTACAGGGCCTGCACCTATCCCAATACAATTAACCTAACTCATATAATATATGTTTTACATTAAACAAATATATCATTAGAAAGTATAAGATCTAAAAAAATTAATGATATATATTTTGTAGTATGTGTTGTGTTACGTTGATTAAATTGACGATCTAAATGTACGCATAAGACTTATAAACCGGAATGGAGGTAGTACCTCTCTTGTTGAAAAATCTTTACCATCGGGGACTCCAGAGTGCAGAGATGCGTGTGACCTCACAATAATTATGTCACTCTATTTCAGACAGCTTATATTGTGGAACCCCAGGTAGTAGAACAAACCCTTCACTTTAGACCCATCCAACTCTCATCGTTAAATCATGGCCCTCACGATCAAGAAGAATGGCGACAAACATTGATGACAAAGTAAGGAGAAGATATTAGGGTTCACAATTCCGGTCGGTACTTTTGAAAACAGGCCCTTACGGCTTCAGTGATTCCTCTTGTCGCCACCGGTATGAGAAAACATTGACTAGTATTTCTCCGACATTGACATAATTTGCTAAAAAAAATCGAAAATTTTGGATGGATTTCAGAATTCATTTGAACAATCTCAACGGTATTTTTTTATAGTAATGTCTATTTTTAAAATAAATTTGGAAGTGCATCGAAAACTTACGATAACCATTTAAAATTCATTAAATTTGTATGGATTATGTAGTTGTTTTGTGAGGTACAATGGGTGTTTTGTATAACCATCCATACCCCACGCCAGGTGTACTTTTTCAGACCATGAAAAAAAACACGTACATGAGATCAATATTGTACTGAAACTATGACTTATTAACAATAGCAAATTGAAACAAGCCAAACGCTTAAAAGAAATACCAATTGGGTTGTTCAGAATGCGCGATCAAGTCATCAGGGCATGGCCGCTGGGCGTGATTTGGTCGACGGCTGGAGCCTAGAGGTGGCGATCGAAACGAACTAGGAAGCGAAGACGAACAGGCAGTTGACGCATAGGTGACGCGAAAATGGGCTAATTGTTCTCTCCTGCTTCCTGGTTCCTGGCTTGGTGGGTTCGTGAGGACTGGTTGATCTGGCGCAAGGACACGGGCTGGCTTGCTTGGGTCTACAAATTATGGTGAAATTAGCAGGGTTATACCTAAACTATGTGGGCCATGACCGGGGCTGCAGCCCGTGCTGACCGGGGTGCAGATCTACCCCTGCCAAAAGAGATGCTGCAGATATATATGTCCAAATTTACATATATCTATACACTAAATTCTTTCCAGGACAGAGTGGTTACTTCGTAAAAACAATATGTAAGCATTGAAATATTGGGTAGAGATAGATATGAGGAAAACCCGTTCTTCGATGTACTGAACTATGACTTGTTAACATTAGCAAAATGAAACATGGACACCTTAGCTTGAGCTCAATCACAAAAAGGGTTTCTCCGCGATAAAAGCAATGTGAGAAAAAATCAAATTTAAGACAGAATGAGGATCAAGCGATATACAATATTTTAAACCATGGGGGTCCATAACATGATATGTAGACACTAGCTCTCACTAGTAATATAATGAAAACTAGACTCCAAACTCAAAAAGTTTTCTTCCTCTCAACACGTAAGCATCGCTCAACCATAGTTCATACACCTACACATAGGACCGAGGCAACTCCCTGCGACCCAGGCCTGGCAAGTTGCCCGAGCTCAACAGGCAAGCAGCTTCGGCGCTTTGGTACCATCTTTGGACAAGTCACACGCCCGTATGCAGTGCGGTTTACGCCTAGGGTTTTCAGGATCTATAACTTCTACCATGTTCTGGCACCAACAACTGCCTGGCTCAGCCGCATAGTGAAGTTCAATTCCGCATGGTGTAGGGATTGTAGTTCTCACTCTCCTGGTGAGCTGACTTGTTCGGATGTTGTTGGTGTAGCTTGAGAGAAGTTGAAGGATGGTAAAGGGAGAGTTGTCGACAGACAACGTGTTGGGGTTCAAGGAATCAATGGCCTCAGAAACTAGCTCTATTTTTTTGTCCTCGAGGTCATACTTGTAGATTTTAAGCGACAAATATGTGGACTTCACATGGTAGATGCAATTGGCATCGATGGATGGGAACTTGTCTGCACAAACAGAAATGTACCTATGCCGGCCGAAAAAGAAGGCACGGTTGCCGATGCCCTCCAGAGGCTCCAGAACAATTCTGTCAGTGTTCAACCTGAAGATCTTCAAGTGATTCTGTAGCTTCGAGAACAAAATCAATTCTCCAGCAGATTCCAGTAGGTCATCCTTTCGAAATGAAACATGCTCCGTTGAGCCAGAAATCTGAACGGCGGGAAACACCATCTGATAAAACTCGACGTAGTGATCCGGTAACTTCACAGCATCATTGATCCTTTCAGCCATAGCAACCTGTAGCGGCGCCACCGGATCTAGCAGCTCGCCTTCCTTGAAGGTGCCACCTACGACGGCCAGCCGCTTCAACATGCCACTGTACTCTGCTTCATACGCAGTGAAACATTCGCTGTCAGGATCAGCAGTGTACAGGTTGGAGTATCCATGCAGATCGCAAACATCAGACTCCCAGAGCAAGCGGAGTTTGGGCGAAGAACCGCACGAGAAAGCGGCAGAAGTAACCTCCATATTGTAGGGCACGGCCGCCGCGAAGCGGATCATGTGGCCGGTGAATGGGTTGAGGACGCGCGCCGCGTGAGGGTGCTCCCTGTCTGCGAGGACGAAGTAGGCGCCGTTGGTCGTAACGGTGACGAGGTAGTACTGTCGGAGCAGAGGCAGGTCCTTGCGGAGGACGCGGCCGGTGGCCGTGTTTACCATGAGGCGCTCGTCGTTCTGGACGACCTCGTCGATGATGATCCAGTTGCCAGGACGGAAGCGGAGGTCGGAGGAGTCTGTCGGGTCGTCGGTGGCCGAGCGCCAGCTGGGGCAGACGGCGCGGAAGTCCATGTACCAGTCGAGGTCGTTGGTGGCGAGGAGGCAGTCGGCGATGCGGCGGACGAGGTCGGACGGGAGCGAGGACCAGTCCGCCATGGCTCAGTGGTTGGCAGATGTCTGACTGAGTTGGGGTTTGTTGTTTCTACCTTCTGGTAGTGGAAAGAAGATGAGAGTAGATTGAAGTGCTTAAGTAGGGGTTCGCGTGTGAACTGTGAAGGCCAAGCGACTGCATGCGAATCGTGGGCTCGTGGCTCGGCGAGAATTGAAGGGCGTTTTGGAGTTCAGTGCGCGTGATGCATGACTCTTGGGAAATGACAAAACCGGCGCCGGGTCGCCGTTTGATTACTATACTACGAACCCGACGTTATAGAATTGAGTGGCCTTGGCTCTCTCTCTAAGAGCAATTTCAATAGTATAGCTAGTTGCTGGCTATAAGACTGCTCATAGTGCAAGTAACTTCACTAGTAACTAAGTGTCCAACTCAGCAAATCTGCTTATGTGGCAGTAAGTTAATGAGGAGAGAGGAGAATGGAGTAACATAGTTACTGTAACATCACACTTCCCAATATACAATGAGTCTACAACCTAATTAATGAAGACATCTAAAATACTACTTTGATGTTACTAACCACTATGAAGGTAGTAATATAGAGTAGTAACACGTGCATGTTAGACTAGTCATAGTGGGGAGTAACATAGAGTAGTAACATGGTGCATGTTTCTACCCTATGTTACTACCTTCATAGTGGGTAGTTACATATATGTGGTAACATGCATGTTATATTTATTAGATTGTAGACTCATCTTGTCTTGAGAAGTGTGATGTTATGGTAACATGGCTAGTTACCACCTCACTCTCTTTCTTCATTTATTGTCATGCCATGTCACCAAAATGTATTGGGGTGTGTGATGTTACTACCTATGTTACTCCCACTATGAGCAGTCTTACTACTCTATGTTACTTCCTACTATGACTAGTCTAAGCCAAGTGCCATGTCATCTATAGCTAACATAAAGCCAACATATACAATAGTGAGCTATAAAAGTGTAGTACTTTTAAAATACATGGCCAACCTTTTAGTCTCACATCTAAAGGTATAAACGATGCCCCCCATAGGGGGCTTCACAGCGCTCTGAGCATGTGAGCCGTCAGATTTTTACTGCTACTAGCCAAAGTTTGATCTCAGCCGTTCGTCTGCGCTAGAGAAAGACATGCAACATCCATTGTCTACCCGCGTCTAGCTGCCTTTGGGTCCTACAATCGGTCAGGCCCGCGTGTCAGTTGTTGCGGCTCGCTTCAGAGTTGCGCTCGCCTCGCGCCGGCCGTGCGCGGAAGGAGGGGAAAAGGCAGGGGGTCTCCTCTGGTCGTCTCTCTCGATCCCCACCCCCAATCCCCTCCGTTCGTCTCTCCTCCTCCAATCCCGTCCAGCTCCTCTCCTGCTCAGCCCGCCGCCGGTCCCACCACCGCCATCTCCCCCGCGTGTCGGGCTAGGAGGAGCAGGCGGCGGCGGCGGCCGCGGCCGAGGTGGCACGGGAGCTGCGGGAGGCGGCGGCCCTCGCCATGCGCCGCGCCGCCGCCGAGGACGCGCTGCGGCGCAGCATCGTCGCGCTGGACGGGGACCTGCGGTGGACGATGGCGACGCGCGCGGCCTGGAGGAGCAGGCGGCGGCCGCGGCCGAGGTGGCGCGGGAGCTGCGGGAGGGGTGGCGTGGATCCGGCGGAGGATGGGAGGAAGGTCTACCACGGGGGGAGGTGTGCTACCAGGCGGCGGACGGCTCCAGATCTTGGTCTCATGGTATCCGGAGCGGCATCCTCTGCCCAGATCCTAAGCGGGTCGGGATACTCCTCCCGAGGTCTAGCGCAGCGTCGGTGGCCTCCTCTACTAGAGTAGGGCATCCAGGTCGCCAGGACGAGAAGTGCAACGTCTGAGGGAGCAGCGCGAGCAGGCGACCTGATGGCGAGCATGGTGAGCACCGGAGTAGAATCAGCAGATCCGCTACAGCTGAGCGAATGAGACAGTGGAGGTGCGTCACCTCCAGGCTGTAGCAGGTTAGTTTTTTTTCCGTTTTCCCCCAAAATTGCATCTGTGTGTGGGGGTCTAAGCAAGGGTTGATCTTCCATGGTTGATTAGGGTTTCAACTCACATGATTATTGGTGCTGCCTCTTCTGCCTGTTGGTGTGGCCACAATTTCTCCTTGGTGCAGAGCTCATCCATGGTGCCGTCGACCGGATCCACCCGGGATAAGAATCCATCTTCTTTCCAGCACCTTCGTTTCGTTGATTAATCCCCGTGGTTTGTTTGCTTCCAAGTATGGCTTCAGTGTTTATCTGGTTTGTTCCCTTGCTTTGTGGTTCGATTAGTTTGCTACCTGGGCAGTGAATCCATAGAACCCAAAGTGTATTGCTTTATCACTGGAAACTAAGCTATTGAATTGCAATCCCCTTTTTCTTAGTGCTTTCTTGGTGCTTGATATTGCTAGCAATTGTTGTTAAGCTGCACTGACCATTTGTAAAATTTGGTAGGTTGCATCTCCCATCTGTCCCGACAGATGGAGGAAGAGCTGAACTTGAGGAACGATGCCCACCGCCACCATCGTCGGCTGGCCCCTTTCCAAATCGTCCGCGATCAGGAGTCCAGTGGTGCCGCCCCTCCCACCTCCAGCATGCACACCCGCGGCTCCAACTACAGCAGGTTGTCGCTAAGGTCTTCCCCCTCCCACTGCCCTTTTTCTCTTCCTCATGCAATGGTTGTAGGTTTTAATTTCTAATTTCATGAAGTGACGGTGTCCTCTTATGATTTCACTCTTCCCAGTTGTACAGGTTGTGTTCATTGTTTACATCTTGCCAATTCTTGAGAATTTCGCCAGGTTTCTTCCTTTATGGAGTGTATACTTGTGTTTTCGGGATATTTTGTGTAGTTGACAGTAAGAGATGCACATTCCCGTTTATTTCCGCCGTCTCTTGGTTCATACACTGAAGTTTGTAGATATGCCTGAAGAGTAGCCATTTGTTCATGCGTGTGGTTTGGTTTCGGTAGAACTATTGTGTAGTTTTTTGTTGGTTCTATAATATGGTGACATAAAAACCGCACTGGCCAGAACATATTTAAGACTTCTGTATTATCGATTTCATTTCAATGAAAATGGCAGCTCAGTCTCCTCAATTTGAAAAATAAATAGTTTCTAGATAAGAATTACATGGCAGTTAATTGTCAGCTCTACTAATGTTCTCCTCTCCCTATCGATATGATAGTGTGTACTAACTGAAATATCTATTGCCATAATAAATATACTGCATGCTAGATTCTCATGTTCTTTTCTGCACCAGAGTAATTGTGCAATTTTCCTCTTGTATGTGTTGACATAATCTTTGTGCATACTGTTGTGTTATGCAGCCATTCTTATCTTTTATGATGATGAACCAGCACCTGAATTTTGAATTTAATATCTATGCAGACAGTTGCATGTTTTTTGCTGAAATGTTGAAGAAACACCTAGGCATTTAAAGGATGTAAAAATGATTCTGCTGCTGGTCAGGAAATCAAGCAGAGGGTAACGTATCCAGTTGATTTCTCTTTTGCTACGTGGTTGCTTGTTTGTGTGCCTTTTTCCATCTACAAAAGATGGATGCTTAACCCTATTTTAGCCTATAATTCTTGTTGCTCTGATACACCTAACCTTTGCTCCTCAACATATCAGTTATTTTGACCTTTTAAACAACATCATTATCTGTGAGAAGTTTACAAGCTATATATTTTATAATGACCAGCCAACTAATGTTTGATTATTTCTTGTTTTTGGACTCGTCATGAGAGCAACATTGTTTTATACTTTCGTCACCTCACTTTTCAACAGTGTGGAGCGAATATCGTGGACTCACCATCGCTTTTAAATAGAGCCATGCCACTATATTGAGCAGTTACATGAATACTGATATCATATTAGAATCTTATCAGCCATGTATTATGTAGCACCCTTCCATTGCGCCCCTCTCCATGAACTATGTGTGCTACTTTTGTGCTTAAATCTAACACTACCGTTTGCAAAAAAAAATTGCTTTTTTTCCACATGGTTCAGGCTGCAGCAAGAATCAACAAGTGCTCACCACAACCAGGGAATTAGGTACTACCATCTTTGAACTTCTATTTAACAAAATATTTTCTCTCTGTAAATGAGGCCATTCCTTCCGAGGTTGATCACTTGTTGATTCTTGCTTCCATTAGCTTCATATTTTTGCCAGTGTTGTGAAGTATGTCCCTGGAAAGCTGGATAATTCTGCTACTGAAATAGTTTCTCTATACACTTCCACTATACTCTTTGTAACTTACTGATTTTATGTGTTCAGTGAGAAAGTGGATTCTGAAATTTGATTGTATGAAATGTTTCATAATTCAGCGGAGGCCAGACTGGCCAGTCTCCTTGGGTTTCAACATTATTGCATATGGGAGGAAATAATGTAAGAATACAAGTGTACTCAGCTCTATTGCTTTGGCAAAAAATGTTGATCAAAGAGTAATAGTGTTTTTTTCCTTTGTTAGGAGGACAAATCAATTGTAACTCAAATATTGATGTTTGTAACTGGAATTAATACCCTTCAACAGAGTTTCTTTGGTGCTTATTTCCCTGCGGTGATTGGTGGAACATACACATTTGTTTTGCCTACCCTCTTGATCATCCTTGCCGGACGTTACCCTGGTGAACCAGATTCACATACGGTCAGTCATGTTTTTCGTGGTAATAGATCCCTCTTTATTCTTCTTAATTTATCTAGCTTGTTCTTGCATCTCCTTTATTAGCTCGTCTACTTTTATCTGTTAAAGTTCTCAATATCTGCTTGTCCACCGTATACTGTAGGAGTGTGACAATACAGGTACATCATTCAAGCAAACTACGTGTGAGCTCTGCCTTCATCCATCCATACAAATTGTTTTATTTGGTAAGGCCCTGCCACTATTTACAAATTTTAGTTACTAAATTACTCGTGGCCTTTCCTTATGTACTTTCCATTCAGGACCAATTGTTTAAAATAATTTGGACAAAAGCAGAATCCATTGTCCTAGAAGGAATATGAATTTGAGTTGTTCATGAATCATGACAGGTGGCATCTATTGATCAAACTGTTGAATTTTGAGTGTCAACCAGAAATAGAATTTCATAGCTAAATGCAAATTTTCTAGCCCTTCTTTGATTCTTTACTTCTGCTCAAGAACCATTTGGTTTTGTAGTGAAGTCTTTTATTAGGACTGGGCAGGAAGACAAGGATGATCCTCTATCATATATTTCTTCTTGAGTGCATGAAGTCTGAGATACAGCATGGTCAGTACTCTCGTCTTGTTGTTTCAGTATCTACATTTTAGTATGGCTTCTAAAATGCCAAATTACCAATCCTTCTCCATATATGTGTTCTTACAGTTCTACAACCTAAAATATGTGTTACCATTTGCTTCATTTGGACATAAATATTCAGAAATAATAGTGTATTTCAGAACTAAAATTTATAGTTGCAGTCTATTCAGTTTCAGGTTGGCATCTTCCTGCAGGCTAGATTGGTTCGGAGGATGTTGGTAGGCTGAGTTCGAACATCAATACACATCTGGTGATATGCAAACGACTAAAGCATGATGTACACTTGCATGCCGCTGCCGCCGTCGCAGCTCTCGATGTGTTGGTTGTCTTAGGTAACACTAGTGGAAAAAAGGGCTTCCGTCCAGCCCCATTAGTCGCGAAACTATATGAACCGCGACCAATGGGCTCTTTAGTCGCGGTTCGTGAGGCGAACCGCGACCAAAGGCCTGGGCCCAGCGCGCTCGGTGGCCAGCTGGTGGACGGGAGGGGCTTTAGTCGCGGTTGGCCAGGCCAACCGCGACTAAATGTCCTCAGGCCTGGCCCAAAGGCCTTTAGTCGCGGTTGGCCAGGACAACCGCGACTAAAGCCCCTCCCCTATATATACCGTCCAGCCCACATCACTTAGCCATTTGGTGCCACTTCTCTTCACAAACTTCACAAGGGGTGTAGGTTTGCTTTTGGCTCCTCTTATGCACACAAGGTGTTTGATGAAATGCCCCAAGAGCATGAAACCAACATGATATGAAGTGTCGGAGCCACACTTGATCGAGCTTCCTCATTTATTTTTTCCTCCTCGATCGCGGTTAGCAACTTGAACCTTTCATATGTCTCATTGATAAAATATGCATGTGTGTAGTTCATTGTTTAATTTCTATTTAGTTTAACAAATGCATGATGGTTAATTATATATTTTATATTATAATAATGCAGATGAATCGTCAATGGATGTACGCTAACCGACTCTCCGGCGAATTCACTACGGGTTTGAAAGATTTCCTCGTAGTGGCTAATGCGAACAAGCAGGGGGTTTTGTTATCTGTCCATGTGTTGGCTGTAAGAATCAGAAGGGTTACTCTTCCTCAAGGGAAGTTCACCTACACCTGATTCGACATGGTTTCATGCCAAGCTATAATTGTTGGACCAAGGATGGAGAAAGAGGGGTTATAATGGAAGAAGATGAAGAAGGGGATGATATCATCGATGACAACTATCTTGATCATTTCGGTGATACTTTCATGGAGGATGCTGAAGGTGGGGAAGGTGAAGGGAAGGTGATCAAGAAGAGGCACGTGATGAGCCCGCTGATGATCTTGGTCGGACCATTGCTGATGCACGGAGACGCTGCGAAACTGAAAAGGAGAGGGAGAATTTGGATCGCATATTAGAGGATCACAAAAATTCGCTGTACCCAGGATGCGATAATGGTCTGAAAAGTGGGCTGCACACTGGATTTGCTGAGATGGAAGGCACAGGAAGGTGTAGCTGACTCGGGATTTGAAAACTTGCTGAAAATGTTGAAGAATATGTTTCCAAAGAATAACGAGTTACCCTCCAGTACGTACGAAGCAAAGAAGGTTGTCTGCCCTCTAGGTTTAGAGGTTCAAGATACATGCATGCATCAACGACGCATCCTCTACCGCGGTGAATACGAGAATTTGAATGAATGCCGGTATGCACTGCATTGCGTTATAAGATCGGAGGCGATGACCCTGGTGACGATGTTGAGGGCGAGAAACCCAGGAAGAAGGTTCCCGCCAAGGTGATGTGGTATGCTCCTATAATACCACGGTTGAAACGTCTGTTCAGGAACAAAGAGCATGCCAAGTTGTTGCGATGGCACAAAGAGGACCGTAAGTCGGACGGGGAGTTGAGACACCCCGCAGATGGAACGCAATGGAGAAATATCGACAGAGAGTTTAAAGATTTTGCAGCTGACGCAAGGAACATAAGATTTGGTCTAAGTACGATGGCATGAATCCTTTTGCGAGGAGCTCCAGCCATAGCACCTGGCCCGTGACTCTATGCATCTACAACCTTCCTCCTTGGTTGTGCATGAAGCGGAAGTTCATTATGATGCCAGTGCTCATCCAAGGTCCGAAGCAACCCGGCAACGACATCGATGTTTACCTAAGGCCATTAGTTGAAGAACTTTTACAGTTGTGGGGCAGACCGGTGTGTGGGATGAGCACAAAGAAGAGGAATTTGACGAGCGTTACTTTTCGTAACCATCAACGATTGGCCTGCTCTTAGTAACCTTTCGGGACTATCAAATAAGGGATACAATGCATGCACGCACTGCTTACATGAGACTGATGTACATTTGCCAAATTGTAAGAAGAACGTGTACCTTGGGCATCGTTTTCTTCCGAAAAATCATCCAGTAAGAAAGAGAGGCAAGCATTACAACGGCAAGGCAGATCACCGGCCGAAGCCTGCGGAACGCACTGGTGCTGAGGTATTTGATATGGTCAAGGATTTGAAAGTCATCTTTGGAAAGGGTCCTGGCGGACAATCAATTCCGAAGGGAGCTGACGGGCACACACCCATGTGGAAGAAGAAATCTATATTCTGGGAGCTAGAATATTGGAAAGTCCTAGATGTCCGCTCTGCAATCGACGTGATGCATGTTACGAAGAATATTTGCGTGAACCTCCTAAGCTTCTTGGGCGTGTATGGGAAGACAAATGATACAAAGGAAGCACGGCAGGACCAGCAACGTTTGAAAGACCCGATAACCGGCATCCGGAATGGTTTCAAGGTCGTACCAGCTACGCTCGACCAAAGAAGAGAAGGTCATCTTTTTTGAATGCCTGAGCAGTATGAAGGTCCCGTCTGGATTCTCGTCCAATATAAAGGGAATAATAAACATGGCGGAGAAAAAGTTCCAAAACCTGAAGTCTCACGACTGCCACGTGATTATGACGCAATTGCTTCCGATTGCTTTGAGGGGGCTCCTGCCGGAAAATGTTCGAGTACCCATTGTAAAGCTATGTGCATTCCTCAATGCAATCTCTCGAAGGTAATCAATCCAGAAGTTCTACCACACAGAACGATGTGGTCCAATGTCTTGTCAGTTTCGAGTTGGTGTTCCCGCCATCCTTCTTCAATATTATGACGCACCTCCTGGTTCACCTAGTCGAAGAGATTTCCATTCTCGGTCCTGTATTTCTACACAATATGTTCCCCTTCGAGAGGTTCATGAGAGTATTAAAGAAATATGTTCGTAACCGTGCTAGGCCAGAAGGAAGCATCGCCAAGGGCTATGGAAATGAGGAGGTAATTGAGTTTTGTGTTGACTTTGTTCCTGACCTTAAGCCGATTGGTCTTCCTCGATCGCGGCACGAGGGGAGACTAAGTGGAAAAGGCACGATCGGAAGGAAATCAACGATATGTATGGACGGCCATTCTCTGACTGAAGCACACCACACAGTTCTGACCAATTCCAGCTTGGTGGCTCCGTACTTTGAGAAACACAAGAATATTTTACGCTCGGACAACCGGGGAAGCCTGAATCCTGGATTAGGAAGGCCCACATGGAGACTTTCGGCAGTTGGTTGAGAAAACATTTAATGCATGACAATAAGGTTGTAGATCAGCTGTACATGTTGGCCAAGACACCATCTTCGACTATAACGACTTTCCAAGGGTACGAGATAAATGGGAATACATTTTACACGATCGCCCAAGATAAACAGAGCACCAACCAAAACAGTGGTGTCCGCTTTGATGCAGCAACCGAGATTGGGCAAAAGGTCACATATTATGGTTACATAGAGGAGATATGGGAACTTGACTATGGACCCTCCTTTAAGGTCCCTTTGTTCCGTGCAAATGGTTCAAGCTAACAGGAGGTGGGGTAAAGGTGGACCAGCAATACGGAATGACAATGGTGGATTTCAACAATCTTGGTTACCTTGACGAACCATTCGTCCTAGCGAAAGATGTCGCTCAGGTTTTCTATGTCAAGGACATGAGTAGCAAACCGAGGAAACGGAAAGATAAGAAAACGATCAGTTCATCATGCGATGATCCAAAGCGCCACATTGTTCTTTCAGGGAAAAGAAACATCGTGGGAGTGGAGGACAAGACAGACATGTCAAAAGATTATAATATGTTTGGTGAAATTCCGCACTTCAAAGTGAACACCGACCCAAGCATTAAGTTAAATGATGAGGATGCTCCATGGATACGGCCCAATCGTAAGCAAGCAGGGACACAAGGGAAGAAATGATGTGTAATAATTTATTGTACCAAACTTTGTTGAATGGATCATGTGAATTATATTATCCGTGATGTGTTTGGTGTCCATTTTCGAATGATTCGATTGATTCGAGATAGACGATGATACATGAAATTTGGAGTGATTTAGTCATACTCCTGCCTAGGCGTATAATATGCATACTCGTAGTCTTCATAGTCGCCGCCGTACTGGTAGTCGTCACCTTCTAAGTTGCCGCCGTCGTCGTCGCTGCTATCGTCGTGTCGTCGGCCGCGCTCGTGGCTCGGGCCGAGGCCAGCGCGGGCGGGATATCGCCGGCCGTGATGTAGTCCATGACGCTCTGCAGAGTCCGGCCGTACCACCATAGCCGACGGCCGGCCTCGTGGAAGTTCCCGGGAGGCAGACCGTCCTCCTCATACCTGGCGAGCGCCCTCTTACGCCGATTGATGAAGAAGGCGTCCCAAGTATGCTGGTTATCGGATGCCAGCAGGGATTCATCCGCTGCTCCGGCGTGAGGTCGAGGTAGTAGTGGTTCGTGATGGCCGCCCGGCACGCAGTACCCTGAGGGAGGGGCCGGCACGCCACGCCGGCGCTGGGCTCCAGCCGGCGGGGACGCGGTAGCCCGGTGGGCAAGGGTAGTTCGAGGCGCAAAGCTCCTCCACCTGGGTAGGTTAGAGTGGGTGCGGTGGAAGCCATGAGAGAGTGATGAGAGATTGTAGAGATGTGATAATGCTGGCCAAGCCGGGCTACATATATGTAGTGAGAAATGGCGGGAAGACAGGAGGCGGGAAGAAAGTGGCGGGAAGAAAGAGGCAGGAAGACAGGAGGCGGGAAGAAAGTGGTGGGAAAAATGGGAGCGGGAAGACAGGAGGCGGGAAGAAAGTGGCGGGAAGAAAGAGGCGGAAGAGGGGTCGGCGGAAGAGGCGGGAAGAGGGGGCCAGCTGAAGACGAGGCGGGAAGAGGGGCCGACGGAAGAGAGAGAGGCGGAAGGGGCCGCCGGAAAGACAGAGCCGCCTCCTTCGAATCTGGCCATGTATCTTAATTTTTAGTTGAGCTCTGTACTTTAATTCTAGTTCAATCGTAATAAATTTCGTGTCAACCACTTTATTGAACAAAAACAACCGACAACGACTTTATAAACTAAATTTAAACTAATAGAACCGACAACGACTTTATTGAAATTACAATAAAATAGATAAATTACTAGTCTAGTCTCTACTCGTCGGAGGTTGTCTCCGTCCAAATGTCATCCCACCGAGGGTCGTTTCGGTCCAAGTTATATTCAGGTTCTCGAGCTCGAAGGCGGCGACGGCCCGACGGTGGCGCCTGTTGGACCTGCGTTGTGCCCTAAGGTTAGCAAAGCACGCGTCGGTGTTGTCGACATCGTTGGGGAACTGCGCCCTCCACTGGCGCTTCAACTGCTCGTCGCGCTCGGCGATGGCGATCCTGCGCTGGCGGCGGTGCCGGCGACGGTCCTCGTCGTCGACGAGGCACGGCGGTGGCGCGAGGAACTCCGCCTCCTCTAGCGATTCAACATCCGGGAAGTTCATGTCGCGCCCTGGCCGCCGAAAGCGCCACGCCGCCGCGTCGTAAGCGCGCGCCGCCAGCTCCGGCGTGTTGTACGTGCCAAGGGTGAGGCGGAAGCCACCGCGCGTATCTCGGCGGTGAACCTACCGCTCGGACGCACTCGAACGCCACGGAAACCGGACGCCCCCGACGACGTGGAGGCATCCCGGAGATGAATGAGCGGAGGCGGTGGCGACGTGTGGTTGCGCCCGCACTCGTCGCTCTACATAGCGCACGCGGGGCATGGCACGTGTAAGCCACGGCTACACACGTCGCACGCCGGCGTCGGCGGGGCGAGGCACGTGGAAGGGGTGGCTACACGTCGCACGGGAAAAATATATGTAGTGAGAAATGGCGGGAAAAATGGGAGCGGGAAGACAGGAGGCGGGAAGGGCGGGAAGAAAGAGGCGAGAAGAAAGTGGCGGGAAGAAAGAGGCGGGAAGAAAGAGGCGGGAAGACAGGGAAGAAATGGCGGGAAGAAGAGGAAGAAATGTAGTAAGATTTTTTAAATGAATTAGTTTTATTTTTTTGAATTTTTTGATATATTATTTGTATTTTTACGATTTTTTTATGAATTAGTTTTATTTTTCTGAATTTTTTGGTATATTATTTGTATTTTTATGATTTTTTATGAATTAGTTTTATTTTTCTGAATTTTTTGATATATTATTTGTATTTTTAACATTGTGAATTGAATTGGTTTTATTTTTATGATTTTTTGATATATTATTTGTATTTTTAACATTTTGAATTGAATTATTTTTATTTTTCTGAATTTTTTGATATATTATTTGTACTTTTAACATTTTGAATTGAATTGGTTTTATTTTTATGATTTTTTTGATATATTATTTGTATTTTTAACATTTTGAATTGAATTATTTTTATTTTTGAAATTTTTGATGTATTATTTGTATTTCTAACATTTTGAATTGAATTAGTTTTATTTTTATGAATTTTTTGATATATTATTTGTATTTCCAACATTTTGAAAATGAAAAGAAATTTTGAAAGGACCTTTAGTCGCGGTTGGCCTGGCCAACCGCGACTAAAGGTCATTTCCGCGGGAACGCTGGAATTCGGGCGAAAATTCATTTGGTCGCGGTTGGTGTGGCCAACCGCGACTACTGGCGGTTGGCCACACCAACCGCGACTAAAGGGGGGGTCCCTATATAAAGCGGCGCTGAACGGCCGCGCCGAACACTTCGCCATTCTTCGTCTTCATCCGCGCCTGAGGAGATCGATCTCGTCGCCACGCCGCCTGGAGGATCGTCGCCACGCCGTACACACGCCGCCGGAGCGCGCCACGCCGCCGTTCGTCTCCGCGCCGCCCTTCTCCGCCCTGCGCCCCTCCTCCTTCTCCGCCCTGCGCCGTTCGCCTCTCTGCGCGTGCGATCGGCGGGGCCGCCGATCTGCCGGGGCGCGCGCCGCCTCGCGCCTTCTCGCCTGCGCCTGCCTCCGCGCGCTCTGGCCGGCCGCTGCCCTGCGCCGCGCGCCCCTGCCCCGTTCCGCCCTGCGCACCGGCCGCCTGTCGATCTCCACGCCGCGCCGTTCGCCATGCGCATGATGGCCGGCGGCAGCGCCGCCCGCGCGCGTGTATCAGAGCGAGAGATCAGAGAGGAGAGAGGCTGATTTTTTTATTTTTTTTAACTAACTAAAATTGTAACTTGTATCAACATGTTACGTGCGCAAATGTTTTGAAATGTAACTTGTGTATTAAAATTGTAACTTGTATCCTACCAGCGAAAAAATATTTTAAAATGTTCAAAAAATTCGAACAAAAAATTTCTCGCTTACGTATCAACATGTTACATGCGCACATCAAGTCTTGCGAAAAACCGACATTTCCTGTGACTTGTATGAAAAAGATAAAAAAACCGACATTTCTATATATTGTAGCGCCCGAACCGCCGCTCCCATCTCTCTTCTTCTCCGCGCGAATTCGACGATCTCCCGAAGCCCTGCCGCCGCCAACGCCGACGCCCGAGCCGCCGACCGCGCGCCGCCCCGCCCTTCGACGACCGCCGACGACGCCGCCGCCCCGCCCTTCGACGCCGCAAAAACTTTGTAATTAACTTCATAAAAACTTTAACTTAACAAAAAAATTGAACTTCACAAAAACAGTAACTTAACCAAATTGCCGATTTCACAAAAACTTTAACATATATAACAAAATTTTAAATTAACAAGAAATAACATCTAATACACGCCACCGCCACCGCCCTTTCGAGAGGGGGCGGCGAGGGTTATGTGTCGTCGGCGCCGCCACCGCCCTTTCGCCACCGCTTCGCCACCGCCACCGGTCTCTCGGTCACGCGGTCACTGCGAGGTCGATCGTCCGCATATACACATCTAATACACGCTTCCCCCCTCTCGCCTCCCTCGTCGCCCTCTCTCTTTATATGTAGAAGAGATGTGATAATGCTGGCATATACACAATTAATTAGTTTTTACTACATGTTTTCAGGACTGACATTAGGCGGACGATAGAGCTGACCCGATTATGGACAACTATGATCAAGAAGCTGAAGACCATTTATTTGGCATCATAAAAGGCGATATTATTTATGTGCCGACCGAACAAGATGAAGAAGACCTCGAGGATATTTCTTCTTATCTGAATCTTGACGGTCAAGATGAAGGCCGTCGGCAAGATGATGGGGAAGAAACGTCGATAAACGACGATCTTCAATTGCAAGTAGCAACCAGCTCCGGCGCCGAGGTATATATATACGTTGAGCCTCTGGTGATACAAACTTACTGATTTGAATAAATATGTGTGTACTAACGCGCGCGACTCTTTCTTATTTTAGCCCTCGGCCGGATCGTCGAAACAATCGAGTACGTCGTCAAAGCGTGGCGCAACCAAGACGCTCAAACAAGGAGAAACATATACCATCGAGGTTGTCGACAGTGCAACCGGCAGGCCGCTGGAGCCCTGCAAGCACTTCACCAAGTTTATCAACCAATGCGGAGCCGTTGTTAGAGACAACGTCTCGATCACCCTCCAGGAGTGGAATGAGCCAAAGAAGGCACGTCTTGGTTTCACTTTTGTCGACAAGAGAACAAAAAAGATTGCTTGAAAAAGCTTATGGAACATTTCGTCCTACCTCCGGAATACCACAAGTTCGATGAGGAGGGTAACAAGATTGAGGAAAACAAGAAGAGGAGGAGGCTAGTCAAAGATTTCGCTCTTCATAAGATGGCCGAAACATTCTGTAAATTCAAGCAAAATCTAACCCGTGACTATGTCAACCAGAACAAGACTCCGGATTTCACAGGACAATATGAGAAACTGAAACATGATTGGCCAGACTTTGTGAAGCAGAAGAAATTGGAGCAGTTCATTGAATTATCGGAAAAAATAAGGAAAATGCGGCTAAGAAGGAGTACAATCATATTATGGGGCCAGGAGGGTATCGCCTTTAGGAGCCTAGGTGGGAGAAGATGGAGAACGAGCTGAGGACGCGAGGAATCCGTCCAGGTACGGAGGGATGGGACCCAAGGGCCAAAAGCTGGTGGTACGGGCATGGGGAACGCTAGACCCGGAGACAGGGGCGTGTGTTCACAAGAACAAAATGTTTAAACCCACCCAAGCCCTTATTGACGCAATGAGGGATGCTCAAGAGGAAGATCAAGTTCAACGAGAGAGAACGACGCGCTGACAAAAGCCCTCGGGAAACCTGAACACGGAGGACGTGTCGAGGCATGGGGAACATTCCGTGGAAAATAGGGTTCTCCCGAACGATGACCCGTACGGTTACGAAGCCGTAAGAGAAAGATGGATCGGGATGCAGATGTTATGGCGCGGTTGGTATCGGAATTCGATACGATGAAGAAAACCGTGAGTATACTAGTACAAGAAAGATCGGCAGTGGGCGAATGAAGATCATCTGCGGATCTCGGAAGCCAGCGCGGATGAAAGCAGCGTGGCTTCCACGGAGAACCCGCCGGCTACTGATAATGCAACGGCGGTCGAAATTACTGCCGGAGCCTCCTCGCTACCCCGTGGACGATGTAAAGGAGATGAAAGAATGTCATCTGCATTATCCAATGGGGAATGTCCACGAAGGTAGCCATCGGCAGTGCTTTACCATGTGAGCCTGGAGCACTCCACCACAACAACCCCATTCCGGATGGCTATGCTCGTGTCACGGTGGAGGAAATAGTCCCAGGGTTTGAGGACTGGAGATTGACATTGCTACACCCGAAGGGAAGACTTGGAGGTGTCAAGCGCCAGTTCATTCTATGGAAAAAGAAGTTTATCAAGTTTCCGGACGAGGCGCCAAGGCAAACAAGTCCACCCCTCCGGTGGTGGTGGCGGCGGCGGTGGTGGTGGTGGTTCACCTACACCTCCTTCACGTCGCCGCGCCCCCAATTCACCTCCGGCGGGTAGCGACCCGCCCCCGGTCCCGTCGGCGGGTGATCACGCCGCCCCAATCCACCTCCGCGAAGAAGCGAAGCAGTCTGGGTTATTAACCCGGAGCCTTATGTACCTAGAACCACAAAGATACCAGAGCCATCACTGAAGCCTCTCATCCCGAGGCCTTCGGAACTTAGTGTCGAGGAAAATGCGGCGGCCGTGGCTGCTCAGCATGAGAAATGGAAGGCGGACTGCAAGAAGAAAAGAGGCCGAGCCCAAGCAAGTATTTTCGAGAAGGAAAAGAGCTGGGCTAAGTCATTTTTGAACACACCGTCCCAAGCCGCGAAGAATGTGCCTGACGACTATGCACGTGAACTTCGTAGGCAAGCACTCGCGTTCAAGAGGAACCAAGAGTTGGCGGAGAAGCAGGAGGAGGCCGAGAAAGAATTAGAAAGTAAAAAGGGGGAAACAAGTTGCCCAGCTCGGGGAACAAAGTAAACAATCGATCGCCCGCTCATAGTGAAAGCCGCGGTCCGCATGCCCCCGATATCATGCGGCGCTGTGGATTGACTGTAACAGTGCCACAGAACAAGCGACCAACTTAGGTATCACTCTTCGTGCACTGTTAGGCCTTGATGAGGCGCCAATGAAGGACGTAGTATTTACATATGTGGAGAATGGGCCTCTCGTCGAGCCTGCGCAGGAAAAGGATCTACCTCGACAAATGACAGGTCTGCTAAATTGGTACAAGGGTTACATAAAACTTAAAAACTCCAAAGACTATATTTATGCGGAAGTTAGACATGAGCATCACTTCAAACATTACTATATAACAATTCATCGGAGTGAATTGTTCCAGCTGTTCAATCTGCGCGAGCTCGACAAATCTATCATCAGTTGCTATGTTCTGTAAGTGATTTATTAATTTCTACCCCATCTCGTTCATTGCCTGCACTATATATATATATATATATATATATATATATATATATATATATATATATATATATATATATATATATATATATATATATACACAGCACTATTCTGCAACCGGTTGCAGAATAATATTCTGAGCACCGACTTGTACTTCCCTGGACACAAGGTTGTACTTCCCGGATAACAAGGTTCAACTTTCTGTCGAACTTACCTGAACTTCCCATTTTCTTCAGAGCTACTACCATGGTGTGTAGCTATGCATATCAATCCAACCATTAGATCTTCTATAGGGAGCATGAAAATGCATCCAGAGAGCACAAATTATTAACAGAACTAGCTAACGTCGTCACACACCGGTAATCCACAGCCCACCTTCCCCACTTGCCGTAGCCATTCTCCGTTGTCCCCAACCCCACCTCGGCCTTCCCTTTTCCCTCCCCAACCTCTGCTCACCTCCTTCCCCCCGGCGGCTGGCCGCTGCACCGCCTCCTCCCACATGGCAGCATGCGCGGGGAGAAATCAAGGCGGCGCGGGCCGGAGAGATGGGAGGACGGCTCGCGGCAGGATCAGCAGCTCATCCCCGCGGGAGGTCCACCCTGCCTCCTTGTGGCCTCCTTGCCGGGGAAACCACCACGCCGCCCCCACAGCGAATCCCACCACCGCCGAGCCCCCACCCGTGTCCTATTTTTCTTGCGTCGATTTGCTTTTGTGATTCATTCCCTTTTTTTCCTGGCCTTCACTTTCCCCCTTTTCTCCGATCTTTGGTTTGTGCCCTCCGCAAGGGAAGATGGACGGAAGAGCTCATGTTTGACGCCCGCATGGAGGAGCTCATGTTCGCTGCCGCCTTCCGTCTCGCGCCCATCTCCGTCTGCAAGTGCGCTCCGCCTCACCCCATCTCTGTCTGTCGGCGCTCGTTCAGGCGGTGGCAGATTTGTTCTGCCGCCGGCATAAAACTGGCTTGCGTGAGGTGGTCTTGGTCCACCACCGTAGGCGCCGCCTTGCCGGAGCAGGAGATGGAGCCCGACCCTCGAGCGGCGCTACGAGAGATCCCCACGTGAGGATGTGTTGCCGGTGCGGGACGAGCAGGGCAGCTTGGCACGACCGGTGAGGCCTCGAGCACGGCCGCTCGTTGCATAATCTTTGGTCTGCGCGTGAGGTCGGCCGCGTTTATTTTTTCTGAACTGGATTTGCTTTATATCCTTTTTGCGATCTAGATTTTGCGTCGAACCCGGTCCATTTTATTTTTCATTTACATGGTCCCGATCAAGATCCCGTGTTGATTCAAATGAAAGGGAAGTTTTTCCCGTGTGTTTCGTTGCGATTACCGCGGATCGATCGGAGACCCGGCTCAGCCATCCCACCCTCTTTTTTTTGAATTTCTTCATATCTGGATATTATGTGCGTTTTGATTTGTTCCAAAGATGCTGCTGATTTTTTTGTTAGTTGACTGTGGATGCCCCTCCCGAAAATCAGTATGGTTTGATGTCCTTGGCGACTTATCCTCTGTCAATCCTTGTTTTGCATTGTTTAATTTTCAGTCTCAAGTTTCTGAAGCGCAAGCCTGTTCTTGCTTAACGGCTTGATTTTCTGCAATTTTCTGATCTAGACGCGCTGTATCTGGTCCAGGGTCGTCGGCCGGGAAGAGTTGTACCTGACGGGAGGAGCTGGTCAGCTCTACCAGACGGGAGGACCTCGACGAGCTCAGTGCGCGACGGCCGAGACGGGAGCACGGGCACCTGCCGGCGGCGGGGATAACCCGCTTCCACCTGCATCGAGCGGGCCATGCGGCCCCGTATTGACCGGATGGAGGCGGCACCGGCGAGTAGAAGGTGGCCGCACTGTCACAGCAATGGCTTCATCGCATCGCTCGTGGACACTGTTTTTTCTTCAACAGCAAGTGATGCAGCCTGCCTCCCGTGGCATCACCTGTCCATGTAGTCTACATTTGAAGCACGATCTACCTAGCTTGCTGAGACAATCGATTGGAATTTCTCTTGTCCTCTACTATCATTTTTTATGCAAGCTCTACTGAGTTTCTATGGTTGCTCGCTCTTTTTCTCTGCTGTTTTGTTTTAGAGCGTGGAGAGATTGAGAGATTTTATTTGGATATTCTTGCTGGTTCGATTCTACCGTTCTCTAACTCAATGCCTAGTATGTGCCGATGCATGCTCAAATGATGGTAAATGAAAATTTTGCAAATCCCTTTCCAGATCGTGGTCTAGATCCACATGTTGCAGATTTTTCTTCTCATCTTATTTTTTCTTTCTGATATTTTAAAAGAATGTTCCTCCTGGGTTCATGTTGTATTAGAGATCCAAAAGAATGTTTGTCATTTTGGGTAAAAAATGATAGATTAATCTGGCTGGCTATTTTTTGTGATCTTAGATCAGCTTTGAGGTTCAAACCATATTCCGATACAAGATTGTCAAATGAGGAAAACAACAAAGGCACACGGTATGGTGCCAGTGCAGTGCCCGCACACCGTTCACATGAGATGACGGCCCCTTTGCCCCGATCTGCACCTGGAGAGAACGGGAGCCTTACTATCCAACGGCTGTCAACATATGCATAGCTACCACCCTAGGTAGAAAATCCGCGTCGATATATATATATATATATATATATATATATATATATATATATATATATATATATATATATATATATATATATATATATATATATATACCAGCACTATTCTGCAACCGGTTGCAGAATAATATTCTGAGCACCGACTTGTACTTCCCTGGACACAAGGTTGTACTTCCCGGATAACAGGGTTCAACTTTCTGTCGAACTTACCTGAACTTCCATTTTCTTCAGCTACTGATTCTACGTGTTTCCCAACCATTTGTCGGAACTATGCAAATGATATACCGTTGGATAGATAATGAAAAACCGCAACTTTTTCATGTTCAGACTTTTCACATATTTTGCATGGTTTAACTTTAATTTTGAAAATACGAAAATATGGCCAGAAAACGAACTTTTAGTTCAGTTTTTGAATCGCTTACGAAACTGTGCAAATGATATACCGTTTGAAAGATAATGATATTGCGCAACTTTTTCATGTTTTAAGTTTTTCAAAATCCTCACAGTTTTTGAACAATTTTGAAATTACCGAAATACTCAAAAAACGAGCGGACAGTAATTTGGATGATTTGTTTCAACCGTATGTCGGAATAATGCAAATGATATGGCGTTGGAAAGCTATGGACTAGGCGCAACTTTCTTATTCCAAATGATTTCTCTAATTCCTTACAGTTTAAGAGAAAAATTCGAATAACTGTCCGCCCGTTTCATGTGACGGGCACCGAATGATTATCCACATGATTTCCATCTGGTATATTTAAATAATGCAAATGATATACGGTTGGAAAGGTGTCAAAATGGCGCATCTTTTTCGTATGTACCATTTTATCCAAATCCAAACGGTTTAAAAGTAATTTTAGAAGTTTTGAAATCATGTTTCCGGTATATTTTGTGGGATAATGATTTGAAATTGATGGATTAGATCCATTTATTTGTTGTAAAATGTTGTAGGTAATGAAATTAGATATATACTCTATCATATAAAGCTTTTGGTGACAAAGATTGAAGTGGTTGGTGATCAAATCGATGAGATTTGGACAATAGATTCCCGCCCCGTAAAAACAGAGCACTGAACTTCCCTCGACATGAACTTGTACTTATCAGGAAATGCGGTTGTACTTCTCGGCGTTGTTTCATGGAAGTGTTCAGTAAAATGACTATAAGTTTCTCATACGGTGTCCATTTGAGGTCCACGACCACACAAAATGCTCAGCACAACCACGCGCATCTGAACTTCCCGCGACATGTCCTTCTACTTCTTGCCCTTTGTGGTTGTACTTCCTGAAAATGTTTTGATACTAGTGTGTTTTACAAAAACTAGCATGTGTGCTTCGAAATGATAATTTTAGATTGTCCCTATATTCTATTTAAGAGATTCTGCACTTCCCGATCTTAATATTTGAACTTCACAACGTTGCTATGTGAACTTATATGGGGGGTATTTTCTTCATGTAATTACCGCTTGTACTTCCTGTTGTCTGCGCGTGTACTTCTCGGAATCACTGCTCGTACTTCCTTGCAGATGACGGGATTATTTTATTTTATCTACATTTGGACTTTGTCGGGTTTCTTGTACTTCCTATATTAAGTGGGTGTATTTCTCGTGTCGAATGGTTGTACTTCTCATTGTCAAGTGTATGAACTTCTTTACGGCGATGGGATTATTATTGTTTTTTGCTATGTGAACTTATGTGGGAGTATTTTCTTTGAACACTTTTAATTCATTTAATTACCGCTTGTACTTCCTGTTGTCTCCGCTTGTACTTCTCGGAATCACTGCTCGTACTTCCTCGCAGATGCCGGGATTATTTTGTTTTTTCTACATTTGGACTTTGTCGGGTTTCTTGTACTTCCTATATTAAGTTGGTATATTGCTCGTGTCGAATGGTTGCACTTCTCATTATCAAATATATGAACTTCTTTACGGGTGATGGGATTATTATTGTTTTTTCTATGTGAACTTATGTGGGAGTATTTTCTTTGAACACTTTTAATTCATGTAATTACCGCTTGAACTTCCTGTTGTCTCCGCCTGTACTTCACGGAATCACTTCTCGTACTTCCTCGCAGATGACGGGATTATTTTGTTTTTTCTACATTTGGACTTTGTCGGGTTTCTTGTACTTCCTATATTAAGTGGTTGTATTGCTCGTGTCGAATGGTTGTACTTCTCGTTGTCAAGTATATGAACTTCTTTACGGGTGACGAGATTTTTATTGTTTTTTTCTATGTGAACTTATGTGGGAGTTTTGAACACTTTTAATTCATCTAATTACCGCTTGTACTTCCTGTTGTCTCCGCCTGTACTTCTCAGAATCACTGCTCGTACTTCCTCGCAGATGCCGAGATTATTTTGTTTTTTCTACATTTGGACTTTGTTGGGTTTCTTGTACTTCCTATATTAAGTGGGTGTACTGCTCATGTCGAATGGTTGTGCTTCTCGTTGTCAAGTATATGAACTTCCTCGCGGGTGACGGGATTTTATTGTTTTTTGTACATTTGGATTTTCTTGGTTTTCTTGTACTTCATGTATTAAGCAGGTGTACTGCTCGTGTCGAATGCTTGTACTTCTCAGCGTCAAGTAGATGTACTTCTCACCGTCAAGTATTTGAAGTTCCTTGTGGATGCCGAGATTTTTTTGTTTTTTCTACATTTAGAACTTGAACTTGCTAGTCTTGTGTACTTCCCGTTGGGATTTTTAATTAGTCAAATATAAAATACATTCCAAGTTTTTCTATTTCTACACTCTAGAAGTCCAACCAACTATGTGCTTGTTTGCTTCGATGCGTTCACTCTAACATGTGGCATTTTTTTATGGTCAGCACCACGTGAAGCGACTCTGAATTTGGCAAACGGGAAAATGAGACGGTGACAAATGAGAAAAGATCATCAATCAAATGCTTTAAAGTTAATGTATTTCAGCCTACAATATGGCCGTACTGCCAGAATTACCCAACCAAATGAGTATGCAAACTTCCGCAATTTAATTTTAATCTCTGTTGGCCATACAATTAGATGTTTTTGTTTCTTATTTTTTTGATTTATTTTCTGAGCGGGAGGTGTACTTCCTAGTAGCAAGTTCTTGTGCTTCTCCATTGCTGTTTTTTATACTTATTCGTACAATTTTTTTTATATTCGTACAAATTTCTTCTAATTCCCATCAAAGAAATTTCTTAGAAGTATAATTTTTTATCAAAGAATACAGGGAATATAGGGAATTTGTGCCCAAATGATCTCTTAATCATGTATAATTTTGAAACAACACAAATAAAGTTCAAAAAAAGAATACAGGGAAGAAATTCCCCAATTCCGTTCATGGTGGAATGTCCCTGCGCGCACATGTATTCCTGCCGGTGCCATGACGTGGCTGGAGGCGGCAGGGGACAAGACGAGGCGCGTGGGGACCTGGTCTGGTGATGCGCGGCGGAGGTGGGGTCCTGCTGCGGTGGGGTTGACCCAGTCCGGCGGCGAGCAGGGGCATGGTGGCGGTGAGCATGATGAGCAGGGGACGGGCCCGTCGTGATTTAGAGAAGCGGCGCAGGGGCCGACGGTGGTGAAATCGTTGTCGCCGGTAGCGCGCGCGAGGTCGTGGCCTCGTGGAGGAGAAGCGCCGCTCGATGCTGGTGGGGCGGCGGCGGCACGTCGGGCCTGGTGCGGTGGCGGGCGAGGTAGTAGAGAGGAGCTCCAGTGGGGAAATCAGGAGCCAGCGCTACGGGGGGGGCACCGCATCGAGCATGCGTCATGCCTCCTACGGCGGTTCTTAGTGTATTTCCTAAATTTATGGCATGTACTTCTTTGTAGTTAATCCAGCTATACATCATGTAATATTGTTATGAGATGCTTCATTGGTTTACTTGTACTTCCGATAACCATCGGGCTGTACTTTTCAATACTTGTCAATTGAACTTCTCGCCTCCTTATTTTTGAAAGATACGTTGGTATGAAATTGTATTGCTAATACCAGTACATTTGTACTTCTCTTCAGATTCCCATTTCTCTATTTTTCTCATACTGATGTGTTTTTCACATTACAAAAAAAATCAAAACCAATCGGAATGAAAGAATAAAATTTTGACATAATACACACAATTAGCACTTCGCAAGCATTCACTCGATGAAATGAATTAATCGGGTCATTTGTTCTTTCTATTGTGCTTGCACTTATTTTTTTCCACTGTCTGTACTGCCCGAACAGGAGAAGGAGATGAAAAATCGCTGATTGAAGGTAGGCGCCGTGCAGGAAGGAGGACGGAGGACGAGCGCCGGGGAGCAGGCCGGCTGGCGGCAAGAGAAAGCTTGAGATGGCGGCAGTGATCGCAGTGTTGTACGCCGGAGCGCAACAGTGCGGCGCGGTGGAGCTTTGTCGGCCGCGTTTGATGGACGGAATCCAACACGGGAGGTCGGCGCGGGTAGCCGCACCAATGCGGGGTGAACAGAGAGGACCGTGGCGAGCTGGAGAGCTAGGGCTTCGGCGGAACATGGGGCTGGCCATCTGACCAGAGCCATGGCGGTGGCCTGGCCGGCGTTGAATAACCGGTGCTGGAAGGACACGATGTAGGTACAGGGGAACGGCAGCGCGAGGAAGCCGGAGGAGCGGAGGCACGGGGACGCGAGGTCGCCAGAAGCCAGAGGGAGCGAGGCCGACATAGCTAGGAGCCGGGTCCGGCGGCGCTAGGAGCCTGGGGTCCGCGGCGCGAAGAAGGGGGGCCGGGGGCGCGAGGAATCTGGGGGCTGGCGGCCGGTGGCGAGGGAGGCCTGCAAGAGCTGCCGCCGGCCGTTCGGGGCAGAAGATTTGGAGTGGGATCGTGCGGGGATCGTGAGGAAGAAACAGATCGGGACACTCTTTTTTCCCGGGTTTTTTTCCGCTGCATCGCCTTTATAGGCACCGGTTTCGGAATAGCGCGACCGCAGTATAGTTCATCTCAAGGAGGATGGTCAGGACTCAGGAAAATGGAGCACGACACGAGGTGGCATCCCATCACCGGTGGCCTTGATGCTTATCGAAAGCACAACAATACAATGTCTTCTCCTAGTAAAAATCACTAGTTAGAGGAGAACAGTAAACACATGCATAAGCTGTGGTGAATAGCAGTCCAAGTCTCGGACCAGCAAAAAAAAAATCAGCTGTAGCTCTCATTAAACAATCAGTTCTGGGGCCTCCAAGCAGGACACAACATCACATCGTTCAGTAGAGCGTATCACAGGAAGTACAAGCTGATGCTTATCGAAAGTGCAAGCTTATACCAAACATAAGTTCAGATAAAAGACGAACAAGAAACGAACACTGCAAAACGAATGAAACCAGCATCGCAGAACTGAGGAAGTTCAGCCGCGCGATGGCGAACTGAACGCCACTTATTTTGGCCCTCCAGCTTGTCGGACATCCGTCCCAGCGCGCGAGCAACTGATCCCTCTTGTGCGAGCAAAATGGAGAAGTTCGTCGACGGGCAAATCTTCTGAACTTAATCGATGAACAATTTAACTGCCTTAAAGAAAACACTTGCACTTCTATAGAGAGTCTCGTCGTATTGGACATGTAGCTCTGGAATTTGGACGCGAACAGCTTGCGCGCTAGAAGAAAGCGCCGAGGAGAACCGGTGAAGGGGTGGGGACTTGGGAGCTCGTGGCAGCGGGATGACGGCCACCAAAAAATCGTGGGGTCGGCGGGAATGTGGCGACGCGCCACAACACTGGTTTTTGCCAGGGAAACGCGGCATCGAAAATGGGGCGAGGGAGCAGCCGGCGGAGAACGGAATCAGGGAGCAGCGAGCAGCACTGGAGCGCCAGGGAGGAGGCGTTGACCTTGGAGAAGGAGCAGGGGAAGGTTGGACGGAGGAAGCTGGATGGCGCCGGCGGAGGGGTGCCACGCCGGTGTGCGGCGGCGTCCTGGACGGGGATGCGGCGCGATGGGAGGGGCGGCGCCGTGCGGGGTAGAGGCGGCGAAGCTGTGGGGATGAGGAAGGGTGGCGGCGCTGTGGGGCGGGTGGTGCTCAGAATAATATTCTGTGCACCGGTTCCATAATAGTGTCACCCTATATATATATATATATACATATATATATATATATAGTCCTAACTATCTTGGTGTGTACGCTATTGATGTCTACGGGTGCTTCTATTCTTGTAGACAGTGTTGGGCCTCCAAGAGCAGAGGTTTGTAGAACAGCAGCAAGTTTCCCTTAAGTGGATTACCCAAGGTTTATCGAACTCAGGGAGGAAGAGGTCAAAGATATCCCTCTCAAGCAACCCTGCAATCACGATACAAGAAGTCTCTTGTTTCCCCAACACACGTAATACAATTGTCAGATGTATAGGTGCACTAGTTCGGCGAAAAGATAGTGAAATACAAGTGGTATGAATGAATATGAGCAGTAGTAACGGCGCCAGAAAATAGCTTGCTGGCGTGCAGTTGATGGTAAACATGCAATAGAACAGTAAACAAGCGGTGTTTGCAGTATTGGAAACAAGGCTTAGGGATCATACTTTCACTAGTGGACACTCTCAACATTGATCACATAAATAAATAAGTTCTCTTCCTTTGTGCTACATATACTCTTGTTTGATAATGAACATCATTCGTTGTGTAGGGCTACAAGAGCACCTCAATGCCGGAGTTAACAAGCTCCACAACATTCGGCATTCATATTTAAGTAACCTTAGAGCATAATAGATCTTTGCAATTTAAACCGAGTACTAACATAGCATACACACTGTCACCTTTACACTATGAAGGGGAATAAATCACATCAATACTATCATAGTAATAATTAACTCCATAATCTACAAGAGATCACAATCATCGCCTACGCCAAGTACTACACGATGCACACACTGTCACCATTACACCAGGAGGAATAAACTACTTTAATAACATCACTAGAGTAGCACAGATAAATTGTGATACAAAACACATTGCAATCATAAAGGGATATAAATAAGCACTTCACTATGCCATTCATAACAGTGAATAAGTATTATGTGAAATATAGCCTAAGAGACCCACACGGTGCACACACTGTCACCTTTACACACGTGGGACAAGGAGTCTCCGGAGATCACATAAGTAAAATCCACTTGACTAGCATAATGACATCTAGATTACAAGCATCATCATATGAATCTCAATCATGTAAGGCAGCTCATGATATTATTGTATTGAAGCACATAGGAGAGAGATTAACCACATAGCTACCGGTACAGCCCCGAGCCTCGATGGAGAACTAATCCCTCCTCATGGGAGACAACAGCGTTGATGAAGATAGCGGTGGTGTCGATGGAGAAGCCTTCCGGGGCACTTCCCCGTCCCGGCGGCGTGCCGAACGAGACTCCTGTCCCCCAGATCTTGGCTTCGCGATGGCGGCGGCTCCGGAAGGTTTCTCGTACCGTGGCTTTTTCCGTATCGTGTTTTAGGTCAGGGACCTTTATATAGGCAAAGAGGCGGCGTCAGAAGGTCAACGAGGCGACGAAACAATAGGGGCGCGCGGGCCCCCCCTTGGCCGCGCCGGCTTGTCGTCTGGTGGGCTGTGGCCCCCTGGCGGCTCTCGGGTGTTGGAAGCTTCATGCAATCCTAAGATGCTGGTCGTTGATTTCGTCGATTCCGAGAATATTTCCTTACTAGGATTTCTGAAACCAAAAACAGAGAAACAAACGGCACTTCGGCATCTCGTCAATAGGTTAGTTCCGGAAAACGCATAATAATGACATATAATGTGTATAAAACATGTAGATATCATCAATAATGTGGCATGGAACATAAGAAATTATCGATACGTCTGAGACGTATCAAGCATCCCAAGCTTAGTTCCTACTCGCCCTCGAGTAGGTAAACGATAACAATGATAATTTCTTAAGTGACATGCCATCATAACCTTGATCATACTATTGTAAGCATATGTAATGAATGCAGCGACAAAACAAAGGTAATGACATGAGTAAACAAATGAATCATAAAGCAAAGACTTTTCATGAATAGTACTTTCAAGACAAGCATCAATAAGTCTTGCATAAGAGCTAACTCATAAAGCAATAAATCAAAGTAAAGGTATTGAAGCAACACAAAGGAAAATTGAGTTTCAGCGGTTGCTTTCAACTTATAACATGTATATCTCATGGATATTGTCAATGTAAAGTAATATAACAGGTGCAATATGCAAGTATAGTCAATGCACAATCACAAGTGTTTGCTTCTTGAGGTGGATGAGATAAGAGAATGAAAGTAAAAGTAAAAGCCCTTCGCAGAGGAAGCATTGATTGCTATATTTGTGCTAGAGCTTTGGTTTTGAAAACAAGAAACAATTTTGTCAACGGTAGTAATAAAGCATATGAGTTATGTAAATTATATCTTACAAGTTGCAAGCCTCATGCATAGTGTACTAATAGTGCCCGCACCTTGTCCTAATTAGCTTGGGTTAACACGGATTATCATTGCATGACATATGTTTCAACCAAGTGTCACAAAGGGGTACCTCTATGCCGCCTGTACAAGGGTCTAAGGAGAAGGTTCGCATTGGATTTCTCGCTTTTGATCATTCTCAACTTAGACACCCATACCGGGACAACATAGACAACAGATAATGGACTCCTCTTTTAATGCTTAAGCATTCAACAACGTTAATATTCTCATAAGAGATTGAGGTTTATGTCCAAACTGAAACTTCCACCATGATTCATGGCTTTAGTTAGCGGAATGTTCTTCTCTAACGGTATGCATACTCAAACCATTTGATTGTGAAAACCGCCTTACTTCAGACAAGACGGACATGCATAGCAACTCACATGATATTCAACAAAGAGTAGTTGATGGCGTCCCAGAACATGGTTATCGCACAACAAACAACTTAATAAGAGATAAAGTGCATAAGTACATATTCAATACCACAATAGTTTTTAAGATATTTGTTCCATGAGCTATATATTGCAAAGGTAAAGAATGGAAATTTTAAAGGTAGCACTCAAGCAATTTACTTTGGAATGGCGGAGAAATACCATGTAGTAGGTAGGTATGGTGGACACAAATGGCATAGTGGTTGGCTCAAGGATTTTGGATGCATGAGAAGTATTCCCTCTCGATACAAGGTTTAGGCTAGCAAAGTTATTTGAAACAAACACAAGGATGAACCGGTGCAACAAAACTTACATAAAAGACATATTGTAAACATTATAAGACTCTACGCCGTCTTCCATGTTGTTCAAAACTCAATACTAGAAATTATCTAGACTTTAGAGAGACCAATTATGCAAACCAAATTTTAGCAAGCTCTATGTATTTCTTCATTAATAGGTGCAAAGTATATGATGCAAGAGCTTAAACATGAGCACAACAATTGCCAAGTATCAAATTATCCAAGACATTTTATCAATTACTACATGTAGCATTTCCCGTTTCCAACCATATAACAATTAACGAAGCAGCAGTTTCAACCTTCGCCATGAACATTAAAAGCTAAGAACACATGTGTTCATACGAACCAGCGGAAGTGTGTCTCTCCCACACAAGGATGAACTTATTCAGAGAATGAAAATAACAAAACGAAAATAAAAGCACAGGACGCTCCAAGTAAAGTACATAAGATGTGACCGAATAAAAATATAGTTTCAAGAGAAGAAACTGATAAGTTGTCGATGAAGAAGGGGATGCCTTGGGCATCCCCAAGCTTAGACGCTTGGGTCTTCTTGAAATATGCAGGGATGAACCACGGGGCATCCCCAAGCTTAGACTCTTCACTCTTCTTGATCATAGTATATCATCCTCCTCTCTTGACCCTTGAAAACTTCCTCCACACCAAACTCGAAACAAACTCATTAGAGAGTTAGTGCATAATCAAAAATTTCACATGTTCAGAGGTGACACAATCATTCTTAACACTTCTGGACATTGCCCAAAGCTACTGGAAGTCAATGGAACAAAGAAATCCATCCAACACAGCAAAAGAGGCAATGCGAAATAAAAGGCAGAATCTGTCAAAACAGAACAGTCCGTAAAGACGAATTTTAAAAAGGCACCAGACTTTCTCAGATGAAAATGCCCAAATTGAATGAAAGTTGCGTTCATATCTGGGGATCACGCACGTAAATTGGCAGATTTTTCTGAGTTACCTACAGAGAATTCTGCCCAGATTCGTGACAGACAGAAATCTGTTTCTGCGCAGTAATCCAAATCTAGTATCGACCTTTCTATCAAAGACTTTACTTGGCACAACAATGCAACAAAACTAAGATAAGGAGAGGTTGCTACAGTAGTAACAACTTCCAAGACACAAATATAAAACAAAATTGCTGTAGTAAAACAAAGACATGGGTTATCTCCCAGGAAGTGCTTTCTTTATAGCCATTAAGATGGGCTCAGTAATTTCAATGATGCACTCTCAAGAAATAGTAGAAGCAAAAGAGAGCATCAAAAAGAAAATTCAAAACACATTTAAGTCTAACATGCTTCCTATGCATAGGAATCTTGTAAATAAACAAGTTCATGAAGAGCAAAGTAACAAGCATAGGAAGATAAAACAAGTGTAACTTCAAAAATTTCAGCATATAGAGAGGTGTTTTAGTAACATGAAAATTTCTACAACCATATTTTCCTCTCTCATAATAACTTTCAGAGGCACCATGAACAAACTCAACAATATAAGTATTACATAAAGCATTCTTGTCATGAGCCACATGCATAAAATTATTACTCTCCACATAAGCATAATCAATTTTATTAGTTGTAGTGGGAGCAAATTCAACAAAGTAGCTATCATTATTATTCTCATCAAGTGTAGGAGGCATAGTATAATCATAATAAAACTTATCCTCCATAGTAGGTGGCACAAAAAAGACCACTATCATTATAATCATCATAAATAGGAGGCATATTATAATCAACATAAACTTTCTCCTCAATACCCGGAGGACTAAAGAGATCATTTTCATCAAAACCGACCTCCCCAAACTTAAATTCTTCCATAGCATTAGCAACAATGGTGTTCAAAGCATTCATACTAATAACATTCCCATTAGCATGCATAAGTTCCATGGGTTTTTTAATTTTTTCTTCAAACACATCATGTCCTAATTCAAGATAAAGTTCATAAAGATCTCTCATTTTGTTGTTGTCTTCCATTAAGCCTTACTAGTGTAAAACAAGAGACAAAAAGATGCAATTGCAGGATCTAAAGGAAATAGCTTCGAGCACTCACACACCGGCAACAGAAAATAGCTTAGTAGTCGGAGGATGTGAATACCTTTTACCTTACCTCCCCGGCAACGGCGCCAGAAAAGTGCTTGATGTCTACGGGTGCTTCTATTCTTGTAGACAGTGTTGGGCCTCAAAGAGCAGAGGTTTGTAGAACAGCAGCAAGTTTCCCTTAAGTGGATTACCCAAGGTTTATCGAACTCAGGGAGGAAGAGGTCAAAGATATCCCTCTCAAGCAACCCTGCAATCACGATACAAGAAGTCTCTTGTGTCCCCAACACACCTAATACACTTGTCGGATGTATAGGTGCACTAGTTCGACGAAGAGATAGTGAAATACAAGTGGTATGAATGAATATGAGCAGTAGTAACGGGCCAGAAAATAGCTTGGCGTGCAGTTGATGGTAAACATGCAATAGAACAGTAAACAAGCGGTGTTTGCGATATTGGAAACAAGGCCTAGGGATCATACTTTCACTAGTGGACACTCTCAACATTGATCACATAAATAAATAAGTTCTCTTCCTTTGTGCTACATATACTCTTGTTTGATAATGAACATCATTCGTTGTGTAGGGCTGCAAGAGCACCTCAATGCCGGAGTTAACAAGCTCCACAACATTCGGCATTCATATTTAAGTAACCTTAGAGCATAATAGATCTTTGCAATTTAAACCGAGTACTAACATAGCATAAACACTGTCACCTTTACACTATGAAGGGGGAATAAATCACATCAATACTATCATAGTAATAATTAACTCCATAATCTACAAGGGATCACAATCATAGCCTACGCCAAGTACTACACGATGCACACACTGTCACCATTACACCGTGCAGGAGGAATAAACTACTTTAATAACATCACTAGAGTAGCACATAGATAAATTGTGATACAAAACACATTGCAATCATAAAGGGATATAAATAAGCACTTCACTATGCCATTCATAACAGTGAATAAGTATTCTGTGAAATATAGCCTAAGAGACCCACACGGTGCACACACTCTCACCTTTACACACGTGGGACAAGGAGTCTCCGGAGATCACATAAGTAAAATCCACTTGACTAGCATAATGACATCTAGATTACAAGCATCATCATATGAATCTCAATCATGTAAGGCAGCTCATGAGATTATTGTATTGAAGCACATAGGAGAGAGATTAACCACATAGCTACCGGTACAGCCCCGAGCCTCGATGGAGAACTACTCCCTCCTCCTGGGAGACAGCAGCGTTGATGAAGATGGCGGTATCGATGGAGAAGCCTTCCGGAGCACTTCCCCGTCCGGCGGCGTGCCGGCAGACTCCTGTCCCCAGATTGGCGCGATGGCGGCGGCTCGGAAGGTTTCTCGTACCGTGGCTTTCCGTATCGTGTTTTAGGTCAGGGACCTTTATATAGGCGAAGAGGCGGCGTCAGAAGGTCAACGAGGCGACGACACAATAGGGGGCGCGGGCCCCCCTTGGCGCGCCGGCTGTCGAGTGGGCTGTGGCCCCAGCGGCTCTCGGGTGTTGGAAGCTTCATGCAATCCTAAGATCTGGCGTTGATTTCGTCCGATTCCGAGAATATTTCCTTACTAGGATTTCGAAACCAAAAACAGCAAACAAGCGCACTTCGGCATCTCGTCAATAGGTTAGTTCCGGAAAACGCATAATAATGACACATAATGTTTATAAAACATGTAGATATCATCAATAATGTGGCATGGAACATAAGAAATTATCGATACGTCTGAGACGTATCAGCTATTATGCAGAATGAAGAAGCGGGAAATGCAAATAAGGTGCATCCATGATGTTGGGTTCATTGACCCACACATCGTTAATTCATATGTGTTAGAACACCACCCCGCCGACGTGGAGGAAGACCTGTGGCGGTTTCTTAGAAAACAGTAACTCAAAAGTGATATTCTATTTCCTTACCATTTTGGGTGAGTGTTTATGTCTTGAGCACATTCTCTTTTGTTTACTCCATGCATGGTATGTGGCTAATCGATGAGTTATGCATGACTGTGCATGTATCGTGTCCGCAGGTTCCACTGGATTCTGCTAGTAATTCAAATTCAGAACTCCACAGTTCTCGTCCACGACTCTCTGAATATGGATCCGGCGCTTTGGGCCGACATGAGAAAAATGATGCAAAAGTAATTATTTTCATTCATTTGCGCTCTATATCGATCGGCCTATTTTGTTCATCGTTTCCTAATATCAAGTAACTAATTAATAACTCTTTTGTTCATTTAATTTTCTTTGCCTCGTAGGGTTTGGAGACGGTTCGTAGATGAAAAGGTCGATGAATTCAAAAAAGAGATACAATTTAAAAGGGCAGTGTTTGGGACTGGGGATATTCAGCCACCGGGGACCAATCTATGTGGATACGTTTGTGAGAGGATCCGGAGATACACCACTGAGCGGCAGCCGTCTGAGAACAACATCAAGAGGAATAACCTCCGGAAGACGCTTAGTCCAGAAGCTCGCTTCCGACCACTTCAAGAGGAACTATCTGGATGGTTCGCGAGGGAAGTCATCGATCCTAGAGGAGAACACTATGTAGAGGACGTAGAACTTTATATGCACTAAATTATGTATGGAAACTTGTTCAAAATTGTATATGGTCATCCGATATTGAATATATATTGTATATTCCTCTTGAATTCTTTTTGGTTCTAATTTCAAATTTGTTTGAAATTGTACATTCATATGCATGTATGTAGTACCGTAGAATATGTGAAACTCCTTCAAAATTAAAATAAAACACAAAAGAAATAAAACAATACAAATTAAAAAGAAACCGGGTTAGGGGGGCTAAAACCCTAAACTGCGGCGGCCTTTAGTCGCGGTTGGCCAGAGAACCGCGACTAAAGGTCCTCCGCCCCGACGGACTGCTGGCGGCCACGTGGACGTGCCTTTAGTCGCGGTTCGTAAGGAACCGCGACTAAAGGGGGAGGCCTTTAGTCGGGCTTAATTGGTCGCGGTTGCGCAACCGCGACCAATGGCCGTTGCGAACCGCGACCGAAGCCCTTTTTTCTACCAGTGTAACAAAAGCCACAAACTCACTATAATTCCTATGGTTCCGGTTCTATTTAGATTCCTTTCCAAACTCATAAGTCGGACTTATCGTGATAGTGGAGATAGGAAGATGTGCACAATCCACACACACTAGTGGAAACATGGCCTTTTGCACCGGTTTTTAAAGGCCATATGCACCGGATGGCCAACCGGTGCAAACCATCCGGTGCAAAAGGCCCCTTTTTGCCGGTTGGCTTACGAACCGGTGCTAAAGGGGTCTCACGTGGCCGTGGGGCGCTTGGGGAGCTTTGCAGGTTCATAATACGAACCGGTGCAAAAGGGTTGGGCGCGTAGCATTTTAGTGCCCTTCCCTGTGGCGGACTCTGCGAATTAGCTAAACGCTGCCGCGGCGAGACTCTGCCCGATTCGAAATACGGTATAATATTAATGCAGACAATTCAAATATATATATATATATAGGAAACCATTATATTACATATATCGATCAAAGTGACACACGTTCATGCATATATATATATATATGTCTACATCAAATTTGATATTGGATGTCGGCCACATAGTGTTCTCCGTCTGGAGCTATGACTTGCTCAAGTAAGAATCCCGCCAGCTCTTCTTGAATTGCTCGTACACGCTCGGTTGCTAGAAGACCGTTCCGCAACCGTTGGATCTAATAATTTAAAGAAGGTACGATGGTCAATATATATATGTGTGTATGTGAATGAAACAGAAGGTGATAAAATAAAGCCATGAATGTTGTTTACTTACATCAAGTTGTTCCAAAATGTCCCTCTTATGGTGGGTATTCTGGCGGATGAACTCGCAAACGTAGAACCCGCATAAATTATTCCCGTCCTCTTGCCTCAAGCACTTTACGAGAACAAAGTTCAATCAAAATAATATATATATAATCAAGGATGATAATAATGGTATTGAAACTAGAATCAAAGAGATGCGCGGCCTAGCCAGTAGTACTTACCGGTACATGTTTTATTCGAAGTTCTTTATTCTTTAAACCCGGAGACTTGTTGGTGAACCGTTTCCAAGCCTTGAGGAGGATATCAGCCATGTCCCCCCACGCCTCAAGGGGTTTACTCTTCGAGTCCATGACTTCTACTATCCCGGTGTCGGGTTCAATGACTAGCAGGATATAGTGAAACCTGCGGACACACATATATATGCATAACTCATCAATTACACTTAACACATGGAGTAAGCGAAAAAGATTTAATGTGTGAAGACAGTAACACTCACGCGAAGTTGTAAGGAAATAGTATTGCCCTTTTGTATGAGTTTTCCTTAAGACATATACCAAGTTATTCTCCGTGTCCTTGGGAGAGTGGTCGACAGTATACCCATTCACGGTATATGGGTCAACGAACCCAAGATCATAGATTTGCCCCTTGCGGCATTCGCGGATCTTCATTCTGCATAATACAGTGAGAGTATGGTTATATGCATGCAATGGACGAGCCGCGTAGAGACTTAATTACATAAATAATACTTACAGACAGTAGGCACTCAGCAGAGATTTGTCGAGGGCGTCTTGGTTGAATAACTGAAATAATTCACAAAATTCGATGTTCATCACGTCATTCGCCCGTAGTGCTCATCTGTGATTGCCACCATGATCCAGTTCTTACCATCCTTACATGCATCCATGTACCAATTATGCAGTCTTCGCAGTTGTGTTGATAGATTAGGCAACTCCTCAGCTCTGACAAGAGGTTGCCCGTACTTGTACTGGTATGCTATTTGGACATCATCACCCTTGAACAATTCTGCATCGATGCGGCTTAAGTACTCAGGAATACTCATACCGGCCGCATCTGCCTCATCTTTGTATAGTTTTACCACTGCGGATCAAGGCACGATAGGACATCGGGATACACTTGGAGCGGGGGGCACGAGTTTTTCTGGGTTCCAAGTAGGGGAACTGGTTTCCCTTCTACCTTACTTTTTTCCCACCGATCTCTTGCTAACACATTTGACTTGCGACCGGTCATAGTTGAAAGACTTGGCTTGGTTGATGGTTCTTCAGCAGTTTCAACTTCTTTTCCAGAGATATAGCTGGCTCCGGCTCAAGCTGGGGCTTTTTCAGTTTCAACATTTGTTGCTTGTGCTGTTCAGCTAGGATCTTGGCATTTTCCTCAACTGTATAGTCATAAGGTCTCTTGGGAGGAACCTTAGGCACTCTTGGGAGGGGCTCTTGTTTGCGTCTCGGTGATTTGGTACGACTCAGTGTCGTAGTGGTCCGCCTTTTGCTATTAGAATTGGGCTGCGGCGGCGGAGAAGGCTCACGCGCCGGCGGGGAAGGCTCACGCGCCGGCGGGGAAGGCTCACGCGCCGGCGGGGAAGGCTCACGCACTGGAGACGGCTGCATCGGTGGAGAATGCTGCCTCGGTGGAGACCTTGTTGGCGCCTTCCAACCCGGAATCACAATGAATTCCTTTCGCCATAGAACTGTAGTGTTCTTGGCTTCTCCTAGCTCTAGCAAATCCCCTTCACCGGCAGGGTGGTCAAGCCTCAGCGGCCCATACCCATCCATAACTTGATCCACCCCGGTAGCCAGGTGGAACCGGATTGAAGTGGTATCTTTGATCGGGTACTGGCGGTAAGACATAGCCGACCGCCGCCTTGAGCGTTAAGTAGCCCATCGTTTGGAAATGTAGCTCACAAGGTGTAGACTCTGTGATAAAGTCCACAGGGTAGAGATCAAGATCCATCTGCGGATCCACAGGGGAGGGAGGAGCCATCTGCGGATCCACATGTGCATCATCACCAGGCAGCTCCGTGGAAGCCACGCTGCTTTTCCGCTGAGATCCCTGGCCGGTAGCATCGAATGCAACTTCTTCTATCTGCAGATTAGGTTGAGGTTGGGTGACTATGACTGAGCCTGACATTATCATCATCACTTGCTCCTCTAGCTTAGCAACGCGTTCGTGAACCACATCCTTTTGCCTCTGACGGCTTCTATCGGGATATTTCTTCGTTTCTGCAGGAAACCCAATACACCACGGCTTGCCACCTGATGTGGTTCGTGTTCGTCCTGAGTGTTCAGGATTCCCAAGGGCGCGTGTGAGCTGGTCCTTCTCTCTTTCGGGACGGAACTTCCCCTCTTCAACTTCCTTTGCAACATTTCTAAAGGCTTCGATGGGAAGTGGGTTTTCCTTATGTCTTTGTGTATATATGCAAAACCCTTGTGCGTCCAACGTGCCCCCATGCGTGTAAAACCAATCCCTTGACCGCTGGTTCCATTTCAGTACCTCTGGCTGGATCCCCTTTTAATTAGCTCGTTCTCCCATTTCTCCCACTTAGGCCTGCCAGCCTTGTAGCCTCCTCGCCCCATGGTATGGAAGTACATCTTATTAGAAGCATTTTTCGTATTGGTGTCTGACCTTTTCTTTGCCTTGTCCGATTTCTTTAACTTCACAAATTCCTCCCAGTGGTCTTTTATCTTCTCATAGGGGACATTGAAATCAGGAGTCTTCCCTTTCTTGACAAAGAAGCTGTCCAATTTCTTCTTGTAGTGTTGAACTGTACTGCCATCTTCTTAAGAGCCCACTTCTTAACTCTTCGCTGTACGCTATTCAACTCGGGATCCTCAGGGTCTGGCCTGTCATTCTCACTATCAGAGTCAGTTGGCTCCGGAAGATGAAATTTACCAGGCTTCCTAAACATCAGACTTTTTAATCTCGTGTCGACATAAGTAACTCCTTCGTCCCCCTTTCCAGGTTTCTTCCATTCTTGAGTGGTGATCGGGACGGAGTCCCTAACAATAACTCCGCATTGACTTACAAACTTTTTGCGTGAGCCTTGGGAGAAATCGGTTCGCCATCTATCGCGATTTCCGTGATGGTGCACCTTTCATGGTCTTCCATCCTTCTGGCCGCGCCTCGTTTAGTTCTGCCAGTAGAGTTTGTTGATCGGAAGGTCTAAAAGAAGAAACAACGTTAATACATGTATATGCACAAATCTGGAGGCTTGGTTAATTAATATATATACACCTCGGCATCGTGAGCTTCTCCCTCGCAGTCGTCACCTTCTCCCTCACCGGAGCCGTCTCCACGGTTGTCTTGCTCATCTTCCTCACCGGAGGCGTCTCCACGGGTTTGCTCGTCTCCCTCGCCGGATTGGTTTAGGTAAAGAGAGGTGATATCCTCATCATCACGGATAATCTCCTCGACGAGGTATTCTTTTTCTAGGTCTCGTTCCATAGTTTCTGCAAAGACTTACAAGTTATTCTAATGCTAACGAAGCAGTAATTAACCAAGATAATGATATAAATAAATGATCAAATATTAGAGTTACACATATATATAAGTGCAAATTAAGGATAATGCTCAATACATAATCAAAGATCTGAGTTACACATATAGCTCGATCGGTCCCTAATACATCACACTACAACCTCTCAACGCGCCGCGGGTCTGAGCCGCGGGGTGAACACCCAAAGCCACGGAACCGGGAGCATAGCTAACATGAGATCCACGCATATGACCATCCGGTCCTATAGTACATGGTGTCTATACATGTAACGCGAACGTGCTCGTCCTCCGCTGCAATGCGCTGAGCTACCACCTCCGCGGGGCCGGCTCCCTCTAAAGCGAACGTGGCCCATAAGACCTCCACCAGAGAATATCCGGGTCGACGACGGGACCCGGATTCCGCACCAAGGTGCGCGCCCCGGAAGACCACCTCCCGTGCCACCCCGGGAGCCCAGTCCCGAACTTCCCCCAACTGCCGCAACTCCTCTAAAATTGTCCTAGCTCCAGGACGCGGCGGGCGCATCGTATGCAAACTAATATTGAATTTGAATAAATTACTTATGAATATATATATCTTAGTAACAAATATTACTACTTTTGTCTAACACATACATTTTTATCTAACAAATATTTCTAACATATAAATTTGTAACAAATATTTTCTAACATATAAATTTCTAACAAATATTTCTAACATATAAATTTCTAACAAATATTTCTAACATATAAATTTCTAACATATAAAGTTTTAACAAATATTTTCTAACTACATTTTTATCTAGGGATTTCTATTTTCGTGCCCTCCGGTCCTTAGTTGTACTCAGTTTTCCCCAGCTCCTTAGTTTTTCCTCAGTTTTCCCCAAGCCCTTGTTTGAAACCCGCAGATACAGCTCAGACGGCAGGATTCCCGTTTAGTTGACCGTTACGTCACGTGTGGGGCCGCGTCTTGTGGGCCGCGTCGCGTGGGGCTGGTAGAAAGGGACCGCGTGGGACAGGACGAGCGTTTGGTTGCACGTGAGCAGGAGCTGGGTTCGTCTCTCCAAATTGGCATTATTAAGTGCACCTTTTTCCCCTCTTTCTCTCTGTCCTTTTCACCAAATTAGTATAAAATCTAGAGAAGCTTGCATTTCTGACTTTCTTCAATTATTTGTGCCTTTTGGCCCTCGTTGTTTGCCCAATATGGCAGCAAATCTAGTACTCCCTCTGGTCCATATGTATGTAGTTAAATCTAGAAGCAAATCTCCAGGATAATGTACGATAAATTCACAGTCATAGTAAATCAAGAAAACTAAGTACGGCCAACAAAATATAGTAGACTAGGGATAGATAATCCCTAGATAATATGGATAGATAATAGGCTGCATACACAGCAGCCAACATAGTAACAGGTTCTTCACGGCACCATCATACTAACATAACAACAAGGGATCCCTAGCTAACAACAAAGGGATCCCAACAACAAACTAGGAGGCAGCAGCAGCAGCACACGTCCAGGACTCCGCCTACCCCATCTGGCTCTCCCTCCACTTGTTGCTCTTGCTCCCCTTGGGAGCCTTGGGCTGAGCGGAGGCATGCGCCCGGCGGAGATCTCCACCCGCTGGCGCGGAGGTGCATGCCGAGCGCCCGTGCTTGGCGCGGAAGGAGTGGACGTTCACCGTCGTGCCGACCTTGGGGAAGGTGTTGCTGATGTTCTCAGGCATGCGTGACGCGATTGAAGTCCGTGGCGCGAGTCTCCTGGTGCGAGAAGGGGCACCTGTACACTTCCTTGGCGAAGTAGGAGATGTACTGGCCGACCTGCAGCCTCCGCAGCACCTGGCGAGTCTTGACGTCCTCCTCCTCTTCGTCGCTGCCGACGTCGCTGCCAGACATCTGATCCATATCAAACAGAAACTAGTGAATGAGTTGCAACGATGACTAACGTACATGATAACAAAGTTAAGAAAAACAGTCAGCCTCAGTTAGAGTGGACATGATTATATATCTACGGGAAGGTGTTAAGCGAACTAAAGCTCATGCACAACAGATTTGTACACAGCAATGGTTCGCTGAACCCTCCCTGTAAAAATTTGTGCCCAACCATTCATCATAGGCAAAGAAACAGATTCTAGATCTGAACTAGATCTGAACTTGAACACATTCGAGATTATTTGCAAAATTAAACGGTTGATATCTTTTGATTAGTGCATAAAATAACTGATTGAGATCCCATGATTACTTGCATAAATTAACTGATTGAGATCCAATATTACTTGCATAAATTAACCGAACAGCCGAACCCCAAATCTTAAACGAAATCAAGAAGTGATCAAAACAAAATGGAATAAAATCGGCGCAAATATTAGCCCAATACTCATCCATCTACAGATCCATCTACACCAGCAAAAATAGGGTTCAAAAAGGAATGGGGAACAAAAAAGGAAGCAAATCGTAGTTACCTCGTTCCATGGGTCCTCCAGGGAGGTGTCGTAGGGGTTCGGGGGCGGGACGTACGGCACGGGGTCGTAGGGGTCCCATCCCGCCGGGATCTGCCACCGGCGGCAGCAGCCTCCGATGCACCGGCGACGGCGGCGGCGGCGGCGTCGTCCGTCGAGGGGACGGCGCCGAAGATGGAGGCGTCGCGCTTCGAGCCAACCTCGACGATGGGATTGGCATTCTCCTTGTCCATCTCTCCGGCGGAGGAAGAGGGAGAGGGAGAGGGTTTTTTGCTTTTGAGAAGATGATGGGACGTGAGAGAGTTGGCGATGCGTGAGCGAGTGAGAGTGACAGAGAGAGTGCGAGGAGGCGTCTAAAGGCGAGGGGTGGTTAATGCGACCCGCGTCCTACGCGTGCAGTGCAAGTCACGTCTTGGACTTCTGCAACGCGACACGCGTCCACGATTGCACGTCTCGACTTCTCCACCGCGACCGCGTCTACGCGTCAACAATTGCACGTGTCCTCGAGTCTAACCCTGGAAATTTAGATATACTCAGGTATACCCTCGAGTCTTATACTAGCATTTTTTGTGCTCAATTTTCCCTCGAGTGCTAATACTGGCTAGTGCAATATACTCAGTTTTACCCTCAAGTGGCTGGTCAACAGAGAGTCAACAAATGGGATTAACTAGTTAAATGAGTCATTTAATGTGCAAAAAAATCCTAAAAAGAGTGGCACTTACTCATGGAGTCTTTACCACAAATTGCCACTTCTCAAATCATAGATAAATCATAGATAAATCAAGTTTTACCACAAATTGCCACTTCTCAAATCACCTAGTAGCTATGAAGGTGCATGGTTTTCCACAATAAGCCCTTCCCAAAACAGCTTCCCCCAAATCATACTTTGTCTAAATGAGGCCACAATTCTCACACTGATGTATATTGGTATTGCAAATAGTTTGAGGTAGACCAAGATGGGTTTCATTGTACAAAACACGCATTTCCCATTTTTTAAATCTCATATTTGAATCCCTTAGTCTATTTACTACTCAGGTGCCCTTGGTTTCTTGATAGTACTCAGTTTTGCCCTCTCTCTTCACAAATTCTCGCAGACGTGCATCATCGCCCTGATTGGTCTAGCCCATGTCACGCGGATCGTGCCCGCCGACCGTTGATCGTATGATATAGGGAACGGGCAGGATAACCCCTCTCTCTCTCTCTCTCTCTGTTGGCGGTTAATTAGCTTCCACCCTCTAAGTATGCTGAAGGGCGGTTTTCTGTATTATTTTTCACGCGCTAAAAATTATAAACTCTTTTAGGCGTTATTTTTCACGCAAAAAATGATAAACCATCACCGATTTGTTGTTACCATTACTTTTCACGCAAAAAAAATGATAAACCATCACCGATTTATTGTTGCCATTACTTTTCACGCAAAAAAATGATAAACCATCAACAATTTGTTGTAGCCATTACTTTTCACGCAAAAAAATGATAAACCATCAACAATTTGTTGTAGCCATTACTTTTCACGCAAAAAAAAATGATAAACCATCACCGATTTGTTGTTGCCATTACTTTTCACGCAAAAAATGATAAACCATCAACAATTTGTTGTAGCCATTACTTTTCACAAAAAATGATAAACCATCAACAATTTGTTGTTGCCATTACTTTTCACGCAAAAAATATGATAAACCATCACCAATTTGTTGTTGCCATTACTTTTCACGCAAAAAAAAATGATAAACCATCAACAATTTGTTGTAGCCATTACTTTTCACGAAAAAACCTAATTTGTTACAAAAGCTGGTTTCAGTGAGACCTAACCAAGTTTGGCATACATGATGGCATACCTATAACAACAAGGAATATCTAAAAGGGAAAGTTTCAGAAAATTTGAAATTTAGGGTGAAAATGATGCCATACATGATGCTGTTTTTCGAGGTTTTGACCTGAAAATCAATTGGGTATTGTAAAGGGAAATAAAAAGTTCGAAAAATGTAAAAACGAAACAATCTATCTATCTATGTATAGAAGATCAGCTATATGAAATTTGAGGTTATTTAGAGAAGGTAGAAAAAATCACCTTGTTAGAAAAGCTGGTTTCAGCGAGACGAAACGGCATGCGCTTAAGCAAAGTGATTTTTTCGAACATCTCCAAATGACCCCAAATTTTCCATACATGATGCCATACGTGTAACAACAAGGAACCCTATCTAAAAAGTGTCAAAAAAGTTTGCCCAACCGTATAGCTCTATCAAATAGAACCTCACCATAGCGCTAGTATAATTTTGGGATAGTTACAAACTTTCGTTACCTAACCTTCAACATGAAACTTGTTTCAAATTCATTTTGGCCTACAAGAAACAAATCCCAACTTGATTCGAGCACCACAGCCTCCAAACGATGCTGATGCCGATATCGGCATGGTCAGAACGGCTATGCTCGCCGCCACTGCTAGGTCAACGTCGGGATGCACCCTCAATCCCGTCCCCTCATTCGATCACGACACACCAGAGATACCGCCGAGGCCAATGCCGAACGTACATGCGATGCCAATGCCGAACATGCATGCACGCCGCTGTGGGCACGGCCATGCCGACCCGCTATGCTGGACGCCACAGACCGCCGCAAGGTCTTTCCCTTCGCCACCACACTCTCCTAGCACCCAGAAAGGAGAGACACTAGTTTTCTCTACATTGCTCGCGTTCGTGTCCGACACGGTCAGTCAAAGTTTTGAGGTGGTCGTCGATGTCGTCGACCATTTCTTCTCTTCTTTGCATGGTTAAACGCGTCTAGTTCATCTCTATCTAATGCGTCTGGTCTCGCCTCATGCAGTTCTTTGTGGACGTCGATCTCATCTCGGCACCCCGCATGCCACCTCCTCCGTGCCATCGCTGTAGAGCTCCGTTTAAAAATCTAATCCTACCCGTGTATTGCCCCTTGTATCAGCGTCATGGCCCCACTTGTCATTTGATATACCGAAGCCCCACTCGTTCGCGGTTTGGTCAGGGATACAGCGATGCTTACGGTCAAACAAAGATGGATGGTCTGACGTGTCTTTGCGGGCTCTACGTGGCCCCACTAGTCAGAAGATAACGGTCAACCGTTGGGCAACCGGCCGTTACATCACGTGTGATGGTTTAAGACAAACGCTTGGGTAAAACTGAGGAAAAACTAAGGAGCTGGGGAAAACTGAGCACAACTAAGGACCCGAGGGCACGAAAATAGAAATTCCTTTTATCTAACAAATATATTTCTAACATATAAATTTTTCAACCTCTAATTAATATTTCTAACATATAAATTTTTAACAAATATTTTCTAACAAATTTTTCTAACAAATATATCTAACAAATTTTTCTAACCCTAAATTTTTCTAACTCTAAATTAACTAATATTTTCTAACCCTAAATTTTTGTAACTAAAATTTTCTAACTCTAAATTAACTAATATTTTCTAACCCTAAATTTTTCTAACTAATATTTTCTAACTACAATTTATCTAACTAATTTAACTACTAAATTTCCTAAGTAATTAAAACAAAAAATGAAAAAAAACAAAGGGGCGGGGAGGCATAGGCAAACGGCCAGCGCCTAGCCGTGGAGGCTCCGGAGCGCTGATGAGGCGTTGTAGGCGTGGCGCGGGCGGCGCGCCTGGACGAGCGAGCGGCGGCGGCCCGCGGGGACGCAGCGCGCGAGGAGCGGCGCGGCGGCGGCGCGGGCGGCGGCAGTGGTCGCCGCGAGGTAGGAAATGGTTCCTCGCGCGAATTGGAGAAGATGGGTGGCGCGGGGAAATTTGTAGTCGGACCCTTTTGCGGTTCGTGGCTCAACCGGTGCAAAAGACCCTTTTGCACCGGTTCGAGCCACCAACCGGTGCAAAAGACCCCTTTTTCGCACCCCTTTTGTATTTTCCCGCCATTTTTTTGCGTGTTTCGCGCGGGATAGGTTCCCGCCACGACGCGAGGGATATTTTCCCGCCACGCGACGACGCCGCGCGTGATTTTCCCGCCACGACGCAAGCGGCGCGCGGTATATTTTTCTGCCACGACTCAAACGGCGCGCGGGATATTTTCCCGCCACGGCGCCGCGCTGGATATTTTCCCTCTATAAATACTACGTCCTCGTCTATCCCACTTCGCTCATCACCAAACCCTAGCCCATTGCACAATGCCCCAAAAGCCGCACCCGCCGCCGGTGGAGGTGGACCCGCAGCTCGCGGAGATAGAGGAGTGGGAGGAGCTGCAGCGGCAGGAGGCGGCAGCAAGGAGGGCAGCAGAGGATGAGGTGGACCCGCAGCTTGCAGAGATAGAGGAGTGGGAGGAGGCGGCGCTAGCGGCTACCATAGAAGCATTTGAGAGGCAGAGTCTCCAGGAGCTGCATAAGCGGCCGCGTGTGGCGGATCGGATAGTTAGGAGATGTATAAGCGTCATCGTGAGGAGGAGCGCGGCGGCGGCAGCCAGGAGGGCAGCAACGTATGCGCGGAAGAACTAGCTAGTAGAAGTTCTTATTATTTTAGTTTAAATTTAGTTAATGTTAAATTTCAATAAAGTCGTTGTCGTTGTTTTAGTTTAAGTTTAGTTAACGTATCTTGTTAAATTTCAATAAAGTCGTTGTCTTTAGTTTATATACCCCTTGTATCCCGGTTCCTGGCTTGAACCGGTGCTAAAGATGGTGGATTAGATTATATATACCCCTTATCCCGGTTCCTGGCTTGAACCGGTGCTAAAGATGGTGGATTAGATTATATACCCCTTTTATCCCGGTTCCTGGCTGAACCGGTGCTAAAGATGGGGGGCTAAATCTGGGGGAGGCTTATCTGGTGTTTGCCTTATCTGGGGTGGCCTCATCTAGGGGGGGGATTATCTGGAGGCACATTGCTATATATAGCCCCCTCCGGGGAGAGTAGAGAGAGCAGCCTGAGAGGCAACGACCAAGAAGGAAAGAGCCTCTCCGGCGAAGTTTCTCGAAGATGACTTAGATGGCTGGCCGTCTTAGACATCTTCGGAAGCTTCTCCCGAGTAACTCTTCCCGCAAGTCCCGCTCGGAAGTGCTAGTATACACCCAACAACCAGTAGCTCAGGGTAAGGAGGGCTTCCAGGAGCTTTTCGAAGGAAAGAGCCTCTCCGGCGAAGTTTCTCGAAGATGTCTTAGATGGCTGGCCGTCTTAGACATCTTCGGAAGCTTTGCCCGAGTAACTCTTCCCGCAAGTCCCGCTCGGAAGCTGCTAGTATACACCCAACAACCAGTAGCTCAGGGTAAGGAGGGCTTCCGGGAGCTTTTCGAAGGAAAGAGCCTCTCCGGCGAAGCTTCTCGAAGATGTCTTAGATGGCTGGTCGTCTTAGACATCTTCGGAAGCTTTGCCGAGTAACTCTTCCCGCAAGTCCCGCTCGGAAGCTGCTAGTATATATACACCCAACAACTAGTACCTCCGGGTAATTAAATAGGGCTTCCGGGAGCTTCTCGAAGGAAAGAGCATTTAGTTCAAACGACCAATGTTACTGATACATATCACAACAAATGCTTCACAATATGAGCTCATCAAGGTACAAGATAATAATTAATACATTATGATCGCTTCGACCGTAACCATGGAGTATCTTCAGCATTTAACGCGATTGTTGGATCAATGTTCACTGTGAAGGGCGGAATTTCAGCAAACTTATTATAATCTTCTGACATGTCTGTCTTGTCCTCGACTCCCACGATGGTTCTTTTCCCTGAAAGAACTATGTGACGCTTTGGCTCATCGGATGAGCTCGTTTCCTGTTTTCTTTTCTTCGGTCTGGAGGACATGTCCTTCACATAGAAAACCTGAGCCACATCATTGGCTAGGACGAATGGTTCGTCTCTGTAACCAAGATGGTTGAGATCCACTGTTGTTATTCCGTACAGCTGGTCTACCTTTACCCCTTTTCCATCAAGCTTGAACCATTTGCACCGAAACAAAGGGATCTTAAAAGAAGGTCCATAGTCAAGTTCCCATATCTCCTCTATGTAACCATAATATGTGTCCTTTTCCCCACTGTTAGTGTTTGTTGCATCAATGTGGACACCACTGTTTTGGTTGGTGCTCTTTTTATCTTGGGCGAACGTGTAGAAGGTATTTCCATTTATCTCGTACCCCTGGAAAGTCAGTATAGTCGAAGATGGTGACCCGGCCAACAAGTACAACTGATCTTCAATAGCGTTGTTATTAATGAGATGTGTCCGGAGCCAACCGCCGAATGTCTGCATATGTTTATGTGTTATCCAGTCTTCAGACTGCGTACAATATTCTTGTGATCAGTGATATACGGGGCCACCAAGGTGGAACTTTGTAGAACTGTGTAGTGTGCTTGAGTGAAAGAAATGCCGTCCCTACATATCATTGATTTCCTTCCTAGCGTGCCTTTTCCACTTAGTCGCCCCTCATGTCGCGATTCAGGAACACCAATCGACTTAAGGTCAGGAATAAAGTCAACACAGAACTCGATGACCTCCTCTGTTCCATAGCCCTTGGAGATGCTTCCTTCTGGCCTAGCACGGTTATGAACATATTTCTTTAAGACCCCCATGAACCTCTCGAAGGGAACATATTGTGTAGAAAGACAGGACCGAGGATGGCAATCTCTTCGACAAGGTGAACCAGGAGATGTGTCATAATATTGAAGAAAGATGGTGGAAACACCAACTCAAAGCTAACAAGACATTGCACCACATCCTTCGTAACCTTGGAAGACTAGCTGGATCGATTACCTTCTGAGATATTGCATTAAGGAATGCACATAGCTTCACAATGGGTATTCGAACATTTTCCGGCAGAAGCCCCCTCGCAACCGGAAGCAGCTGCGTCATAATAATGTGGCAGTCATGCGACTTCAGGTTTTGGAATTTTTTCTCCGCCATATTTATAATTCCCTTTATATTTGATGAGAATCCAGACGACACCTTGATACTGTAAAGGACTTCAAAAAAGATTTCCTTCTCTGCTTTGGTAAGAGCGTAGCTGCCAGGACTTAAGCGACTCCCTGTATCCGTCTTGTAATTCTGTTCTTGCTTGTTCTTTGGGACTTTCATACGATACTGGTCCTCCCTTGCTTCTGGTGTATCTTTTGTCTGCCCATACACGCCTAAGAAGCCTAGCAGGTTCATACAAAGATTCTTCGTCACATGCATCACGTCGATTGAAGAGCGGACCTCTAGGACTTTCCAATAGGGTAGATCCCAAAATATAGATTTTTTCTTCCACATGGGTGCGTGTCCGGTAACAACGTCTTTGGGAACAGATTTTTTCTTCGAAGCCCTTTTTTGGGAACAGATTGGCCGCCAGGACCCTTTCCAAATATTACTTTTATGTCCTTGACCATATCAAGTAAAGCATCAGTACGGAGTTCAGGCTTCTCCCGGTGATCTGCCTCACCTCCGAAATGATTGCCTTTCTTTCTGATGGGGTGCCTCTTTGGAAGAAATCGACGATGCCCCAGGTACACAACCTTCTTACATTTCTTCAAATAAGCACCTTCGGTCTCATCTAAGCAGTGCGTGCATGCATTGTATCCCTTGTTTGTCTGTCCTGAAAGGTTACTAAGAGCAGGCCAATCATTGATGGTCACGAAAAGCAACGCTCGTAGGTTGAATGAATCCTGTGTGTACTCATCCCATGCAAGTAAACCTGGTTTGCTCCACAACTGTAAGAGTTCTTCAAATAATGGCCGTAGGTAAACATCAATGTCGTTGCCGGGTTGCTTTGGGCCTTGGATGAGCACTGGCATCATAATGAAGTTCCGCTTCATGCACAACCAAGGCGGAAGGTTATAGATACATAGAGTTACAGGCCAGGTGCTATGACTGCAGCTCTGCTCCCCAAAAGGATTCATTCCATCTGTACTTAGACCAAACCTTAAGTTCCTCGCGTCATCTGCAAAGTCCGGGAACTCTCTATCAATTTTCCTCCACTGCGACCCATCAGCGGGGTGTCTCAGCTTCTCGTCTTTCTTACGGTCTTCTTTGTGCCATCGCAACAATCTGACATGCTCTTTATTTCTGAACAGACGTTTCAACCGTGGTATTATAGGAGCATACCACATAACCTTGGCAGGAACCCTCTTCCTAGGGGGCTCGCCCTCAACATCACCAGGGTCATCTCGCCTGATCTTATACCGTAGTGCATTGCATACCGGGCATTTTTCCAAATTTTCGTACTCAGCGCGGTAGAGGATGCAGTCATTAATGCATGCATGTATCTTCAGCACCTCTAATCCTAGAGGGCAGAGAACCTTCTTTGCTTCGTACGTACTGTCAGGCAATTCGTTATCCTTTGGAAACCTCCTCTTCATTATTTTCAGTAACTTCTCAAATGGCTTGTCACATATACCAGCCTCTGCCTTCCATTGCAGCAACTCCAGTGTGGCACCGAGCTTTGTGTTGCCATCTTCGCAATTTGGGTATAACTTCTTTTTGTGATCATCTAACATGCCCTTTAACTTTCACTTCTCGTTTTCAGTTTCTGCATCTCTGTGTGCATCAGCGATGGCCCGACGAAGATCATCATCAACGGGCTCATCTGATGCCTCTTCATCTTGATCACCTCCACCTGCCTCCTCATCTTCATCATGCCCTGTTGCAGTATCATCGTAGTTAGGGTACATATCATCATCCTCTTCTTCTTCGTCGTTGTCTTCCATCATAACCCCTCTTTCTCCATGCTTGGTCCAACAATTATAGCTGGGCATGAAACCTTTCCAAAGCAGGTGGGAGTGAATGACTTGCCATTCAGGGTATTGCTTTAAGTTCCGGCAATCAACACATGGACAACACATATAACCATCCGCCTGTGGGTTTTCCTTAGCCACACGGAAAAATTCTTTCAGGCCCGAAGTGAACTCGGGCAGACGTCGGTCAACGTACATCCATTGTCGCCGGTTCATCTACATCAAATATTAAGTTTATCAAAAAACCATTACAAAACATCATAATATATATAGTGGATATTAGCACCGTACAAATGAAAGGGTAAAGTTGTTTAACCTTGATCGAGGAGGGAAAGAAAGAGGAGAAAGCTTAAGTGTCGCTCCGGCACCTCATCTCATTTTTATTTTGTGTAAAATCAAGCGAAATCATTCTCTCAGACATTTCATCGAGCACTTTGTGTGCATGCCAAAGAAATGCAAGGTAGCACTCAACACACACACCTTCTCCTAGCAAAAATGAAGTGAGTGGGCTGTTTGGCCGGGTAGCTGAGCTGAAATAGGGCTGGGGACCTTTAGCACCGGTTCGTGTTACGAACCGGTGCAAATGGTCTATCTTTTGCACCGGTTCGTAACACGAACCGGTGCTAAAATTCTTCGGCTGACACGTGCCTGGCGACGAACCTTTTGCACCGGTTTGTGTTACGAACCGGTGCAAATACCTCATTTGCACCGGTTCGTAACACGAACCGTTGTGCCGACTGCGCACCACGAACCGGTGCTAATGACCCTTTTTAGCACCGGTTCGTGCCAAATCCGGTGCAAAAGCCATTTGGGGCAAAAAACCAAAGCCCTTGTTTCTACTAGTGACACTAAGGCTAGCTGGATTTATTTTCATGAATTATTGTGATTTAGTGGAGATATGAAACACGTGCATATGATCAACACACTATGGCTAGCTGGATTTATTTTCAAACAATGGAACTAATTAAAATGACTATCCAAATTTGGATCTAATATCCATTTAACGACTACAAATTTTTGCAGCTTGTCACTTTTTCTCAGTCTAATATACATTTGCATCGAGGAATGCCGCCATGCCATCACCGTCTTCTGCCGATTTTACCGAGGTAACCTCTCTCATGTGTTGCAATCTCAGTTATACATGACTCGCAGAAACTAAAACTGCAATAATACCACATATGCAAAAAAACACATTGTGGGATCGATCATGGTTTACTTGTTTTTAACATAGCTTTCGTTTGCTTGTGACATTACTGCTGCTAATTTATTCTTGACGGCTATAACCTGCAGCCAATGGTGTTTCCGGTTAAACCTAGATTATCACCATCGCTTTTGCAACAGAGCCATGCCACTGTATTGAGCAGTTATACGAATACTGATACCCAGGGGTATATATGATGCCCCCAATGGGGGCCTCACAGCGATTTGAGCTTCTCAGCCATCGGATCTTCCTTGCAGCGAATCTTGGTCGTCCGTTTTTTTGTTCACTGTGACAAGAGGCTGCGCGCAGTCAAACCCTAGCCGCCACCCACCCAATCGCCAGTCTCTCCTCCTCCCCAATCCCGATCCCACCTCCTCCAATCCCCTCGCTTCTTGGCGAGCCGATCCCGCGCCCCTCGTGTCGCCTCCTACCTCGTGCTCCACCTTGACCCGCTGCGCCTTCTCCTTCTGTCATCGCCACCAGCACGAGCAACGCCGCCTCTACCTCGCGACGTCGACGCTGCGGTCTCCGAAAGCAGCAGCGCCTTGCATCATTGATGTCATCGTCGCTGGGAGCAGCGCCGCCTCATCGTCGCTGGCGCCGATTGGACTGTCATTTGTAAGTGTGAAGAGGCTGGTTGTTGAGAGTTTATGTATTCTTTATCTGATGCTCTTCAATTTTCCTATTCAAAATAATCAGTCACTGAGAGCAGCAGAATAATATACGCATGGCTTGTCTGACTTCACTCTTATATTTATACATCCTTAGCTGCTATTGTTTGTGCACCTCTGGGTTCTGATGATAACCTTTTTTACATAAAAATTACTAACATCTATTTTTTCTGTCCTTTGTTGTTGATCTAATTTACTGGGACCACCAGATATGGGTGGAGCACGTCCCTGGGCTCTGTACGGTGATTATTCCGTTCGAGTTTAATGGAATGTCAGCGTTCTAAGTAAAACAAAATTACTCGGAGAAATCTTAGTTCTACATTTGGCCAAGCAAAAATAGATGAGTGATATGATCACCTTTTTAATTCATCATCTATTATCATTGCCAAACAAGTATTCCTTTTAGTGTCTCATAACTACCCTAAACTCTAAACTTTGAACAGGTGAATACTGGTTATTAGTCTTCTTTTACTATTGGTTTAGGATGTTCACTTTTGTTATACTGTAAGATTGCTGGGTTTTACTCCTAATCTCCAGTGGTTTGGTGCCTAATTGCTCTAATGAGGAAGTGTATCTCAAGTGTATTCCCACTACACGAGTCATGCATGTGCAGACAACCTAATTGCTCTAATGAGGAAGTGTATCTCAGGTTTGTTAGAAATCCTTGCAAAGACTGTTCTGTCACTGATGTGCTTCCCTGTGTGTCTTCCAGGTAATCAGTTAAATCTTATAGCAATGAATGGAACTAATGAGGCTGGATTTATGCTTTCTGAAGGGAGGGGAGAACAGGCCATCAGAATGTCGATCCCAAGGCTTAGTGCAATGAACTGGCCACAAAAGCAGCCGCGCTGCAACTCCGTGGTTACTCACACTCCTTATGAACTGAGTTGTATCCTTTACTCCTCTTGATTCATTGCATGTTTTTAACAATCTCCTGCTCGATTGACATTGTCTCATCGGATTATATGGAAGGCAAGGTATCCAAAGTTTGTAGTGCTACTTGAGGCCAAATATTGAGCTATAGTTGAAACAACTGTGATATACCCAATCGAACCCAAGAAGCATACATCCATGCTATATAATATAATTATTTTAGATCATATATTATGCGATTTAGCTCAGGACGGTGCACATGGTATCTTTCCAACTGAAGTTTACAATATTCTTTCATTGTTTCAGTGAGTAACACATTGACTCACGGGTTTCTGCATTACTATCCATGAAAGTTAATTTACTGGATATATATGAAGTAAGTGAGGTTCCTCTTATGAGGTAGTACAAGGATCCCTTATTTTTAGTAAAACTGATCACTTATTTAAGTGTGTCAGACTGTCAGGTGTATATAGCTGGTGTTGCAGTTCTCCGCTTTGTCCGGCTGCCATTGCCTATTGTTCTCTTAGTCATGTGTAAGTTGTTCTTTTTTGTAATTTTCTGCACGGTACACCAAATTTTCAAGTTAGTTTGTACACAAACTACACAACTCACAGTACACTTGCGGTGTCCCTAGATCTCTGTAGATGATGTCATGAATGGCCAGCAATCTACCCCTTTGATGGTGTGTGCAGAAAATACCAAGTTATGCCATGGCCCTAGGTGTTGATGTTTATTTTCATTCGCATTGGATCCATCTCGAGCAATGGAAATGGTGTATAACATAAGTACACCATATCGTCATTGTCTTCTGCACAGTTTCAGCTAATTATAAACATGCCTAGATCAATAATATCCTCAATATTTCTGTTAACCCCATGCCTATATCCACGCTGCACTGGAATAGTTTTTCTTAGATCTGATCTTTGTTGCTTAGTATTACTGCAATTCTTTTCGCAACTGCACTGTTGGTAGACAACTATCCTAAAAACAACACCATACTGGATGCATCTTTTCATTTAGATTTTGTCTTTTCGATACTGGTTTTTCTCTCATGGATTTTGTCTTCTTTCTAATATTGTTTACTCATGTTGCTTATGTGAATATTATTGACCCTGGTCTCTTACTATTGTATTTCTTTTAAGAAAAGCTTTTCGTAGCCAAGATGCTGATATGTCTGAGATAGAGAATTCATCCATTTTCACATTAGTAGTCAGACTTCAGTAACAAGACCATAATATATGTTTTTCCAATTTAAGCTAATATTAAGGAATGACTTTACAGTTATATTTTTAGATTACAACCCATTCGATGCTGAGGAACAAAGCGTACATAAGAGATCAATTTACATGGTGGAAGGAAATTGCAAGGTCAGTGGCTACAAGCCTATGAGTGAAATATGGAGTGGTGCTCTCAATCTCATTTCACACAAATGACATTATTCAAAATCTGCTTATTGATGTAGAACAGCAGACGAAAGTTATATGTCTTGGCATTTGTTTTAGCTCAGACAACAAGAGTGATTATGTTTTTTTCCTTCACTTGTAGATATGTTGTCAGGGCAATGCGATGGAGACACTCCAGAGGTGGCCACCGCGCCCTAGCAGGAACAACCCCTAGGAAGGAGATTCATTAAGGGCCCCGTTGCCATTATCGGCATGTGACGAAGATCTGTGTAGGCTGTATTGTCCAGGCGGTTGCAGCCTATCATTGAGCCACCTACGCGACGACGAACGTGACTAGCATATGTTGGTGAATAACTGAATGGAAAATTATCGGTGAATGTAAATTTTAAGGAAATGATTAATTTAACATTTTTTTAGTCAACGTTGTTGCTGCAGCTGATCCTGTGTTGTAATCAGAGGTGTTCCGTGTCTGATTGTACGGCGGTTTGGGCTACACTTCTTATATAACTTCTTATATACCGCTGGCAACTTTTGCACTACGAAACAGGTAGCAGCACAAATAAATGATGAACCAGTGAACTGAATGCTTATGCAATTGACATTGCGCTTGTACACGTATTTCTCATATGTGTTTGCTGGAACTATTTGGTATACAATTATGAGCATCGGTGCCGATTATAATTATTTCTAGGCCAACTTCAGCAACAAATGTTCAAAACTTGAATACATGCCCCAGCATCAGCTTCATATGTGTGTCGTAGGTTCTCTGAAAAAAATTATTTCATAGAAGACATCATAACTTTCTCTGATTGACAATATCACACGAACCAATCAGAAGAATAGTTATGTTATCGATTGGGCAAAGTATCTTGCTGGAATACGGCGTCATACCTGCCTCGCCCTCGCCTATATAAGCGTCCGTTATTCCATTTGTGGTTTCATGTGCTTGTGATTCTAATTTAGTTATAGCCACAACTTATTGTAAAACCTAAGAAATATATTTTCATATTAGCAGTTAATTTTCATCATCATTTTATAAAAAAAACATAGGCACACGCTTCACAGGATCGTGCGCCAAGGCCGCACCCTAAATCTATATTTTTCTCTTTGTTTTTGATTTGCGCGAAAGCATATAAGGCATAGATTTATGCTTTTTACTATATTATGGTTGGGCACTGCCTCTCAACTCCTTAGCCTTTTGGATCTAATTGTATATTTATATGTTTGTTAACTGCTACAACTACCGAATTAACTAATTGTTTTACCCCTGTATCTCTCCATGTGATTGCTCACATATTCTGTAGTTTTGTGTAAGGGTTTTGCTTCACTGCTCCCTTCCCTCTATTCAAACTTTGGCTTCTTTCTTGGACTAACTTACCCCCTCAATTTTGGTGGTAGATTGGGTGGAGGACATCGAGTACGCCTTATCCTAATTTCAACCTACTAACAAGGTTTTGTGAAACTAAGAATTGTCTTATCAAGTTGACCGTTGTTATTTATGGTAGTTATATAAAATGTACATTACGGGGTCGTGCGCCAAGGCGCACATCAAAATCTAGTAGTGTCTAGGAGCACGTGCTAGAGCTGGCTATAAGATAAGAGCCCACTCCTCTTCTCTCTCTTAATCTCTCTCCTCCAACTAAGCAAATTTATAATATTTTATCTCTTATAGCCAGCTGACTATACCTTATTATACTTGCTCGAAATTATGTTTAGTCTTCCGTTAGGTTCAAAAATAAAAAATTTAATCTCCCGTTTGTTTTGTTTGCAAAGTTTGTACTCCGCGGTGTTAATTTATCATTGAACTGGCACAAATGGAACAACTGCGCCCGTTTGAAATTATATCTATCTGGAGATACATATATCATGCAGTTAGGAGAGAGTGTCGAGATGACGTTTTTTTTTTTAGGAAAAAAAAGGTCCTTCAGCGTAGGCAATGGCATGAATACACTTTTGGGGGAACACACATGGTTAGCTGGTGACGCACCGTTAGCACAGAAATATCTCTATTTATATAAGAGCATTTTCAGCCGCTCCTCCAAAACGTTTCTCAGTGGACAAAAAAATTATTTCCAGCCGCGCCTCAAAGCCTCCTTCCGTCTGGCGTGGCCCAGTACGGTGTCCGGCGCCCCGAGCCCGTTCTCGCTACACAGGGGACGCTCCAGGCACGCCGGACACAATGAAAAGCGTGGCGGGCTTCCACCTATCGGCGACTATTTCCATAACCGTTGGTTCGCGTCTTTTATTTCTCGCCGCGCCTCCCACCTCTCCGCTGCCGCTCGATTTGCCAGCCGTTACGACGGCTGATCTCTTCAGAGTCGGCATCGTCGTCGCGGCTGGCTCTCTCGCTGGCCTTTTCACCGCTGCCGCTTCGCCAGCACGTCCCAGAATGCGGCGTCAAATGCGCCCCACCTCCACGCACATAAGGTGTCTGACGACTTGTTAGGTAGGCGCGTTAGGCCGTTGTTCGTTGCCTCGTCTGCCAGAATTTTAACCATGAATTTTGCTTCAGACATGGATAGCGACGACGACATGCTTGTCCGACTGCTGGAGGACGAGCAAACCTTCGACGACGACATCCGGGAGCATTTGCTGATCATCGCGTCCCTCCAGAACATGCTTGACGCCGAGGCGGGGAAGCAGAAAAGGCCGCGCCGCGAAGGATCAAAGCCGGGAAGAAAGAAGTCGAAGCCCTGACAGAGGATGGAGGGGCATACCATGCTGCACAACGACTACTTCGTATATGACGCAACACATGCCGACAATTTCCAGCGCCGGTATAGGATGATCTAGAGTTTGTTCATGAATATCCTCCACGGCGTTCGAGAGTTCGGCACCTACTTCAAGCTGAAGCACGACGCTATAGGCGTTGTCGGGTTCACGTCGATTCAGAAGTGCACCGTCGCCATGCGGATACTTGCATACGGGGCACCTGCTGATACACATGATGACTACCTTCGCATGAGTGAGTCTACTGACATTGAATGCATGTACAAATTTTGCCGAGCTATGGTGGAAAAGTTGGGTAAATACTACTTGAGAGGACCAACTGAAGAAGAGACTGCAAGGATCATCACACAAAATACTGCCAGAGGATTTCCCGGAATGCTTGGAAGCATCGATTGCATGCACTGGTCATGGAAGAACTGCCCGTTTGCCTAGCAAGGTATATACAAAGGGCGTCATGGATATTGCAGTGTGGTGCTTGAAGCTATGGGAGATTATGGCCTGTGGATTTGGCATTGTTTCTTTGGCATGACAGGATCACACAATGACATCAACGTGTTGCAACAGTCTCCGGTGTTCACCAAACTAGTGGAAGGTCATGCTCCACCATGCAACTATGAGATCAATGGCCACCAATATACCAAAGACTATTATCTAGCTGATGGTATATATCCAAAATTGTCCACTTTTGACAAAACAATCTCGGCTCCATCAGGTCAGAAGAATTGCCACTTTGCTTCGCGACAGGAAGCTTGCAGGAAGGATCTCGAGCGGGCATTTGGTGTGCTTCAAGCTCAATTTGCAATTGTCCGGTACCCTAGTCTAAGTTGGTCTCACGACCAAATGTGGGAGGTGATGCAGACTTGTGTGATCATGTACGACATGATCATCGAGGATGACCGCAAAAATCATGTTAGGAGACATGTTGGTCCCTATGAGTGTCAGGACCCTCTTGCGGAGGTTGATCATGAGTTGCCTGCAGATTTTGCTGATTTCCTCGCACATACACACAGAGATCCATGTCACAATGTTCGCGAGCAACTTCAAAATTATCTCGTTGAGCATATGTGGAGGATCAAAGGATTATCAGCAAATGCCGCGGTTCCTTGATCTAGCCCCATTTATTATATTTGTTTAGTTGTTTTATTTTTTGTTGTATTTTAATTTGAAAACAATTAAGAAAAACATATTTATTTGTATGCTATATTTAATAAATGGTTGTGTTTTCGAAAACCCTATAAAAAAAATTTGGGGGCGGCGTTTGGGGGACGTGGCTAGGGAGCGACGTCCCCCAAACGCTCGATCCGACACCGTTTGGGGACGCTTTAGTGGACGCGGCTGAAGATGCTCTAATATCGTCAAAATTAGGTTTCGGTGGCTGATCTTTTGTGACATAGCCCTCTAAATATTATGTTTCGATCGGTCTAGATGGCTACATTTGGTTCGGCGTTTAATGTATGTTCGCTTATCACATAAATAATATGTGTTTGTTTTGAAGTTAACGAGTTCTGGAATTTTCTCGATTGAATCTCTTTACTTAAATCATATGTATAGTCCTACCACATATTTTTGAAAATATATTTAAAAATAAAAGTATCACAAGATTAGGACTTTTATGTGGTTTCTACATTGCAAGGTCATCCATGGTTAATTTAGCAAAACACAATTAGCAAGGTAATAGGACATGTTGTTTTTTTTAATAAACATGAAACAATTCAACATCGTTTAATTTATTGTCCACTTGCAAAGATTATTTTGCGTGTGGTTCATATGACTTTGTATCTTACCCTCAAATAATATAAAAGATTTGTTCAGAAGTTGTTGCATGGGGTACGTAAGAAAGATCAAGTTCAAATTCAAGTGGGAACACACATAACCATTTTTTATTTAAGAGAAAAAATCTTTCTGTTTTGTTGGTTATTCCTTGGGCTACACATTGGATTCGTACATGATCGTACGTACTGTTAGAGGAGCTCCGAACGGCCATGGTTGTTGGGTGCAGCCACATGAAAATGGTAGCACAAGATTTGTTTAGCCGCGCTAGTAGAAAAAAGGTTTTCCATCCCAACCCATTAGTCACCAAATATTTTAACCCGGGACTAATGGGGTCTTTAGTCCCGGTTCTGCTGGTGAACCGAGACTAATGCTCACCAACCGGGACTAAATGATTATAGTAAACTACCGACCGGAGCATGCCTCTTTAGTCCCGGTTGGTGTTATCAACCGGGACTAAAGCGTACCCTTTAGTCCCCACGCGCCCTTCACTCCGCCCCTCCCGGCGTAGGCAAAAGTTAAAGGTTTTTTCTGCTTTTTTACTCCCCACGCACCATTCACCTCCCCTTCCCCCGTGGATCGTCTTTTTTTGCCTTGTAAAATATAAAACAAAATGATAGAAAATTCAAAAAATAAAATATTTTCAGATTCTTGAATGTTATGCAACCTACTATTCGGTGAAATTAAGAAATTCGAATTTTCACTTTTTTTGCAAAAAAAGTTTGAAAAATGGTAAAACCGCATTAACTTTTGCATACGACGTCGGAAAAAAACGTATAATATATCAAAATCATCGTGGGAAAAAGTTACATCCGAATTCACCCGGGTTTACCTCGTTAGCCAATTTTTAGATTCTCAAAATTCCAAACAAAAATACGAAAGCAGGAAAATTTATTTTTTGCTATAAATTACGGATTTTATATTTTTTATTTTTTTAAAAATAAAATTAATAGTTGCATCCTGCATAAAGATTACTATTACTTTTACCCAATTTGTAGAGTTTCAATTTCTTAGGTTTTAGGTTTGGCAAAAAAAAATTAATAATTAAAAAAATTAAAAGTAATATAAATTTAAAAGTTAATGTTTATTTATTTATTCAAGATGATTATTACATCATTACTTTTGTTTATTGAAATAATTATTTGAAATTCAAAAAATAAAGAAATGTGGCCTTGACCAACATGATAATAGGATTGATATGATACTAGTATCACATACATGCGCGCGAAGCACTTGGATGCGGGCCGGGATGGAACTCAAAAGTTTAGCGTGCTAGTGCTATAGTAGTGGGGGGATTTATGACCGAGCGGGAAGTTTGACCACGCGTAAGTAATTTGACTAGAGATAAGTGTAGTTAGAGATAGAGACTAAACTATGCAAATAACTGAAATAATAGAAATTCTAAAAAAATAGAAAAAAATGGATTGGAAAAAATTAGAAAAAATAAAATTAGAAAAATCCACGTGGAGACATTTTCACCCCGATGCACGAAACCCACGTGGATGGACCTTTAGTCCCAGTTTGTAAGCAACCGGGACTAAAGGGGGGCCTTTAGTCTCGACCCTTTAGTTCCGGTTGCACAACCGGGACTAAAGTCCGTTATGAACCGGGACTAAAGGCCCTTTTTCTACTAGTGCTGATTCATATATCGACACTGAGGGACCTATAATTTGTAAAACTTTGACAAAGTAATAAATTAAATAAGAGGTCGTGTAAATCAACTCTTGTAGAAGTTCAAGCATGGTCCACTTTTCGAAAAAATTATGTATTACCTTGAATAAGACTATAGTTTCTGGTTAATAATAGGGATGAAATAATTCTATCCTCTGTTAGATGACGTCATCAACTATCACTTGCAACTCTCAGCTATTAGCAACCTGTGGTAACCCTGCACACCATCGCATGTTGTAGTATGCTAGTCATTGATATAACAGTTGTGTAGTACCATCCGCAAATATTACATCCCTTAGAGTGGTACAACAGAAACATAGTTGGTCCTTTATTACTCACTTAATATTACAAGTCATAAATATACATCACAACGGAGCTCCTCATGGGTCCATAGAGGATAACTTGGTAGTTCTAGTTGAACTCTACCAAGCTGATAAACTAGTGGTAGAAGTAGACCAAGTACCATGACTACTCGAGCAACTTTATTCTATAAGGTTTGGTGCTGCTCGACTACTACTAAGATGATAACTCTACTCTTTATGCCTCCTTGTTGACCTCCTCCGTTCCGTACTCGATCAGGTAGTCCACCCCTTCAACACCTCCCTACAGATCTTGCTCTTCGTAGTAGACGTCCTCCGTGGTCTCAACTCCTTCGTTGGTCTCCTCCGTGTTGTTCTCGTAATCTAAGCATGGGATTCAAAGAGGGATGAGTACGAGCGTACTCAACAAGTTCATTATAGGAAAGAGGTATTTAATGCACTAACTACATGCATGGATGTCAACACCCGGCTTTTTAAGTCCAGATGCCTATTATGCCATTCATCGCAATCCCAGGAAGATTGTTTTTGCGAGACATAATACATTGATATCACAACACATCATTCATTACAACACATAATCTTCTTACAACAAAGGATCACATGATCCAGTCTTAATACAACATAGGGGATCTAAGGATCCAATTACAAAACACATAGCGGAAGCGAAGTAGAGTCGTGGTCCATCTGTTCCACGGGCAAGCTGTTGACGTCGAGTGGTCCTAGTTGTCGTAGACGTTCTGCTGTCCATCTTCCTCGTCTGCTGTTCCTCTTCATAGTCTGGCCATTTGAATAGCCAGGGACAAAGCCATGAGTACTTTAAAGTACTCGCAAACTAATACTAATGTAAGTACTTATCAATTTTAGTAAGGGGGTGCTAAGCTCTAATTATATTTGCATAAAGCCAATTTTAGTTCACAAACATTTAGTAAAAGCCTCTCCATTTGCTAACTAACTGAAGTGGGAACATTAGTGTCATTCCCACAACTCTGTTGTGATTCAAGTCAAATTTACCATTCACCTTTCAAGTTCAAATCACAAGTCATATGTCACATTTTTGAAAATGGTCTGATGACGGAATAGTATGGTCTTTCCAACCGTCCATAACCGTGGACGCGGCTATTCGAATAGTTTTACACTCTGCAGAGGTCGTATACTTGTGCCACCACATTTGCAATAATCCGTCAGGGTTACCTGGCCCTGATTTATCACACTCCGTGTGCGGACTACCAACCATAACCTTTCACTTACGTACCCTAGTATAGGCACCTCTCCCCATGAGCTTGGCCTCCCAGTGAAGACACACCGTCAGCCTGGGAACTGCACAGGGCTTGGGCCGAACATTCACCTCCTTTCACGTCATTTCACATCATTTCACCTGTAACGGAGGCAGCCTTGGCATAACCCCTATGATGCTTGTTTAGAGGGAACCCATACTAAAGCACATAAATTTCTAGTTATGCCCTTACCCATGTTGGGTATTGTGGGGGTACTTTCAAATTAGAATGGTATCGCATCCGAACCCAACCATCAGTTTTCGTAAAATTCACCAAGTCATTCACAAGTCATATTCACCTTCAAAATCTTTCAATAGAATGATTCATCATTCCAAGGTTTTCAAAGTCATTTCATTTCACATGTTCCCATCTAGAGTAGTCAATTTTATTTGTTTAGCACTAGCAACTAGTCATGAGGGGTGCTAACTAGCTTTGATTACTCTAGGCTAAATTTGATGCTCTTGTGCTACTCTAAACCAAGTGAATCATAAATCAAAAAGTAACTTTGATAAATCAACATCAATAAAGCTTGTAAGGTAAAAACTTGGGATAGGACTATTAAGCATAAAGTAAAATGTGGTGATGCCTTGCTCTTGTAGAGCTTTGCATTTTGCAAGATTAATAGCTTGCCCCAATATAACTTGCATTAGTCTAGCTTGCTCATGGTGATATCTTGGATTAGTAATAGCTTGCCTTGATTGGGGTAGTGATCAAAGTTCTCTTCCTCTTCCTCTTGGTAGAAAACCTCCTCCTCTTGATAGTCTCCGGTACTAGCGTCTATAAACGAATACGAGGGTAACAATCACCAAACCAAACTTAAGTAGACTAATTAGCCTTAATGGCTCACATAAATGATCTAGCATCATTACTTAACATTGCTACCCAAAATTATGCTAGGGTTTTCTTACTTAGTGTTAGGAAAATAATTTCCTCTCATTGAAATGTGGATTAGGGTTTCTTTTTAGTTTGGGAGAAATAACTTCCTCTCATTGAATCTTCTTAAGATTTAATTTCCTCAAATAACAAGTATGATATTATGTTGACCAAGGTCAACACTTCATGTTTCTTATTTGGGGAAAATGGTTTAAATGAGATACTTCATCTCATGCCATTTAAATATCACTATGGAACAATTTAATATCACTAAATAATTTCATATGAGGTGCTATAAATTAAGGTTATTACTTCATATTGAATTACTTAGGACAATGGTTTAAATGAGAGATTATCTCCCATATTATTTAAATAATTAAATTTGGATAATTTAAATGGACTAGAAATAGCCACATAGCCATTATTTTGCTCTAGCCCATGATCATGTGAAACAACCATATCATATTTTTACATAAACAATTAGAGTATTTGAAATGTGAATTATGAGAATTTTAATCATCTCAAAATTCATCATGGTTGATTCTATAAATTTATTTGAACTCTCAGAACTCTCTGTCTTGTTATTTTTACTATTCAAATACTATAACAGATCTAGGGTTCAAACCAGTGGGGTCGGATGGAGATTTTCATAAGCTTTCCAACAATATAAAGTTCACCAAATTTGATTGAGCAGATTTGAAGTTATTTGATTTTGAACAAAGCATCTGTAAGGAAATTAACTGAAATGATTTAAATTGAATTCAAATTTTTGGGCCTGCGCGGGAAGCTTAACGGGCTGGTGAGAGAGATAGAGAAGTGGGCTGGCCCAGCTATGCCCACGGTGCACGCGGGCCAACTGACACGGTGGGGCCCAAGCGTCAGTCTCTTATAAAACCCGAAGCGGTATCTTTCAACGGGAGCCACTGGATTAGAGGATGATCTGACGGTCGAGCGTCGTCGTCGTCGACGAGAGGCGAGTACTGGCACGGCGGAGGGAGGGGGTCGGCCGCGATCCTGGGCTCCGGCGAGGCTGGGCAGCGACGGTGTTCGGTGTTGTCGATGACGGCGATCCTCTGGGTACTAGCGGCAGCTCCGGAGGCTGCTCCTATCTCTGGCGATCTTGCGGCAGTACTGCGGGGCTCCGGCGATCAATTGGGGGGCTACAGAGGAAATTGGGACGCGGCGTTGCTGGAGGAGGGTCAGGAAGGAGAAGGGAGGCGAATGGCGTGCAGAACTGAGGCGTGGGGAGCCTCCTTTTATAGCTGCGCGAGGTGGCCGAGGGGGCGAGTGAGGTCGACCATGGCATCGTCGATTCGAGCGACGAAGGGGCAAGGTGATGATGGTGCAGCGTTGGCGACATCATGGCGAGCACGACGCACGTGATGGCACAGAAAAAGGGGGTCTGAGGCGTGCGGGCGACGTAGGTGTCCTCGCAGTACCGTGGCGGCAGAGGTTGAGGATGACGAGGTCTATGGCGCGGGCGACGTCCAATGGTGGTGTCTGGCGGTGTCCTGGTGCAGTGTGGAGTGCGCGTGCGCAAGGAGAGAGGGAGAGGAGGACAGACGCGACGGGGCGAGGCAGTGCTCTGGTGCGCTCTGCGTCGTGACCATGCGTGTCATGGCATGTACTAGGCGTCCTGGGCGCGCGTCGTTTGGCCAGTGTCATGCTCGTCTCGGGCCAGGGAAGGTACCAGCGTGCGTGGTGGAGTGGGGTGAAGCTCGTTGACATGCTGATGATGACCAGAGAGAGGGAGAGACAATGAGTGGCATGAGGGCCGGCATGAGCATGGCATGGTCCTGTTCTGAGCATTTCTACACTTTAATCACCACCATCAAGTACATGGCTTGATGCAGGAGATGCAGAGGAGCAAAATCATCACAAACCAAAAGTGATTTAGGCTAAAATCCAGTGAGTAATAAGGTGTGTGCCAAAAGCCAAATGATGCCTGCCATGTGTTCGATAGTATGACCGCATGAAGTTTTTGTTTGAAATTTGAAATTCTTTTTGGTGGAGTTGCTTTGAATAAAGATTGGAGTAGAATGTTGGTGGTGGTGGTCAAAATGGTGCTGGTTTGCGAAGTTCCAAAAATGGGATGATCTTCTCTCTACTTCAAAGTTGCCACTTGTCACCCTTGTACTAAGCAATGTAGGCAGAGTCAACCCTGGTGGTCAACACAAGAAATGTTCATCTTGATAAGGTCTTGGATGAGGTGGAAAGAAATGAGAGGGTCTAGTTTAAGAATCTCTAAAACCAGAGGCTCAAAGTGGGTATGCTGATAAAAATGTCACATGTGACCATAAGTGCATGTGAGTTGCAAAATCCTTATCTTTTCAATTTGATTTGGTTTTTCTTGACCCCATTGATGTGGTTGAGTGTTAAAAGGATATAAGAAAGTAATCCAAGCAATGAAACCAAGTTTGGTGGCCTTTTGCTCAAATTTGCAATTTGGCCTAACTTCTCAACTTTGCCTCTATGGACCATTTTGTGTTATTTTGCTTTTCTTGTGTTTAACCTTTGAAAAGGGTTCAAGGGTGATGGGTAGGGTTAGATTAGGTTTGGAGATGGTTTCAAATCATTTGGGTAGAGTATGAGGGCATAGGGCAAGATTTGGTATTATGGCTTTGTGCCACATATGCCTCTATGCATAAGTTTATTTTATTTTTGTTTCTCACTTGATTTAGTTGGTAGGTACTAGGTTAGGTTTGTTGATGTTTTCAAAACGTCTAAACAAGGTAGAAAGCCTAGGTAAAAGTTTTACCAAAAATAGCCATAGGCACATAGGCCCTTTTCTTATTTAATTTCTTTTTATTTTGTTTTACCTTGGATGATGAAAAGGATAGGGTTTAGGGTTTAAGATCATTTCAAAATACTTCAAAAAACAATCATGGAAATATCACAACATATAAGCCTGATCACTATGTATCAAACTTAATTTAATAAAAGTTCTTGTTGTTTCCAAAATTTGGAAATAGGGAAATTCATTTTCTTTGTTTTGAAGTTTTTGGGATGTTACAATGGACCAGAATTATTCATAGGCAATGCATGTTTTTGGTAAACATTTCTTCAAAAGGTTGGGTTATTCTGAAGAACTATATCCGTCAGCCTTCACCGGGTGTCTAGAAGTGCATGGAGTTCCTTTCCAGCTGCGTTCGCAGTTCCAAACCAGGAATAGAGAGTGACAAGCCACAAGGCAGAGGTGTGTTACTATACCCATAATAGATCTTATCCTTGTTACCATCCGGGCTCGAGATTCCGTCCACACTTCCTTGGTGTGAGGTCAGATATAAGGTCCTAGCCTATCAATGTGCCTTCCCGCGACCTCGCATACCAACCGAAATGTTATCATGCCGAGTTTAGGTACCGACATCACCTTGGTCGCCTACCCCTCGGCGCATGACCCTCAGACACACCCTACAACCCCTCATAGACACACCAAACCGTGGGAACAATATGGGGATCCCCCTGCCAGTCACACCTAGCTTCCGGTAAGGTGTACCCGCTGATATGCGAGAGGGAAAAGAACAGCTGACTACGGCGCAAAAATCACATGACGACATTATTTGTGAAGCCATAGATGGGTAACCCAATGCAATGAAACCTCCACCAAACTCATACCATGGTTCCATTGCCCACCACATAGTCATATTAATAATTGTAAAAGTAATACTTTGCTTTTCAATGCAGGAGTGATAAGTATAATACTTTGCAAGTAATTTGATAAAAATACTCAAGGTGACATGAGCAAGCGAGGAACTTGCCTGAAGACTACAAGGTATTGCATTTGGATGGTGTGGACTGACCCATGTCCTCGGTTTCTGAAAATTAGCATCATTGTCCGATAAGGGCAACGGTTAAAGATCCAAATGACGCCTGCTTTTGGGTTTTAGTTGTGATTAGCCCCCCCATGCTGATGTTTAGTGTTTTACTTTTGAATTTCAGAGTTATTGGATTAGAAGGATTTAAGTTTAAATTTTATTGATCCTCTTTAAGAGTTATAAATATATCTTTTGATGTTTTTTAGCGGGAGTTATGTTCAAAGAAAACATTTATTTTTCTTTGATTAATTATTAAGAAAATAAGGTTTGGTTTAATAATTCTTTTTATAGTGTTAAAGAGTTGAATTTTCCTTATACAAATTCCTTTATGTTTTTCCTTAACAATTATTTTGAAATTCTGTTTAAAATTTCATAGAAGCATTTGTTTTGAATAGAGAATAACTTTTTAAGTGTTTTTCCTATTTTTCTTTATTTTTTTAGAGTTTTCCTATGGCTTTTAAATTGTTTCTAAATTTCCTAAAAAATTCCTTGGTCAAAAGACCAAAATACCCTCTAGGCCCACTGGTTAGTCCAACCCGTAGGTTAGAACGGACTAGCTCGGCCCATCGGCCCCATTCTCCTCTCTCTCTCCCCCGAGCAACTCTAACTGTAATTTCTCCCCCCCGCTCCTACGATTCCCCAATCGCCTCCACCGTTGCCGGCCTACTCCGGCTGACTCTGGCAGTCCTAGACCTCGGTGTTTGTCGCTTTCAAATCGGTGCACGAAGCCGTGACCTTCTGTCCGTGTCGATCTGGAAGATGGGGCCTCCTCTGCTTGTGCCCGACCCCCACTACGCCTAGGGTTTGCGGTGGTCATGGCGATTCTCGTCGAGCTGGCGTCTCTGGGCGCAGTGGTGGCGCTCGACGACACGCTGGTGGCGGTGGTGCTTGGTATGGCACCGACCTGGTCGCGGTTCGGTGCCGTCGTGGCTCGCCCGTGCCACCGTGCCGCCATGAACGTCTCCATGTGCTCCTGCCATGTATTCGTCTGCTCCTCCTCTCTGCTCTCCTATCTCCTTCTTCTTCTATTGGCTCTAGGTACTGGCCCGGTTCCTCTAGTACACCACTACAGGCCACTGGCCATGCTATGATGTTCCTATGTTCTTGGCTTACTGTTGTTGCTCCTTGTTAGATGTATATATCTGTCTATTGTAGTTTCCCCATATGTTAGGGGGTTTTATGCATATGTGCACCTGTACATGTACTATATATTGTGGCCTTTGGCCCCCTGGTAATACAACAAGCATATTGCCCTAACATGGTATCAGAGCAAAAATGGATCCTCTAGTTTCCTGGCCGACGTTGCTTGTCCGTCGTTGCTGCTTTTCCGGCCGTCGTTCTCCTCGTCACAGCTGCCACTTCGCCCCGGTCTCCGTCGCCGGTTCCCGATCTGGTCGCTGTTTGATCTCGCGATCCATCGCTCGTTCTCCGTCGCCCGTCGTTCTCCGTCGCCAGTCCATCTCCCTGCCTCCACTTCCCTCCGCGTCCGTTCTCTGGCCCGACCTCCCTACTGGCTCGCCCGCGCGTCCGCCTCGCTCACCTGCCCGTTCGCCTCCCTGCTGGCCCCGCTCTGCTCCCCGCCAGGAGCTGCTCGATCTGCCGCCAGGACCCGACATCCCTGCCCCGCTCTGCTCCCCGCCAGGTCCTCCTCGATTCGCCGCCAGGACCGCCGGGAATTGCCGGAATTTGGCCGCCGGGGCCGGCAATCGGCCTTCCATCGCCTAAATTTGGCCCGTCTCGCCAGGCCTAGAGCTGATGTTTCTCTGTCATCGTTGACCAGATCGTGAGTTACAAAAAAAAGGCAAAAAAAGCAAAAAAAAAACATATTGTCGTCGGCTATGTCTTCTTCCGCTGATCCCGCCTTATTTTTGGGCCTCCCTTCAGTACTTGATATTTGCCCGCTGCCTCCGTGTCTGACGGCTAGCCATTCTTCATCGACTTTTGCGGCCTCTTCCCGCGGTTATGGCCACGCTTCGTCGACTCCGTCTACGTCGGCCTGCCGCTCTACATCGACTTTCGCGGCCTCTTCACGTGGTTATGACCGTGCTTTGCCGACTCTGTCTTCATTGGCGTGTTGCTCTCCGTCGCCCCCTTTGGTGGCCTCTGTGCGTGTGGATGATAGCTCCTCGTCGGCACCAGATTATACGTCGACCTCTCCAGTCGCGCCCCTCTCTGCGCATGAGATAGCGCAGCTTCACTGCCCGCTTGATGCTTGGGATTCCAGTTTACGTCAGCAGCCTCACGGTCCGAGTCTCCGCCCTCGTCCTCATTGCACCTACGTGGCAAGGTTGGCCACACTTCATCCACCTGGCCGGACGCGGGATCCCGTTTACGTCGGCGGTTCCGGGATCGTCGGCAGGCTGGCTCTTGGGATCTTCGGTTGCACTCTCGATCGGGACATTCTCGGGGGTCTTCGTGGTGCTCGCTACTCCGGACTCTTCCTCGCCGGGCGTTGCTGGTTCTGGGCTCTTCGGCAGCGCGCGACCACCTCTTTCTACACAGTCAGTACGTCCCCGTGGTATCTGGATTCGGAGCTTCCTTTCATATGACCTCCGAGTCTTCTATTCTGTCCGCTCTTCGGTCTCTTATTTCTCCTGTCCGTGTTGTCACGGCTGATGGTACCACTATTCCTGTTTCTAGTACAGGCACCCTTTCTACTCCCTCTTTCTCTGTCCCCGATGTTTCTCATGTTCCTCGCCTTCGATGAACCTTTTCTCTGCTAGCCAGCTCACCGATTCTGGTTGTCGCGTCATTCTTGACGCGGAGTCTTGTGCGGTTCAGGATCGTCGCACACCCCTGGTTGGAGCTGGCCCTCGTAGCCGTCAGTCTCCGGGGCTTTGGGAGTTAGACGGCTTCGTGTTCCTTCCGCTGCCACTTCATCTGCAGTTCTCCTCCGGTTGTTGCCTCTGTCACCGGCTCTTTTCAGCAGTGGCATCATCGTCTTGGTCACCTTTGTGACTCTCGCCTGTCGTCTTTGGTTCATCGTGGCCTTCTGGAGTCTGTCTCTGGAGATGGGTCGTTACCTCAGGGTTGTAGGTTAGGCAAACAGATTCAGCTTCCCTATCCTACTAGTGTGTCTGTCTCTCGCGACCGTTCGATTTAGTCAATTCAGATGTTTGGGGTCCGGCTCCCTTCGCAAAGGGGCCATCGATACTATATCTTATTCATTGATGATTTTTCACGGTACACCTGGGTGTTTTTCATGCGCTCTCGCAGTGAGGTGCTCTCTATTTATCAGCGTTTTGCGGCCATGGTCCGCACTCAGTATTCCTCACCCATTCGCGTGTTCCGTGCTGATTCTGCTGGTGAGTATATCTCTCAGCACCTTCGTGCTGTCCTTGCTGAGGAGGGCACCCTCGCTCAGTTTTCTTGTCCCGGCACGCATGCTCAAAATGGCGTCGCCGAGCATAAGCATCGTCATCTTCTTGAGACCACCCGTGCTATGATGATTTCCTCTTCTCTTCCGCCACATTTCTGGGCTGAGGCTGTCGCTACGTCGGCCCACCTCATTAACATTCAGCCTTCCGCTGCTCTACAGGGTGGCATTCCTCTCGAGCGTCTCTCTGGTGTTTCTCCAGACTACTCGACTCTCCGTTCATTTGGTTGCGTCTATGTCCTTCTGCCTCCTCGCGAACGCACCAAACTGACCGCTAGTCTGTTGAGTGTGTTTTTCTCGGATACAGTGATGAGTATAAGGGCTATCGCTGTTGGGACCCCGTTGGTCGTCAGATGCGCATCTCTCGTGACGTCACATTTGATGAGACACGTCCCTTCTATCGTCGCCCCACCTAGGGTACTTACCCGGTGGATGATATCTCTTTTCTTCTTTTTCTGGATGCACCCCTGTTGTCCCTCCTCCCCCCCTCCTACTTCTGATGCGCCCCCTTTGGCGCCATCCTCTCGTTCGTCTAGTCCACCTAGTACTCCTCGTTCTCCGGCTTCGGCTCCTTCCGATGCTGTCCCTTCTTCTTCTTCTGATGACTTGTCTTCTGCAGATGAGCTTCCCCATTCCCGGCCTGTTCGTCAGCGTCGTGCTCCAGTTCGTTACTCTCCTAGTCAGTATGGTCTCTCTATCGTTTCCGAGCCGACTTCTTATCGGGATGCCGAGCGTCATCCTGAATGGCAGCTTGCCATGGCTGAGGAGATCGCTGCGCTTGAGCGCACTGGCACTTGGGATCTTGTTTCTCCCCTTCTGGTGTTCGTCCCATCACGTGTAAGTGGGTCTATAAAATTAAGACTCGCTCTGATGGATCTCTTGAGCGCTATAAAGCGCGTCTTGTGGCTCGTGGTTTTCAGCAGGAGCACGGCCGTGACTATGATGAGACTTTTGCCCCTGGCTCATATGACTACCGTGCGTACCCTTCTTGTTGCTTCTGCCGCTGGTCTGTCTCCTAGCTTGATGTTCAGAATGCTTTTCTTAATGGCGAGTTGAGTGAGGAGGTTTACATGCAGCCTCCTCCTGGGTATTCTGTTCCCGATGGGATGGTTTGTCGTCTTCGACGTTCTCTCTATGGTCTCAAACAGGCCCCTCGTGCCTGGTGATAAGGGATTAACTTGTCAATGCCTACAGATTGTAGACTAGGGTTTTGTTAGATGTAGAGGGCAAGTAGATCTCGAAGGTTTCAGCCGAAAAGTACTCGACAATATGAAAACTAGGGTTTGGGAAAACAATAGCTCGATCCTTTCTTTGTCCCTCGACTCCCCCTTATATAGGAGGCGGAGCCGAGGATTTCGTTTACAGAGTCCGGGTAAGTTTCTAACTCTTCCCGCAAGTTTACAAACAATACTCTCTATTACAACTCTAGCTTTCCTATCTTCTTATTCTTCGGATCATGGGCCTTCAGTAAACCCCGGGTACCATCTTCGGCAGGCCCATTGGGTATGCCTATGTCAGTAGCCCCCGAGATTTTGCTTGAATCGCAGAATCAGGGGAAAATCTCCACCTTTATGTTTATTGGACAATTCTGAATTTTCATATACATCTTTGCATACGAATTTCTATATTGTACAGGGATAACGGTAATTGGGGCTAGTTCATCTGACGGATCAGGTACTAGTTAACTGCTCTAGTGGCAATCCGCAAAAACCTACTTCAAAATCACGTCCCCGGACATGATTTCGGGATACTGGTGTAAACTTCGACAGGTGCCGCTTAAGGTCTTACCATTCTGTCGAGTCCCAGTTATATTTATCGAGTACCTAACGCGTCCGTTAGGATTTTCTTCGCATCTGTGATACGGATAAAAGTAGCAAACCGACGTCGGAGACGGCGCCACGCCCTCAGAACGGATCTGGGGTCTTACCTTCGCAAATATTGCGGCATTCAGAGATTTTTCGCAATTTGGCGCTCTGAGAATATATTGTCGAGTGCTTATTCGGCTGTTGGAATAGCACATTTTATTGAGTCAACGGATGACTTATATTGCTTTCCCGATGGGAGTATATGTAGAGTTATTTTAACTCGAAATATACTCTGTTGCTTTTTGACTTTCTTTTTTATGATTTCATCGGGCACGCGAACAGCGTTGGGAGTAGCCCCCGAGGCTACAGCCAAGGACTTGTGCTTGGTTGTAGGCTCCACACCTTATGCCGCCATATTCTCTTTTCCTCCCGAAGTTTTATAATTTATCGGGTGCGCGAACAGCGCTCCCGATGGGAGTAGCCCCCGAGGCTATGAAAAAATATTTTTATTTGATCATAGGCTCATGCCATTACTATTTTGAATTTCTTCATCATTTTATTTTTTCAAAGTAGCCCCCGAGCATTTGATCAAAAACTTGTATTTGATCAAAGGCTCTCCTATATTTTCCATGTCGCCTTTTTCATGCCGCTGCTCAGTCGATTTTTCCTCTCTAATAAGGTGACGTTATTGCTGACGATAGCCACGATTGCGACTCTGAAAATGGCGAGAAGTTGGCTCTCTCTGCCTTGCGGGCCCAAATTATCCATTGGCTTGACACGTCGTGCAAGTGGGGGACACACGTCCTCCGGTTTTTCTGGCACTCGTACCGTAACTTCTCCAATGTGAAAATACTTTCTTACCCCTGTTCCTTCGTGATTATCATCTGCCACGTTCCTTTTTTCATCCAACGGTCCGCCGCTTCGCCTCGCCTCTATATAAGATCGTCTTCTTCCTCCTTGAGCACTTCCGCTCGCGCCGCTCTCCTCATCTCCTCTGCAAAACCTCCTCTTGCGCTCCACAATTCCCTGAGCTCTTCTCCTCCAAGCTGCACTTCCACGCCATTGTTGATGCCACCGCGTCGTTTGACGAGGCACAGCACGCCGGAATCCTCCATGGCCGCCGCGGATCTTGGGACGGCGGAGTGGGAAAGGTCGAAGATTTCCAATCAAGACCTCAACCTCTTGAAGAAACTGGGATTAGCAAGAAGCCCAAAGCGCTCTGCTTCCCTAGCGAGCTACCCAGCCCCTCCAATGGGGTACCGGGTAAGTTTTGTCGACCATCTCATCCGCGGTTTGTCCGCCCCCATTCATCCTTTCCTCCGTGGATTACTTTTTGTCTACGGTCTTCAACTTCACCACCTCACTCCGAACTCAATCCTCCACATTTCCATTTTCATTACTCTCTGTGAAGCCTTCCTTGGTGTCTCGCCCAATTGGGCGCTATGGAAGCGCATTTTCTTCTGTCGCCGCAATGGCTCTCCCAATGTCGCCTATAATATAGGCGGCGTTGTTATCTCTATTCGCTCCACCGCCGACTACTTCGACGTCAAACTCCCTGACTCCGTTCAAGGGTGGCGCAAGAAGTGGTTGTACATTCGGGAAGAAAACCATGGATGCGCAGAAGACAACATCCCTCCGTTCGATGGTGCCGAAAGAATTCTTCGTCGCCGTTCCTGGGATGCAGAGGCTACCGAAGAAGAAAGAGCTTCGGCGAGGCCTTGATGACTCGCATCCATGAGTTGCAAAATACTCGCGGCAAAGAATTGTCAGATTATAGTGTATTTCCTTAAGAGTAGAGTTCAGCCTCTTCAGGCTCGCAAATTTCCTCTCTGGAAATATACTGGCGACGAAGACGTGGATCGGCTGTCGGCGGATTTGGAGGTTAAGGACTTGGAAAAGCTTGTCCGAAAAATCACCTCCCTCAGCAAAAAGGATTCTGTCCCTTCTTGTTGTCGCGTGAAACCATACAGCGCCAACAATGCGCTTCCCGAGGTAAACTTTGTCTAGTTGATTTATTACTGTCTTGCTATCTTTTTGTAACTCCTTTGCTGACAGCTTCCCCCGTTTTTATATAGAACCATCCAAATCTTGTCTCTCTTCCTCCCCTTCCTGAAGGTGGAGATGTCGAAGAAAGGGCCGTTGTCGCTGATGACAACCAAGAGGCCCCTTCTTTTGTGAATGAACCCGCAGATTCTCGAAAATCTGCGGGATCTGTTGAAAAAGATGCTGCCTCTGAAGGTACTGCATCAGCACAATCTCCTCCTCCTGCTGTTTCTCCAAAGAACAAAAGGAAGAGGGATGATGTCGAAGATTCCGGGACCTCTAAACCCGAAGAAGCTGCTCCTTCACCGCAGAAGGCAGCTTATGATCCATACCTCGGGACCCTCATCAGTTCGTAAGTCCCATGTCTATCTTTTTATTTTCGATTCTCGAAGTATTTTATCCGTCTTTCTTTTTATGTTGTTCACCTTTCACTGTAGTGATGAAGAAGAAGACACACCAACCTTAAATGTGGCTGCTCGAACGAGTACGTCACATACTGTAGTTGTTTCGGAGCCGCCAATTGATGGTGAGGAATCTTCGCCTCCTCAACAAAACGTCGGCGCTCCTACTTCTCCTTCGAGCCCCCGAGCCCCTTCACCAAAAAGGGCAAGGACGGAAATCATCCCGGAGCCTACTCTCCGATTAAGTACCTCCTCTAACCCTCTCTTGGAGGATGTAAGTTCTCAACTTCTTTGTCATTGTCTATGTTTTCTTTGTTTATTTCTATGTACCATCATATTTTTCTTATACCGCCATTTTCCCTTTGTCCTTTTTTAACAGCCTATGATCAAGGATCTTCTTCGCATCGGTCCCCAATTTGTTGGGTACCGTGAATATGCTAGTAAAACTGAAGGTAATGCTTTGCTTCTTCTTTTTGCCTCTGTTCTTTTGCTCCTTTGTTGTCGAGGTTTTTAACTATATTTATCTTCCTTGGTAGAAAAACTGGCGGAAGCCAATGAGCGTGCCAACATACTTGCTCAACAATTAGAGCAAAGTGAAAAGGCTCAAAAAGGCTGAGTCAGATCTTTGTTGGTGCTCGAGTGATAAGGCCAAGGCTGATGCTGCTGGTGTCGAAGATCTTCGGAAGAGACTTCACGATGCCGAGACTTCGCTGAGTGAACATATAGCTGCACAATCTGCTCGCGAAGAAGCTATCCTTAAGCGCATAAGGGCACAAAATCGTCGCTTTGTCAGTAAGTATCTGCACCAGTTCAGATCCTTTCGACCTTCTTTCTTTTACTCGTTTGTTGCTAAATGAATTTTCATCTTTTCAGCTAGAACGGCTCAAGAATTTGAACTTGAAGATCCCGATAATGATCCTCTGCTTGACGCCGTTTCATTCCTCGAATTTCACGGGACGGAGGCACGTGAAGGTATCGACTAAAGCAGGACTGTCGCGGCTCTTTTCCTATTTCTTCCCGAAGAAAGAGGCACCCGCAACTTTCCTTAAACTAGCCAAGTGCTTTAATCCACCCGAAGATCTTGGATTGAAAATGCGACAGGAAAATATGAAGGTCGCTGTTGAAAGTACTGTTTCCTTGGTCGCTCATAGCCAACAAACTGTCGACTGGGCGAAAGTGGGCGACACGGAACAGGTTGAACAACTCAAATGGCGATCCTTGGTCAAGGCGGCGAAGCCCAACACGAAGAAAATCTTGGCGTATCTCGGGATCAAGCCAGCTTTGACTCCTAGCTCATCGAGGCCGGAGGTCTAGTTGCATGTCTCCTTATTTTTTCTTTTTCTATCTCTTTTGCTCTTATCGCCAAGGTAGTTATTTGGCGATACGTACTTCTGTAGCTCCATTGTAAGGTCTTTTGTAACTATCCCGAAAAATTAATGAAGACTCTATCTTTGCTTGTGGATTGATATTGTCTTGTTTAAATTTCAGTTGGTATTTGATAACTATACTCCATCTTCCGCTCCTTCCAATATCTCGCCTTCTTCTTCTCGCTCAAGGAGAACTCTTGCTGATACTACACCTGTCGAAGATTCCTTGCCGCAAGAATTGGATGAACTTCGGCAACAACTTCAGTACACGAGAAAACAATCACTTGTGATGATGGAAAAGTCTCGTAAGTCATCTGAAGCCGAAAAAATTGCACTTCAGAAGCTCACGAGGCGTAGCTGCTAGAAATTGCTGCTTCTGAAGCTGAAAAAGCGATTACTCGAGAAAATTTCATGCTCGAGTTAATGAATGAAGCCAGTGCGGATATGTCGGGTATGCTTGCTTCATCCTTAATATCTTCCGTCTTCATGCTATGTCTCTTAAAGTCTTCTGCTCTTTTGTTTTAATAGGTCCCTTTACTGATGCTGTTGCCGAGGAGGAGAGGGTAAATACTAGGACAAATCTCCTTGTTAATCTTTCCCTTGATCATGGTTCTCTCTTCTGGGCTACCCCCGAGAGGACCCGCCAGATTGTCAGATTTCAGGATCGTGCTTCTCAAACGCGCGACTTCCTTGACTTCTGTACCAAGACCCTGTCTATGGTCTATAACGCCATGTTTCCTCGGAATGTTCAACCAAAAACTCTTCCCGAGTTAATGGAGAAATTTAAGGATGCCCACAGGATCCATAACTTTGTCAGAGCTCAACTGGTAGCGCCGGTTTGCCCTTATCATGCTTCAGATCTGCCACTCAAAGCTTGACCTGACCCAAGTTGTCGCGAAAGTTCACGAGAAGGTACGGCGTCGAAGAGTTGGTGTCGATCGTATTAACACGAAAGTTTCGCCTATAGCTGAAGAAATGATTGAAGACCTTCTTCGGATGGATGCCGACTTTTTTGCAGATGGTCATTATGCTGATTTTCTTGGCGCTGCTCCTGAAGAAAATAGAATTACCCTTGATGATATATTGAATCATGACTGAGTATTTTCCTTTAGTAAATAATTATTCTTGTAAATCATGATTGTGATTATATTGAGAAGCAAACATCATATTTCTGTTTTTGTCTAGCCCCCGAGTGTTTTCGGTGGCTATTCGCTATATTTGTATCATGCGAGGTTTTGAACCAAGGCATTTACTCAATGTGTGGTTTTGACGAATACCAGCCCCCGAGCTTCTTTGTTGAGTATTATTTTGTATGTTTACTGACTCACGAGGTATTTTAATACCAAGGCAATGATTTTCTTTTTCCGAGGGACTATATTGAAATTCGTCGGGTTGCGGATTTTGAGCATGTCGATAAAGAAAAGTTATATTGACACTATCTTTATTATATTGCAGCACCGCGAGCCCGCCTCATTAAAAACCTTTCCCGGCCCCACTCGGTGCCCCGAAAAGGAAAAGAGTCTGAAAACTCGCGGGCGTTTCAGTACATTGTAGCTTTACAAAGGAGGACTATATTTCGACATCTAGGCGTAGAAACGCCTGAGCTGTTCCAGGGATTTGGCTCGACAATCCCTGTCTTCTTGTCTTTGATTCTGTATGCTCCTCCTTCTATTACTTCCGTGACGATATAAGGTCCTAGCCATGGTGACTCGAGTTTTTCATGACTTTTTTGATTGAGTCGTAGAACCAGGTCACCAACTTGGAAGGATCTTGGCCGCAATCGTCGACTGTGATTTTTCAGTCTTGTTGATATTTGGCGACTCGTGACAGGACTTCGTCTCGAGCTTCATCAAGTGCGTCAACATCATCCTCCAAAGCTTTTCTCGAAGTTTCTTCATTATATTCTGCGACTCTTGGAGAATCGTGCTCTATTTCTATCGGCAAGACTGCTTCAGCTCCATGGACCAAAAAAAAAGGCGTTTCCTGTGTCGCTGTATTTGGCGTTGTTCGAATACTCCATAACACACTTGGTAGCTCCTCTGGCCAAGTATGCCTAGCTTTTCCATGGTCCTAGCAGCGCTTCTTGATACCATTGCAGATGATGCCATTGGCCTTTTCGACTTGACCATTGGTGTGGATGTCGACAGGACGCAAAACTTAGTTTTATGCCCACTTCGCAATATGCTTTGAACTCCTTGGAAGTAAAGTTACTGCCGTTATGTGACAATCTGTGAGGTACTCCAAATCGAAAGACGATGCCCTTCACGAACTTTATTGCGGATGTTGCATCGGTGAGTTTATTGGCTTTGCTTCTATCCACTTGGTAAATTTGTCAGCTACCAACAAGTATTCATATCCTCCTGGCGAAGCTTTATGCAATTACCCACCATGTCGAGACCCCATTGAGCAAAGGGCCAAGACAGTGGGATTGGCATAAGTTCTGCTGCTGGCGAGTGAGGTCTTGCCGCAAATCTTTGACACGCATCGCAGGTTCGCACTATTTCCTTCGCATCCTCGATTGCTGTTAGCCAATAAAATCCTGCTCTGAAGACTTTGGCCGCAATGGCTCGGCTACTCGCGTGATGCCCGCATATCCCTTCGTGCACGTCCTTTAAGATGATCCTTCCTTCCTCGGGTGTAACACACCTCTGTAACACACGAAATACTTCGTTTGTACAATTCCCTTTTACCACAGTAAAAGCTTTTGATCGCCTAATTATTCGCCTTGCTTCGACTGGATCGTCGGGTATTACTTTCCTCAGGATATACGATATATAAGCCTGCATCCATGGAATTTGCACCATCATGACTAGCTCTTGTTCCTCTTCTTCTTCTACTGGCTCTTTGCTGGTACTCGAAGATTTCCCTTCTTTCTCCTTCTTCTTTATTTTTGCTGGTTTTGTTGATCTCTCGCTTATTTCCTCCCAAAACACGCCTGGAGGGATCGCGAGGCATTGCGACCGATGTTTGCAAGAACGTCGGCTTCATCGTTACTTAGCCTGCTGATGTGGTTTACCTCGCATCCATCGAACAATTTCTCCAGCTCATTGTACACCTCCTTGTATGCTATCATACTTTCGTTGACTGCGTCACATTGGTTCATAACTTGCTGTGCTACCAATTGCGGATCGCCGAAAATTTTCAATCGGGTTGCACCACAAGCTTTCGCCATCTTCATCCCATGTATGAGAGCTTCATATTCTGCTTCGTTGTTGGACGCGTTTGGGAACGTCATTCGCAAGACATATTTCAGCTTGTCGGCTTCAGGTGATACCAATATGACGCCTGCTCCCGCGCCTTCTAGCCTTTTGGACCCGTCGAAGTTCATGGTCCAAGTTCTCGATAAATCTGGAGGCCCCGTGTTTTGTAGCTCCATCCACTCTGCAATGAAATCTGGTAAAACCTGCGATTTTATTGCCTTTCTTTTCGTCGTGATGTCCCGAGGGAAAGTTCTATTCCCCAAAGGGAGACACGACCGTAGCTTCTGGTTGTTCAATATATTTGACAAAGGAGCTTCATTGACCACTATTATCGGTGCGCGAAAAATAGTGTCGCAATTTTCTTGCCGTCGCGAATACGCCATACGCCAGTTTCTGATATTGCGGGTGTCGCTGTTTTGAAGGTGGCAGTACTTCGCTGATGTAATACACTGGCCTCTGGACTCCATGAAGCTTTCCTTCTTCTTCTCTCTCGACTACCAGAACCGTGCTAACCACTTGAGGTGTGGCTGCAAGGCCAATCAGACAACCCTTGCGGCATTTTTCGGAACCAAACCGCAAAGCTATGCTCTCAGAAATCAATCAACTCAGAGAAGCTGGGTTCATTAAAGAGATACACACAGAAGCCACCTGGGTAGCAAATCCAGTGCTGGTCCCGAAGAAAAACACAGAGGTCCTTCGCATGTGCGTCGACTTCACATGTCTAAATAAACATTGTCCACAGGATCACTTTCCCCTCCCGAGGATCGATCAAATCATCGATTCCACGGCAGGTTGTGAACGTCTTTCCTTCCTGGACGCATATTCTGGTTACAACCAAATTCGGCTGAAGGAAGAGGATGAAGTCAAAACAGCTTTTATCACCCCTTATGGCGTGTTTTGCTATAGAACAATGCCTTTCGGGTTGAAAAATGCGGGAGCAACGTATCAACGGATGATGCAGAAGTGCTTAGCCACGCAGATTGGCAAAAATGGCCAAGTATATATTGACGATGTCGTCATAACAACAAAGGAAGGATCAACATTGATCGATGATCTCAGAGAAACTTTCGACAACCTCGACAAGTTTTGTCTCAAGCTAAACCCGACAAAGTGCTCTTTCGGCGTCCCGGCAGGAGAACTTCTCGGGTTCCTTGTGTCAGCAAGAGGAATCGAGGCTAACCCGGAGAAAATAAATGCTATCGTAACAATGCGGAAACCAACAAAGTTAAAGGAGATACAATAGCTAACTGGTCGAGTCGCAGCTTTGAGCAGATTCGTCGCCAGGCTAGGAGAAAAGGCGTTGCCATTTTACGCCTTGATCAAGCAAGGAGAAAAGTTCGAGTGGAACGAAGAAGCGGACAGAGCCTTCGAGGATCTCAAGCGCACAATATCGACACCACCGATACTCGTGGCACCCAAGGAAAAGGAGCCTATCCTCTTGTATATTGCAGCCACCCCTCAGGTGGTCAACACAGTACTTGTGGTTGAGCGAGAGGAAGAAGGGAAACTACATGGAGTACAAAGGCCGGTATACTTCATCAGCGAAGTTCTATCGCCCTCAAAACAGTACCCGCATTATCGAAGCTAGCATACGGACTATTTACAATAGCAAAGTTACGACACTATTTTTCGGCACATCCGATAATAGTGGTCAAAGCTCCCTGTCAAATATATTGAATAACCCGGAAGCTACGGGTCGTGTCTCCCTTTGGGGAATAGAGCTTTCCCCTCGGGACATCACGTATGAAAAAAGAAGGCGATAAAGTCGCAGATCTTACCAGACTTCATCGCAGAGTGGACGGAGTTACAAAACACGGGACCTCCTGATTTATCGAGAACTTGGACCATGAACTTCGACGGGTCCAAGAGCTTAGAAGGAGCAGGAGCAGGCGTGATATTGGTTTCACCTCAAGGAGACAAGTTAAAGTATGTGCTACGGATGACGTTTCCCAATGCATCCAACAATGAGGCAGAGTATGAAGCGTTGATACATGGGATGAAGATGGCGAAGGCCTGTGGCGCGACCCGATTAAAAATATACGGCGACTCCCAGCTGGTGGCTCAACAAGTAATGAATCAATGCGATGCAGTCAATGATAGCATGGTGGCATACAAAGAGTTATACAATGAACTCGAGAAGCTTTTCGACGGATGCGAGGTAAATCATGTCAGCAGGCTCAGCAATGACGAAGCCGACGTTCTGGCAAATATCGGGTCGTAGTGTCTAGCAATACCACCCGGAGTATTTTGGGAGGAAATAAGTGAAAGGTCGACCAGGGCAAGAAAACAGCCAAAGAAGAAAGAAAAGGTCGAGAAAGGCTCGGGGGCTTCGGCAGTGCACGCAGCCGAAGATGAGGAAGAATCGCACGAGGTGATGGTTGTAGAAGTACCATGGATGCAAGCTTACATTGCATATATTTCAAGGCAGCAAATACCCGATGATCCAGTGGAAGCAAGGCGAGTTATTCGACGATCGAAAGCATTCACTGTGGTTAAGGGCGAGCTATACAAGAAAAGTATATCGGGAGTCTTGCAGCGATGCGTCACGCCTGAAGAAGGTCAGGTGCTTTTAAAAGATGTGCACGAGGGAGTATGCGGACACCACGCAAGCAGTCGAGTTATTGCGGACAAGGTTTTCAGAGCAGGGTTTTATTGGCTTACAGCCATTGAGGATGCAAAAAACATAGTGCGCACCTGTGATGCGTGTCAAAGGTTTGCCGCAAAACCTCATTCTCCGGCAGCAGAACTAATGCCAATACCTTTGTTGTGGCCCTTTGCCCGGTGGGGTCTAGATATGGTGGGCAAGTTGAACACGGCCTGGCCAGGAGGGTACGAGTATATGCTCGTGGCTGTCGACAAATTCACCAAGTGGGTCGAAGCAAAACCAATAAACTCGCCAGATGCAGCACAGCGGTCAAGTTCATCAAGAGCATCGTTTTCTGGTTTGGAGTTCCGCATAGCATCGTCACAGACAACGGTAGCAATTTCACGTCAAAGGAATTCAAGGCTTATTGCGCAGAAGTAGGTATCAAACTACACTTTGCGTCGGTTGCGCACCCGCAAATCAATGGTCAAGTCGAGAAAGCAAATGGTGTCATCTGCAGTGGAATCAAGAAGCGCCTGTTAGAACCATTGGAGAAAGCTCGGCACACTTGCCCAGAGGAGCTACCCAGCGTGCTATGGAGCATACGGACAACACCCAACACAGCAACACAAGAAACCCCGTTTTCTTGTTCATGGAGCTGAAGTGCCATAGAAATAGAACACAATTCTCCGAGAGTGGCGGAGTTCGATGAAGAAACCTCAAAAAAGGCATTAGAAGATGATATGGACGCACTCGACGAAGCTCGAGACGAAGTATTGTCAAGAGTCGCCAAATAGCAGCAAGATATGAAAAATTATCACAGTCGACGATTGCGTCCAAGATCCTTCCAGGTGGGCAACCTAGTTCTTCGACTCACGCAAAACAGTCATGAAAAGCTCGAGTCGCCGTGGCTGGGCCCTTACATCATCACCGAGGTCATCGAAGGAGGAGCATACAGGATAAAGGACAAGAAGACAGGGATTGCCGAGCCAAATCCCTGGAATGTGGCGCAACTTAGGCGTTTTTATGCCTAAGTCAAGATATATATGTAAACATACAATGTACTGAAACCCCGCGAGTTTTCAGACGCACTCTTTTCCTTTCAGAGCGCCGAGTGGGGCTGGAAGGTTTTTAATGAGGCAGACTCGCGGTGCTGCAATATAATAAAGATATTCGAGATATACATATTTTTCTTCGACGGGCTCGGGGGCTCATACCCGCAAATACAATATACTCAATAAAATTTATTTTCCTTGGTTCAACCTCGCAAACACAATAAAGAAATTAGCCACCGAAACACTCGGGGGCTAAGGAAAAGAACAATATATCTGTTTTACAACATACATACAACAAGTTATAGTTTCCTTCGACAAAATAAGCTATCTACCGAAAAAATAAATTCAGTCGTGACCTAACAGATCGTCAATATTCACTCTATCTTCTTCGGCAGAGGCACCTAGAAAATCAGCATAATGGCCATCTGCAAAAAAGTCGGCATCCATTCGGAGAAGGTCGCCAATTATCTCTTCGGCCACTGGTGTAACTACTACATCAATTTTATTGACACCTCTTCGGCGTCGCCTCAACTTGGTATGAACAGTTTCAACCACCTTGGTCATATCAAGTTTTGAGTGGCAGATCTGAAGCATAATAAGGGCAAACCTCGCACCGGCTACTAGTTGAGCTCTAACAAAACCATGGATTTTGTGTGAGTCTTTAAACTTCTCCATCAGCTCAGGAAGGGTCTTAGGCTAAACTTTTCGAGGAAACATGGAGTTGTAAACCATGGACAGAGTTTTAGTGCAAAATTCAAGGAACTCACGAACTTGGCACGCGCGGTCTTGAAATCTGACGATTTGTCAGGTGCGTTCAGGGGTAGCCCAAAAAAGCGAGCCATGGCCCAGTGCCAGGTTAATAAGGAAATTTGATCTTGTGTCGACTCGTTGATCTTCGGCATCAGCGTCCAAAAAGGGACCTATTTGGCGACAGTACACCAGTTAGAACCAGAAAATAGGCACATGAAAGAAAGGGAAAGGTTTAGGAGCATACCTGCCATTTCCAGGCTCGCTTCAGTCATCAACTCAAGCATAAAATTCTCTCGGGAGGTAGCCTGTGTAGCTTCAGCGACTGCAGCCTCTTTTGAAGCTATAGCTTCCTGAGTCAGCTGTAGAGCAATCTTTTCCCTTTCCGAAGATTTTCGAGATTGTTCCATTGTCAAGAGTGCCTGTTTGTTCATCGATTGAAGTTGTTGGCGGAGTTCTTTAAAGCCATGTGTTGCATCCATACTCGAAGAATCTTCAATGAATTCATCACCAGCTGGGATCTTCTTCGAGTACAAGGACGCAGGCAAAATATTGGAGGAATGAGGAGTCGACGTATAGTTGTCAAATACCAACTGGAAAGAAAATTTCGACATCAATCATCACACAAAATAGACTTCCATTGATATATTTACATAGTGCTTACAAAAGGTTGGATCCTAGTGAACCAATCATACGCTGTCGCAGGCTACATCTATGGCAACAGGCGTCAAAAGAAAGAAAAGAAAAATATACGCAGGGCGATCTACTTGACCTCCGGTTTGGCGGAACTGGAGGAAGGCATTGGTTTGTATCCGAGGAAGGCGAGGATTTTCTTTGAGCTCGGCTTGGCGGCCTTGATCAAAGATTGCCATTTCTTCGTTTCCATGCTCTTCACATCACCAACCTTCGCCCAGTCAACATTTTGCTGGCTCTCGGCAACCAATGCTATTGTGCCTTCTACGCCAATTTTCAAATTTTCTTGATGAAGAGCAAGTCCAAGATCTTCTTGGGGAACGAAGCTCTTGGCAAGGACAGCAAAAGTGTCGGGTTCCTTTTTCTTCGGAAAGAAGTAAGGGAACAGGCGCGAAAACGCATCCTGGGCGTCAAAGATGCTACGGCGCACCAGATCCGCATGAATCTCGAGAAGAGACAACGCGTCGAGAAGACGGTCGTTCTCAGGCTTATCCAGGTCAAAATCTTGATTCATTTTCCCTACTAGAACAAAAGCTCGGATCCTCAACAAAGAAGAAGGGGTGGAAAACCAGCGAAAAGAATGAAGGTAGGATCAGTGAACTTACTGACAAAACGGCGATTCAATGATTCAATGCGGGAGGCGATGTTTCCTTCACGAGCGACATGCTGAGTGATTTTTTCACTTAGAGCAGTCTCTGCTTCGTGAAGCCTCTTTCGAAGATCTTCAATACAAGAGGCGTCCTTTTCAGCCTTCTCGCGAGCCTCTTCGCTCGCCTTAAGTTTGCTGGCAAGGTCTTCATTCCGTTTGTCCGCCGCAAGGAGAGCCTCTGTTGAAAGAACACAGGACAGTAATTAAAATTGCATAAGGATAAAGGAAGTTTTTGGGGAATAGACAAAACAGTTCATCCGACAAAATACCTTTCAACCCATCACAAGTGTTGCGGTACCCAATAAATTGGGCACCAAGGTTAATGAAGGGCTTCATCAGAGGCTACAGCAAAAGAAAGGGAAAGAAAGGTTGAGAGTAGTGAAAAAACTCGGCAGACAGAGAAACAAAAATAGTAGACTTACATCGTCCAAAGGAGGAATCGCTGAACCGCCAGCAAAGTTGAATTCTTCGCCTAGCTCAATCCTCGCCCTCTTTGGCGAAGAGGCTCGGGGGCTAGTGGCAGGAGTTGACCTCTGAATATCTGGATGAGGAGTCGAGGTTTCCTCCGCCGTGCGCTGTGTTTCCGACAAAGCCAAAGTATGAGACATGCTCATAGGAGCAGTCACATTGGCGGTGGGTTCTTCTTCTTCTTCTTCGTCACCGCTGCGCACAGAATAAAAAAAATTATTCGATATAAAAACAAGATATTCGACATATTATGGTTAAAAGAAGCGACATAGCAACTTACGAGCTGACAAGCTCAGCGTCATAGGCGTTGAAGGGTTCCGATTCTTCGGGAGCAGTGCTTCTTGGAGCAGCCTCCTCGACGGGAGATCTGCTAAGCTTGGAGGTGCCAGAGCCTTCTGCGTCACCCCTTTTCCGTTTCTTCGGGGAAACGGCGGAAGGAATGGACTGCGTGGACTCCGAAGCCTCGGATTCATCCTCTTTTTCAGAGGAAGCCGCGGGTTTATGAGAAACCGCGACTTCGCTCTCAGGTCGAGAGGGAACCTGGGTGTCCTCGGTGATGACTGCGCGCTCTTCGACATCTCCACCTTCGGGAAGAGGAGGAAGAGGCGACGCAGTCTTATGGTTCTGGACAAAATAGTAATGTGTCGACAGGAAATTGTATCAATTAGCAGCAGTCGAAGAAATAGCAGCCAGAAAAATTGAAGAACGAACAAGCAAACGATAAAGATAGATTACCTGGGAGAGCGCGTTGGTGGCGCTATATGGTTTCACGCGGCAAGACGACGGGACGGGGTCTTTCTTACAGAGCGAAGAGATTTTTTGGACAAGTTTTTCTAATTCCTTGACCGATAAATCTACCGACAGGCGATCCACATCGTTGTCGCCAGCATACATCCAGAGGGGGTTTTTGCGAGCTTGCAGAGGCTACACCCTAATCCTAAGGAAATATGCTGTGATTTGGATACCCGACAATTCTTGTCCATGGGTATTTTGAAGCTCATGGATGCGTGTCATCAGCGCCTCTGTCGCCGATTTTTCTTCGTCGCTAGCCTCTGCATCCCAGGAGCGGCGAAAAGATTTTGAAAAGAGGAATGTTGTGTTCCAGCGAGTCGGCGCACTCCTCGTGGACATACAACCATTTTTTGCGCCACCCTTGAACCGAGTCAGGGAATTTGACGTCGAAATACTCGACATCAGGGCGGACACAGATAACAACACCGCCTATGTTATAGGCGACATTGGGGGAGCCATTACGGCGGAGGAGGAAGATGCGCTTCCATAGAGCCCAGTTAGGCTGGACTCCAAGGAAAGATTCGCAAAGAGTGATGAAAATAGAGATGTGGAGGATAGAGTTGGGAGTAAGATGGTGAAGTTGAAGTCCATACACAAAAAGCAATCCACACAGAAAATCATGGATGGGTGCAGAGAGGCCACGGATAAGGTGGTCAACAAAACTAACCCGATACTCAATGGGAGGCGTCGGGTAGCTCTCCTCACTGGGGAAGTGCAGCGCGTCCTTGTTCTTGCTTAGTCCAAGCTTCTTCAGCAGGTTGATGTCCTGCGCGGAGATCTTGGATCTCTCCCACTCCGTGGCTCCTAGATCTGCCGCCGCCATCTTTGCTTCGGGACTGTTGTGCCTCGAAAGTCTTGGCCGCGGAGGCATCAACAATGGCGTCGAGGAAGCGGAGCAGTGCGTGGGCGCTAGAACTCTGGTAGTTGCAATGGGGATTGGAGCAGAGAAGGTCTAAGCAATGGTGCAGCGAAGGGGGTTAAACAAGGAGGACGAAGCCTATTTATAGTGAGTTCAGTCCAAACGTCGCAACGTCGGATGCTCTGTGAATGGAATTGATGCTTCACACGTGGATCAAAGGGTAAAACGGTATTTTGGCCACGATGGAACTGGACAGGTGCTACAGCGCGCGTGCCAGAAAAAACGGAGGATGTGTGTCCCCCACTTGCGTAACGTGTCAACAGGTCGCAGAATTTGGGCCCGCGGGTCAGTGAAGGGATAGCTCTCGAGTCTTTCCAATACAGTGATCGTGGCTATCGTCAGCACTGATGTCACTTTACCATTGAAAATTTCGGCTGGGATTTTACGAAAAGTGGCGACAGCAAGAGACGATTGGTAATCTCGAGATCCTTTGACCAAATAAAAGTTTTTGTCCAAATGCTCGAGGGGCTACGTTATAAAAAAAAGGTTTCGAGAAGTTTGATGGAGATGGTTCGGAAGGGAACATTTCAAAAAAATAGTGACAGAGGACAATTGGAGCCTACAGCCAAGTATAAATCCTCGACTGTAGCCTCGGGGGCTACTCCCATCGGGAGCGCTGTTCGCGCACCCGATAAATATGAGTAGAAGCATGACAATATAGTGGCAAAGGTGCTAAAAAGGTGAGCCTACAACCAAGTACAAGCACTTGGTTGTAGCCTCGGGGGCTACTCCCATCGGGAACGCTGTTCGCGTGCCCGATGAAATTTAAACAAGTCCTGGCGAGCATATTCTGAGTTATCAAAATAACTCTTCATATACTCCCATCGGGAGGTTATGTTAAAAACAATATAAGTCATCCGTTGACTTGAACAAATGTGCTACTCCAGCAGCCGGAAAAAGCACCCGGCAATATATTCTCAGAGCGCCTTAGTCGCGAAATAATCTCTGAATGCCGCAAAACTCTGCGAAGGTAAGTCCCCGGGATCCGTCCTGTGCGGCGTGGCACCGCCTCTGACGGTGCTTTGCTACTCTTTTCCGTATCAATAGATACGAAGAAAAATCCTAACGGACGCGTTAGGTACCGATAAAACATGACTGGAATTCGACATCGGTAAGACCTTAAGCGACACATGTCGAATTACGCAGTATCCGAGATCATGTCCGGGGACGTGATCTTGAAGTAGGTTTTGGTGGATTGCTACGAGAGCAGTTAACGGTACCTGATCCGTCGGATGAACCAGCCCCAATTACCGTTATCCCTGTACAATATATAATTCTTTTATAAAAAGTTGTCGACTTGCAGAAATCATATGCAGATTGTAAAGATGGAGATTTTTCCTGATTCTGCGATTCAAGCAAAATCTCGGGGGCTACTGACATAGGCATCCCCAATGGGCCTGCCGAGAAGTTACCTGGGGTTTACTGAAGGCCCATGACCCAAAGTTTTACGTAGTTTGGAAAGATAGAGTTGTATTAGGAATATCAAACTTGTAAATATCGCGGGTTGGTTCATGAAACCCTCCCGGACTCTGTAACTTGTACATCACAAAACCCTCGCCTCCGCCTCCTATATAAGGGTGAGTCGAGGGACAAAGAAAGGATCGATTCATTGTTTTCCAGTAACCCTAGTTTTCATAGCAGTCGAGTACTTTTCCGGCTGAAACCTTCGAGATCTACTTGTCCTCTACTTCCAACTAAACCCTAGTCTACAACCCGTAGGCATTGATAAGTTAATAACTTATCACTTGGTGAAGAAAAGCTTGAACAGCTCAGTTTTTCTTGATCTTCTTCATGATTTTTGGCTACTGCTAACATGTGTGTCGATGGATGAGTCGTTGGTTTGCTGGGATGTTGCTATTTATAATACTAGCCTGATTTGCCCATGGTTGATAAAAAGGCTTGTGATTAACCTGTTGGGTGTGTGTTGGAGGGCATGCACCTAAGCCTTGTGAGGTGTGGGTGTGCTTAAGTGTTGGAACTTGAACCATGTGCGGATCAGCTCGGCTGAGACTTGGTATTATCCACCTGATGGTTTTCTTTTAACATCCAAGTGGCATTGCCACTAGTTCCATTTGTTGAATTTGTTTTATGTGTGCAGGAACTCAAGAAGATCCAGGGAGCAAGAAGATTATTACAAGATTTGTAGTCTAGGTTTAGACTAGGGCTTGATCAATATTTATTTTTCTTATTCATTTAAGATTTGATAAGTAGTAATATTATTGAATATTGTAAAGACTTTGTATCTTGTGTGTGATAAATAATAAATCTCAAGGTTTCCTTAACGAGCTATTATAATAATGTATTCATATTCTACTATTATTTGAATTCCAACTCTATTTATATTTCAATAATGATTTAAATATTAAATGTCTTATTTAATTGCAAATATTCAAATGTGAATAGGAATTCCAATTGATTCCCCTTTTTAAAACTCTAATTAAGAAAAGGTTATGTCCAAATTTATCGCACTCTCGAAACCCTAAACCCTAAATGGTATCGAGAGAGAAACTTGACCCCCTTAGGTTTTTATGCAAATAAGCACGAAATTTTTCTCAGTTTTGCGATGAAATGCACATTCCTTTCCTAATTATACCCCGCAACTGTCTGGAAATCTGGGGTGTTACACAACCACGATAAAATCAATGACATTTTTTTCTCTTTGACTATAAGGAGTGCAAGAATTGGTTGCCATTTGTTATTGGATTTTCAATTTGAATGAACATGCTCACACAACATGTGTACAAGTTTCACGCCTCATGCACTTGAACATCTAAACTGGAATAGTCAGTCACATTTTTTATGGTATTTTCTTGCTAAAGAAAATATATTAATATCACAAATATATGAGTTACACCCAGCCTATGCGCCGACAGGATGACGGAGACATGAAGGATGCACAAAGCCAAGAAAGAAATTAAACAGATAAACAAGAAACAAATACCTTGTAGCGATGATGAAACACTCGCAACAACAATACTCCAACAACCACCAAAGAGAACACCCAGACAACAAATATATTCTACAAAAGCAACGTTGCAAAGAAGGAAATAATGTGCAAGCATTGTCCTTGCACGATCGAAGATTTAGGATATTGGGTTTTCACCCTTGAGGAAGTATGAGTTCACAAAACAATGTGCCTTCAGTAAGATCATTGCGAGGTACAGCCAACGAAGGTCATATCTTTGGTTTTCACCCTGGAAATCGTGACTCGCTACATGAGGAGCAGCATCACCCCCTCTTGCTAAGGCCACTGCTACCAGTCCAAAACACCCAGCATACAGAAAGAGCATGCGCAATAGAGTCTTTATTGCAACCACCATGACTTTTTCCACCGCTATCAATATTATGGGAATTTATACATAGACATGTTCCATGACACCGATAAAAAAGCGGAAGTTTGCGCCACGTCCTCATAAAGCCTCACTCGCTGCCCATAGGGCATGCACAACCAAATCAATTCCAATCTAGATATCTAGTAACCCCATGTGCCAATTAGCGAAGATCTCCTAGAGGAAGATCGAAACTTGTCAGCGGCCAGATCCAAGAGGCCGACATGAAGCAGATAGGTGATTTGGTGCTCGATCATTAGAGCCACAATTATTGGAACCGGACATGCAGGCATCAGTTTACATATCACAGTCTAGAACCCAAGATCACGCCTAGTCATCACATGGCAACCGAACCATGCTGGGAGACCAAGACCATCCACTCGAGACCAGGTCCGGTCACCTTCAACATACTAGCCTTTGATCTCTCGCCAGTCGTCGGTGCGGCCGAACTACTGATGTGGTTCTCTGGCAAGATCTCCATGCCCCTCATGTCGAGACGCCATGGCTATGCTCCACCAAGAGGATTGCTGAAACACCTCCAGGACCGACCCTGCATTAAACCATAGCAGCCACGAATGCTGCCACAACCGAGCATGACATGAGGGACGCCACCCCTGATCTAGACCGCCACGGGAGGATATAGCCCCACAACCAGGGTGGCACCACGAGCTTATCCCAGTGGCCACGTCCGACGGCAGTGAGGGAGTGTAGGGGTGAGGAAGGGGGTGACATCGGTGAATTTTTATGTTCCCCCCATGCCGCCCAGGAGAAGGACCATGTGGGGGTCTGCACTCACATCTATCTACTATTTTAGTTTCCTTGAGTACTATTTGGATTTCCCAAATACTCCATAGCTTTAAAGGAACCAACCCATCCTTTATCAATACTTTGAAGGAGGACACGGTTGGTGAATAATATTTTATTTTAGAAAATTGTGGCAAATAAGCTATTGTTTTCTTTTAATGGAAATCTAATGGTACTAATATATTTTGTAACAACTAATTGAAATTCCAATATATTTTGAATTAATTTCCTAAATATTGAATTCCTCGAATTCCTAGATACACATAAAACATGAAATTAATAACTACTAGAAAGCTACAATTTAATACTCTCTCTGTTCCATTCTATAGTGTCTATAGTTTTTTGGCACGGAAATTAGCGCAAGAGTATTTTTTACACAAGCCCCCTAGCTGAACGATTTGAGATCAACGTAAAATTTGGGAAATCCATATCTTCCTAACTTACCATAACAAATCCCACAAACCTCTCTTGTTGATTCTCCATATATGTGCATGCAAGTTCAATTAAGAAAAGTAAAACATTGCTGCCTAATTTTAAGGAATCGTCGGGCCATGCATTAGGAATCTCAATTAATTGTTTCCAATTTTGTATGGATTTTTTCTCACGCATGTTGTGTGGGATCTCAACGGGGGAGGGGGTAATTGAAAAAAGCCAAAGTACAACCTTACATTCTGAAACAAATGCTAGAAATCTATAGGCACTACAGAAAGAAACGGAGGGAGTAGTTTTAATATGGGACCATTGAGCGGCTAGCTTCCACCTTCGTGTGAGCTACATATATTAGTCAATTTCTATCTAAATATATCACATCATGGGTGCCAAAGGCGAATGTAGAATTCACAAAAAAATTATTAGTCAATATAAATATAGTTTTATGTTCGTTGGAAAAATGAAAACAACAATGTAGAATAATCCTTGGGCTCATGACCTTGCCCTAGTCGTGACCCACCCACCAGTGGTGGCAACCCACTTAATTGTGCATAGGAAGCGTCGATCAGTTGAACGCATCGATGCGCACATGCCACTCATCGTCGAGCGTTAGCGACCAGAGTTCAGAGATGGCGGAGAAACTCAAGTCACACGTGTCCTCCTCTGAGAGGGTGTCACGGCGCTCGCGCTCGTGGACTAGAAGCGCAAGGAGGCGACCAATGTGTAAGGGGGCAACAACGTACCCACCGGCATTGATGTTTCACCTACCGGGGAGGTGGGTGTCCGATGGGACGAGAGCCTGAACAGGGCGAGCTCCTCCATGGGCTTGGTGTTGAGAGTGCATGCCACCACCCCGTCACACCACTGCGTCCCGCTTCGTCGTTCTTCTCCATGGATGCAGCTTAGTGTGATGTGTACGTAGCCCGGCGACATGGATGTGTGAAGGGCGTGAGAAGGGTGTCAGCTCCCATATTGCTTTCTCCAACCACTCAGACTCCCCTCCCTCCTCTCCAGCCTCCTCTCCTCCAAGCACTTCGTGTTGGATATATGCCCGAGAGGCAATAATAAATTGGTTATTGTTATATCTTAGTGTTCATGATAAATGTTTACACTCCATGCTATAATTGTATTAACCGGAAACATTAATACATGTGTGTTGTGTAAACAACCAGAGTCCCTAGTAAGCCTCTCATTTAAATAGCTTGTTGATTAATAGATGATCATGGTTTCCTGATCATGAACATTGGATGTTATTAATAACAAGATCATATCATTAGGTGAATGATGTGATGGACACACACCCATAGTAAGCATAGCATGAGATCAAGTCATCAAGTTCAACTTGCTATAAGCTTTAAGATACATAGTAACCTAATCCTTTCACCATGAGATCATGTAAATCACTTATACCGGAAGGGTATTTTGGTTACATCAAACGCCACTGCGTAAATGGATGGTTATAAAGGTGGGATTAAGTATTTGGAAAGTATGAGTTGAGGAATATGGATCAAGAGTGGGATTTGTCCATCCCGATGATGGATAGATATACTCTGGGCCCTCTCGGTGGAATGACATCTAATTAGCTTGCAAGCATGTGACAAGGTCACAAGAAATGACATACCACGGTAACGAGTAAAGAGTACTTGTCGGTAACGAGGTTGAACTAGGTATGGAGATACCGATGATCGAACCTCAGACAAGTAAAGTATCGCGTGACAAAGGGAATCGGTATCGTATGTAAATGTTTCAATCGATCACTAAGTTATCGTTGAATGTGTGGGAGCCATTATGGATCTCCAGATCTCGCTATTGGTTATTGGTCGGAGAGGAGTCTCGACCATGTCTGCATAGTTCACGAACCGTAGGGTGACACGCTTAAGGTTCGATGTCGCATAAGTAGATTTGCAATATGAGATGGAGAACGAAGTTTGTTTGGAGTCTCGGATGGGATCCAGGACATCACCAGGAGGTCCGAAAGGTCCGAAGAATAAGATTCATATAAGGGAAGTTGATTTCTAGGTTTCGGAAAAGTTCGGGATTTTTCCGGTGAAAGACCGGAATGTTCTAGAAGGTTCTGGATGAGTCCACCATGGGGCCCACGACCTAGGGGGCCTACATGGGCCAAGGGGGTGCTGCCTAGCCCTAATGGGCCAGGCGCACCAAGCCTCAAAGGCCTAGGCCGGCCACCCCTTAGGGTTTCCCCAAAACCCTAAGGGAGGATCAACTTGGGGGGATTCCCCCTCCCCCTTGTGCCGCCGGCCCTAGATGGGTTTGGGGGGCAAGGAGGCCACCCCAACCGACCCTCTCCCCTATATAAAGAGGGAGGGGGCAGGGGGGCACCCAACCCTAGCCATCACCGCCTCTCCTCCCTCCATCCTGCTCCGGCTTAGGCGAAGCCCTGCAGTTTTTCCTCCTCCACCACCACCACCACGCCGTCGTGCTGCTGGGATTCGAGATCTACCACACCTTCACTGCCCGCTGGAACGGGAGAGGACGGGCTTCATCGACACCATACGCACGATCGAGTACGGAAGTGCTGCCGGATTGCAGCACAGGATGATCGACTACATCAACAACGAGATCTAATCTCGTAGGCTTTAGAAATCTTCGAGGGTTAGTCTCATATGCATCTCGTTGCTTTGATCTTCATAGATTAGATCTTGGCTTTTCCTAGATTGGATCTTGGTATTGTTCTTGTTCACGGTAGAAAATTTTTGTTTTCTATGCAACGAACCCATCACTTCGGTGACCCTCCCTCCTCTCCAGCCTCCTCTCCTCCAAGCACTCCGGTGACCCTCCCTCCTATCCGGCGGTTCACTCCTCCATTGTACATCCTCCATCCCCTCCTCTCCCCCTCTCTTCTCCATCCTCTCCGGCCTAGTCTCCTCCATCCTCTCCCACGACCCATCTAGTTTGGAAAAAACGAGCATTAAAATGGTGCTAGATGAACAGGACAAATAATCCGGAAAACAAAAACAAGCAAAAAAAATTGTGAAATAATGGTACTAGATCGAGATCCAGATTTCATAATCGCAAAAAATGGTGCTAGATTTACCACTAGGCGCACCTCGTGGAACAACCAGTGGCACACCCTAAGTGCTAGCAGTGGCGCACAAGGTGGTAGTAGTGGCGCACCATGCTAGCCTTTTTTTTGATGTGTCACTAATAGGCTTTTTTCTAGTAGTGTCTGCCCAGAAAAATGTGCGGGCCCCACTCAGCGGTGGTGTTGCTTATCTAGTTTAACACAATCGGTGACCCCTTTGCATTGGAGTTGCACTTTTGGCTATGCCACATGTGTCAGTTTTTCTTGATCTTCTTGATGATTTTTGGCTACTGCTAACATGTGTGTCGATGGATGAGTCATTGGTTTGCTGGGATGTTGCTATTTATAATACTAGGCTGATTTGCCCATGGTTGACAAAAAGGCTTGTGATTCACCTGTTGGGTGTGTGTTGGAGGGCATGCACCTAAACCTTGTGAGATGTGGGTGTGCTTAAGTGTTGGAACTTGAACCATGTGCAGATCAGCTCGGCTGAGACTTGGTATTATCCACCTGATGGTTTTCTTTTAACATCCAAGTGGCATTGCCACTTGTTCCGTTTGTTGAATTTGTTTTACGTTTGCAGGAACTCAAGAAGATCCAGGGAGCAAGAAGATTATTACAAGATTTGTAGTCTAGGTTTAGACTAGGGCTTGATCAATATAATCTTATTTTTATTTTTCTTATTCATTTAAGATTTGATAAGTAGTAATATTATTGAATTTTGTAAAGACTTTGTATCTTGTGTGTGATAAATAATAAATCTCAAGGTTTCCTTAACGAGCTATTGTAATAATGTATTCATATTCTATTATTATTTGAATTCCAACTCTATTTATATTTCAATAATGATTTATATATTCAATGTCTTATTTAGTTTCAAATATTCAAATGTGAATAGGAATTCAAATTGATTCCCCTTTTCAAAACCCTAATTCAAAAGAGGTCATGTCCAAATTTATCGCACTCTCGAAACCCTAAACCCCAAATGGTATCGAGAGAGAAACTTGACACCCTTAGGTTTTATGCAAATAAGCGCGAAATTTTTCCCAGTTTTGCGATGAAATGCACATTCCTTTCCTAATTATACCCCGCAACTGTCTGGAAACCTGGGGTGTTACACAACCACGATAAAATCAATGAGATTTTTTTTTATCTTTGACTATAAGGAGTGCAAGAATTGGTTGCCAATTGTTATTGGATTTTTCAATTTGAATGAACATGCTCACACAACCTGTGTACAAGTTTCTTTCCTCATGCACCTGAACATCTAAATTGGAATAGTCAGTCACATTTTTTATGGTATTTTCTTGCTAAATAAAATATATTAATATCACAAATATATGAATTACATCCAGCCTATGCGCCGACAGGATGACGGAGACATGAAGGATGCACAAAGCCAAGAAAGAAATTAAACATATAAACAAGAAACAAATATCTTGTCGCGATGATGAAACACTCGCAACAACAATACTCCAACAACCACCAAAGAGAACACCCAGACAACAAATATATTCTACAAAAGCAATGTTGCAAAGAAGGAAATAATGTGCAAGCATTGTCCTTGCACGATCGAAGATTTAGGATATTGGGTTTTCACCCTTGAGGAAGTCTGAGTTCACAAAACAATATGCCTTCAGCAAGATCATTGCGAGGTATAGCCAACGAAGGTCATATCTTTGGTTTTTTTCACCCTGGAAATCGCGACTCGGTACATGAGGAGCAGCATCACCCCCTCTTGCTAAGGCCACTGCTACCAGTCCCAAACACCCAGCATACAGAAATAGCATGTGCAATAGAGTCTTCATTGCAACCACCATGACTTTCTCCACCGCTATCAATATTATGGGAATTTATACATAGACATGTTCCATGGCACCGATAAAAAAGCGAAAGTTTGCGCCATGTCCTCATAAAGCCTCACTCGCTGCCCATAGGGCATGCACAACCAAATCAATTCCAATCTAGATATCTAGTAACCCCATGTGCCAATCAGCGAAGATCTCCTACAGGAAGATCGAAACTTGTCAGCGGCCATATCCAAGAGGCCGACATGAAGCAGATAGGTGATTTGGTGCTCTAAGATCATTAGAGCCACATTTATTGGAACCGGACATGCAGGCATCAGTTTACATATCACAGTCTAGAGCCCAAGATCACGCCTAGTCATCACATGTCAACCGAACCATGCTGGGAGGCCAAGACCATCCACTCGAGACTAGGTCCGGTCACCTCCAGCATACTAGCCTTTGATCTCTCGCCAGTCATCGGTGCGGCCGAACTACTGATGTGGTTCTCTACCAAGATCTCCATGCCCCTCATGTCGAGACGCCATGGCTATGCTTCACCAAGAGGATTGCCGAAACACCTCCAGGACCGACCCTGCATTAAACCATAGCAGCCAAGAATGCTGCCACAACCGAGCATGACATGAGGGACACCACCCCTGATCTAGACCTCCACGGGAGGATATAGCCCCACAGCCACCGTTTGCAACACGAGCTTATCCCAGTGGCCACGTCCGACGACAGTGAGGGAGTGTAGGGGTGAGGAAGCGGGGTGACATCGGTGAATTTTTATGTTCCCCCCATGCCGCCCAGGAGAAGGACCACATGGGGGTCTGCACTCACATCTCTCTGGCAGATTACTGTTTTAGTTTCTTGAGTACTGATATATCTCCAACGTATCTATAATTTCTTATGTTCCATGCTAGTTCTATGACAATACCTACATGTTTTATTCACACTTTATAATGTTTTTATGCATTTTCTGGGACTAACCTATTAACAAGATGCCACAGTGCAGTTCCTTTTTCTGCTGTTTTTATTTCAGAAAAGTTTTTACAAATATTCTCGGAATTGGACGAAATAAAAGCCCACGGCCCTATTTTCCACGGAGTGTTCCACAAGACCGAAGAGGAGTCGGAAGGCGGGGGCCCTCCCCATATGGCGGCGCGGGGGGCCCTGCGCTCCGGACGTGGGGAGGGAGCCCACAGCTCCCGACACGCCCCTTTGCCTATTTATTCCTTCGTCCCCGAAAACCCTAGTACAGAGCCAAAATACCGAACAATTCCGAGACGCCGCCGTCAACCCTAACTCGGGGGGGGTTCGAGAAGATCTCCTCCACCCTGCCGGGAGGGAATCATCAGGAGGGCTCTACATCACCATGCCCGCCTCCCGGACTGATGCATGAGTAGTTCATCCTTGGACTACGGGTTCATAGCAAGCTAGATGGTTGTCTTCTCCTATTGTGCCATCATGTTTAGATCTTGTGAGCTGCCTATCATGATCAAGATCATCTATTTGTAATGCTACATGTTGTATTTGTTGGGATCCGATGAATATGGAATACTATGTCAATTTGATTATTGATCTATCATATATGTGTTGTTTATGATCTTGCATGCTCTCCGTTGCTAGTAGAGGCTCGGCCAAGTTGATACTTGTGACTCCAAGAGGGAGTATTTATGCTAGATAGTGGGTTCATGTCCCATGGGGAGTGACAGCAACCCCTAAGGTTGTGGATGTGTTGTTGCCACTAGGGATAAAACATCAATGCTTTGTCTAAGGATATTTGTATTTTTTACATTACGCACAATACTTAATGCAATTGTCTGTTGCTTGCAACTTAATACTGGAAGGGGTGCGGATGCTAACCCGAAGGTGGACTTTTTAGGCATAGATGCATGCTGGATGGCGGTCTATGTTCTTTGTCGTAATGCCCTAAGTAAATCTCATAGTAGTCATCATGATATGTATGTGCATTGTTATGCCCTCTCTATTTGTCAATTGCCCAACGTAATTTGTTTACCCAACATGTTATTTATCTTATTGGAGAGACACCACTAGTGAACTGTGGACCCCGGTCCATTCTTTTACATCTAAAATACAACCTACTGCAATCATTGTTCTCTTTTGTTTTAAGCAAACATCATTTTCCACACCATACGTTTAATCCTTTGTTTTCAGCAAGCCGGTGAGATTGACAACCTCACTGTTAAGTTGGGGCAAAGTAGTTTGATTGTGTTGTGTAGGTTCCGCGTTGCCCGGAATCCCTGGTGTTGCGCCGCACTACACTCCTTCACCAACAACCTTCACGTGATCTTCATCTCCCACTGGTTCGATAACCTTGGTTTCTTCTGAGGGAAAACTCGCTGATGTACTCATCATACCTTCCTCTTGGGGTTCCCAACGGACGTGTGCTTTACCGTCACAAGCAGCTACTTTTCTGGCGCCGTTTCCGGGAGATCAAGACACGCTGCAAGGGGAGTCTCTCACACCCAATCTCTTTACTTTGTTTATTGTCTTGCTTTATTTTATTTTCTGTCTTGTTTGCTTTCTTTATATCAAAAACACAAATAAATTAGTTACTCGCATTTACTTTATTTATCGGTTTACCCTTGTTTATTTCATCATGCTTCTCCCTAAGTTCACTTTGAAAGATATATCGGTAGGGAGTGGGTCTATCATTGGAAGAGATAATATAGAAGAATGTTTCAATCATGTTAGTAAGGTTAAAGATTTTGAAGATAGATCCTTCGTGGAACTTGCTCCTAATTATGAAATTGCTACCGCCTCTTTAGTGCACATGTTGGAAGCTAGATTTGTTAATCTTAATCCTATAATGCAATATATGTTTCTTACACTCCATGATATGGAAGAAGGAGAGAAGAAAGATTTTGTTTTAGAAACCCTTCTTAAAGAATTTGGTGATGTAGCTAGTGAAGGTAGGAAAGTCTTTATTCAACATAAGATGCTTGGCTTTTATATCAATGTTGCAAATACCCTTGAAAGGATGGAAAAGATAGGCTAAAGTACACTAATGAAGCCAATTGTGCGGGGGAGACTAAAGTACCAATAGCTTATAAGCTCATAGGAATGCATGAGGCACTAGAAAAGAATTTTGATTGGATTGTTCCTGAAAATTTATTTGAGGAGGATAGTGTGCCTAAAAGTAATGAAAGAGGAGCTTCTGAAACTTACATAGATAAGATACAATGCATCGTTGAGAAAACTCCCAACTCCTTTGTTGATGCTTCTTCTCTTGATGTTACTTGATATTCACTTTCTGCGCCTAGCTGAAAGGCGTTAAAGAAAAGCGCTTATGGGAGACAACCCATTATTTTATTTCTGCAATTTTGTTTTATATTTGAGTCAAGGTGCTTGTTACTACTGTATCAATACCTTTGTATCTTTATTTTCTTGCATTGTTGTGCCAAGTAAAGTCTTTGATAGAAAGTTGATACTAGATTTGAATTTCTGCGCAGAAACAGATTTTTAGCGGTCACAAATTTGAGCTTTTCTCTCTGTAGAAAAATATAAAATTCTGAAAACATTCATGAGTAATCCTCAGATATGTACGCAACTTTCATTCAACTGGAGCTTTTCCATCTGAGCATGTTAAGTGCCTCGAAAAATTCGTCTTTCGGACTATTCTATTTTGACAGATTCTGCCTTTTATTTCGCATTGCCTCTTTTTGTGTTTGAGTGGATTTCTTTGCTCCATTAAATTTCAGTAGCCTTGGGTAATGTCCAGAAGTGTTGGGAATGATTATGTCCTTGCTGAACATGTGAATTTTTGATTATGCACTAACCCTCTAATGAGATTGCTTTGAGTTTGGTGTGAAGGAAGTTTTCAAGGATCAAGAGAGGAGGATGATATAATATGATCAAGAAGAGTGAAAAGTCTAAGCTTGGGGATGCCCCGTGGTTCATCCGCATATTTCAAGAAGACTCAAGCGTCTAAGTTTGGGGATGCCCAAGGCATCCCCTTCTTCATCAAACTTATCAGGTCACCTCTAGTGAAACTATATTTTAATTCCGTCACATCTTATGTGCTTTACTTGGAGCGTCCGTGTGCTTTTATTCTCGTTTGTTATTTTAAGTTTTCTGAATAAATCGGATCCTAACATGCTTGTGTGGGAGAGAGACACGCTCCGCTTTTTCATTTGAACACTTGTGTTCTTCGTTTTATTTTTCATGTTTGTGGCGAAAGCTGAAAGCCGCAGCACTTATTGTTATTTGGTTGGAAACAGAAAATGCTTCATGTGGTAATTGGTATATTGTCTTGAATAATTTGATACTTGGCAATTGTTTTGAGCTCTCAAGTAGATCATGGTTAAGCTCTTGCATCATGTAGTTTAAACCTATTAGTGGAGAACTACCGTAGAGCTTGTTGAAATTTGGTTTGCATGATTGGTCTCTCTAAGGTCTAGATATTTTCTGGTAAAAGTGTTTGAGCAACAAGGAAGACGGTGTAGAGTCTTATAATGTTTGCAATATGTTCTTATGTAAGTTTTGTTGTACCGGTTTATACTTGTGTTTGCTTCAAACAACCTTGCTAGCCAAAGCCTTGTACTGAGAGGGAATGCTTCTCGTGCATCCAAAACCTTGAGCCAAAACCTATGCCATTTGTGTCCACCATAACTACCTACTATGTGGTATTTTTCTACCATTCCAAGTAAATACTTCATGTGCTACCTTTAAACAATTCAAAACTTTATTACTCCTTATTTGTGTCAATGTTTTATAGCTCATGAGGAAGTATGTGGTGTTTTATCTTTCAATCTTGTTGGGCAGACTTTCACCAATGGACTAGTGGCATATACATCCGCTTATCCAATAATTTTGCAAAAAGAGCTGGGTTCCCAGCCCCAATTAATTAACTTTCATTAATAATTCTCTTCACATGTTTTGCCCTGATTTATCAGTAAGCAAATTAATTTTGCAATAGACACTCCTCCATGGTATGTGAAATGTTGGAAGGCACCCGAGGATTCGGTTAGCCATGGCTTGTGAAAGCAAAAGGTTGGGAGGAGTGTCATCTATAAATAAAACTAAAATACATGTGTAAACAAAAGAGAAGAGGGATGATCTACCTTGCTGGTAGAGATAACGTCCTTCATGGGAGCCGCTCTTTGAAAGTCTCTTTGACAAGGGGGTTAGAGTGCCCACTACCATTCGTTGACAACAACAAACACCTCTCAAAACTTTATTTTTATGCTCTCTTTATGATTTCAAAACTTAAAAATCTCTAGCACATGATTTAATCCCTGCTTCCCTCTGCGAAGGGCTTTTCTTTTACTTTATGTTGAGTCAGTTTACCTACTTCTTTCTATCTTAGAAGCAAACAATTGTGTCAACTGTGTGCATTGATTCTTACATGCTTGCTTATGTTGACAATTATCAATGAGATATGCATGTTGAAGTTGAAAGCAATTGCTGAAACTTAAATCTTCCTTTGTGTTGCTTCAAAACCTTGTATTAATAATCTATTGCTTTATGAGTTAACTCTTATGCAAGACTTTTTGATGCTTGTCTTGAAAGTACTATTCATGAAAAGTTTTTGCTATATGATTAAGTTGTTTAGTCATTATCTTTTTGTTAGCAAACTATAGACCATTGCTTTGAGTCACTTCATTCATCTCATATGCTTTACAATAGTATTGATCAAGATTATGTTGGTAGCATATCAGTTCATAAATTATTCTTTTTATCGTTTACCTACTCGAGGGCGAGTAGGAACTAAGCTTGGGATGCTTGATACGTCTCCAACGTATCTATAATTTCTTATGTTCCATGCTAGTTTTATGACAATACCTACATGTTTTATTCACACTTTATAATGTTTTTATGCATTTTCTGGGACTAACCTATTAACAAGATGCCACGGTGCCAGTTCTGTTTTCTGCTGTTTTTGATTTCACAAAAGTTGTTTTACAAATATTCTCGGAATTGGACGAAACAAAAGCCCACGACCCTATTTTCTACGGAGTGTTCCAGAAGACCAAAGAGGAGTCGAGGAAGGCCAGCAGGGGGCCCTCCCCATATGGCGGCGCGGGGCCCCAGCCGCAGCGTGGGGAGAGCCTGGCTCCCCGACGCTGCCCCGCCTATTCCTTCGTCCCCGAAAACCCTAGTACCGAGAGCCAAAATACGAACAATTCCAGAGACGCCGCGTCGTCAACCCTAACTCGGGGGGGAAGATCTCCTCCGGCACCCTGCCGAGAGGGGAATCATCACCGGAGGCTCTACATCACCATGATCGCCTCGGACTGATGCGTGAGTAGTTCATCCTTGGACTACGGGTACATAGCAGTAGCTAGATGGTTGTCTTCTCTGTTGTGCCATCATGTTTAGATCTTGTGAGCTGCCTATCATGATCAAGATCATCTATTTGTAATGCTACATGTTGTGTTTGTTGGGATCCGATGAATATGGAATACTATGTCAAGTTGATTATTGATCTATCATATATGTGTTGTTTATGATCTTGCATGCTCTCCGTTGCTAGTAGAGGCTCTGGCCAAGTTAATACTTGTGACTCCAAGAGGGAGTATTTATGCTAGATAGTGGGTTCATGTCTCCATTGAATGTGGGGGAGTGACAGCAACCCCTAAGGTTGTGGATGTGCTGTTGCCACTAGGGATAAAACATCAATGCTTTGTCTAAGGATATTTGTATTGTTTACATTACGCGTACTTAATGCAATTGTCTGTTGCTTGCAACTTAATACTGGAAGGGGTGCGGATGCTAACCCGAAGGTGGACTTTTTAGGCATAGATGCATGCTGGATGGCGGTCTATGTTCTTTGTCGTAATGCCCTAAGTAAATCTCATAGTAGTCATCATGATATGTATGTGCATTGTTATGCCCTCTCTATTTGTCAATTGCCCAACTGTAATTTGTTTACCCAACATGTTATTTATCTTATTGGAGAGACACCACTAGTGAACTGTGGACCCCGGTCCATTCTTTTACATCTGAAATACAACCTACCGCAATCATTGTTCTCTTTTGTTTTCTACAAGCAAACATCATTTTCCATACCATACGTTTAATCCTTTATTTTCAGCAAGCCGGTGAGATTGACAACCTCACTGTTAAGTTGGGGCAAAGTAGTTTGATTGTGTTGTGCAGGTTTCACGTTGGCACCGGAATCCCTGGTGTTGCGCCGCACTACACTCCTTCACCAACAACCTTCACGTGATCTTCATCTCCTACTGGTTCGATAACCTTGGTTTCTTACTGAGGAAAACTCGTTGCTGTACTCATCATACCTTCCTCTTGGGATTCCCAACGGACGTGTGCTTTACCGTCACAAGCAGCTACTATTTGGATTTCCCAAATACTCCATAGCTTTAAAGGAACCAACCCATCCTTTATCAATACTTTGAAGGAGGACACGGTTGGTGAATAATATTTTATTTTAGAAAATTGTGGCAAATAACCTATTGTTTTCTTTTAATGGAAATCTAATGGTACTAATATATTTTGTAACAACTAATTGAAATTCCAATATCTTTTGAATTAATTTCCTAAATATTGAATTCCTCGAATTCCTAGATACACATAAAACATGAAATTAATAACTACTAGAAAGCTACAATTTAATACTCTATCTGTTCCATTCTATAGTGCCTATAGTTTTTTGGCACGAAAATTAGCGCAAGAGTATTTTTTACACAAGACCCCCTAGCTGAACGATTTGAGATCAACGTAAAATTTGGGAAATCCATATCTTCCTAACTTAACATAAAAAATCCCACAAATCTCTCTTGTTAATTCTCCATATATGTGCAGCCAAGTTCAATTAAGAAAAGTAAAACATTGCTGCCTAATTTTAAGAAATCGTCGGGCCATGCATTAGGAATCTCAATTAATTGTTTCCATTTTTGTATGGATTTTTTCTCACGCATGTTGTGTGGATCTGAACGGGGGAGGGGGTAATTGAAAAAAACCAAACTACAACCTTATATTCTGAAACAAATGCTAGAAATCTATAGTCACTACAGAAAGAAACGGAGGGAGTAGTTTTAACATGGGACCATTGAGCGGATAGCTTCCACCGTCGTGTGAGCTACATATATTAGTCAATTTCTATCTAACTATATCACATCATGGGTGCCAAAGGCGAATGTAGAATTCACAAAAAAAATGATTAGTCAATATAATTATAGTTTTATGTTCGTTGGAAAAAGGAAAACAACAATGTAGAATAATCCTTTGGCCCGTGACCTTGCTCTAGTCGTGGCCCACCCACCAGCGGTGGCAACCCACTTAATTGTATTGCATAGGGAGCGTCGGTCAGTTGAACGCATCGACGCGCACATGCCACTCATCGTCGAGCGTCAGCGACCAGAGTTCAGAGATGGCGGAGAAACTCAAATCACACGTCTCCTCCTCTGAGAGGGTGTCACGGCGCTCGCGCTCGTGGACTATAAGCGCAAGGAGGCGACCAATGTGTAAGGGGGCAACAACGTACCCACCGACATTGATGTTTCACCTACCGGGGAGGTGGGTGTCCGATGGGACGAGAGCCTGAACAGGGCGAGCTCCTCCATGGGCTTGGTGTTGAGAGTGCATGCCACCACCCCGTCACACCACTGTGTCCCGCTTCGTCGTTCTTCTCCATGGATGCAGCTTAGTGTGATGTGTACGTAGCCAGGCGACATGGATGTGTGAAGGGCGTGAGAAGGGTGTCAGTTCCCATATTGCTTTCTCCAACCACTCAGGCTCCCCTCCCTTCTCTCCAGCCTCCTCTCCTCCAAGCACTCCGGTGACCCTCCCTCCTATCCGGCGGTTCACTCCTCCATTGTACATCCTCCATCCCCTCCTCTCCCCCTCTCTTCTCCATCCTCTCCGGCCTAGTCTCCTCCATCCTCTCCCTCGACCCATCTAGTTTGGAAAAAACGTGCATTAAAATGGTGCTAGATGAACAAGACAAATAATCCGGAAAACAAAAACGAGCAAAAAAAATTGTGAAATATTGGTACTAGATCGAGATCCATTTCAAAATCGCAAAAAATGGTGCTAGATTTACCACTAGGCGCACCTCGTGGAACAACCAGTGGCACACCCTAAGTGCTAGCAGTGGCGCACAAGGTGGTAGTAGTGGCGCACCATGCTAGCCTTATTTTTGATGCGTCACTAATAGGCTTTTTTCTAGTAGTGTCTGCCCAGAAAAATGTGCGGGCCCCACTCAGCGGTGGTGTTGCTTATCTAGTTTAACACAATCGGTGACCCCTTTGCATTGGGGTTGCACTTTTCGCCATGCCACATGTGTTAGTTGTAACATTGTAATAAGGAAGCGCTCCACCAACACGTCGATCCCTATAAGCGCAGCTCTACTAGTGTTAAAGGCAAGAGATGGTGAAATTGCATATAAATCAAATAAACTCCCACATAATTACACCCAAACTAAAATCCGCAAATCCCTCTACTTCTAGATCATGAAATGAGCTAAACTAGCAATGACAGATGAAAGAATGAAGTTGCTAACCTAATAGAACCGTTGGATAGATGGCACGCTGCCAAATCTTGACAAATCGTGGAAAAAATGGGGATGAACTCGAGCTCATGGTAGAAAACGGAGGAGAATGCTTAGGCTCGAACAGGGACGATGATATATAAGAGGGAACAAGATCGTTAGTCCCGGTTGGAGATACCAACCGGGACTAAAGGTCCCGTTTAACCAGGAACTAAAGCTGGCCGTGCCCGCGCGGCGTCCTAGCCGTTGTAACCGGGACTAATGCTCAGATTAGTCCCGGGGCCTAAAGCTCCGGACGGAAGGCCATCTTTCTACTAGTGTGATCTACCTTCTGAGCTATCTTAGATCCACAGTTGTGGTGTGGATCTCTATGGCGTTCTAGTTGGTTTATATCTACGTTGTAGTCGCTTTGTAACCCTTCTCCTTGTGCAATATAATTTTTAATATACATTGTCTCTCTGTCTCCCTACACTAGTGGAAAACAGGGCTTCCGTGGGAGCCTTTTGTCGCGGGCGCGCCTGCACCCGCGACAAATGGCCTGGCCACGTCGCCCCGAAACCATGTGGAGCCGTCAGGTCCTTTTGTCGCGCCCTTTTGTCGCGGGCCGTATCTCGACCCGCGACAAAAGGTTTCTGAGTGCTGGGGCTTCCTGTCGGCACCCCTTTTGTCGCGGGTCGTAATACGGCCCGCGACCAAAGGGCCATGGCTATATATAGACACGCAGCCAGCCCCCCCCCACCTCATTTTTTCCTTGGTGGTGAAGGTGGAGGTGTATGCTAGCTCATTTTTTCTACATGTGCACAAGAGGTGTTTGATGGAATGCTTGTGAGAGGGATGCCACTTGGTTTTATTTGATAAGATTTCTCCTCTTTTTGATCCTAAAAGGTTAGCAACTATTTTCTCGACTATATATATATGCATAGTCCGTACAATATTAATTTTAGCAACGTGATTGCATCTGATACATATATATGTATATAATTGTACTTATGATGCAGATGAGTCATCCATGGATGTACGGTAACCGATGTGCTCCCGCTTTCAGAGAGGGCGTGAATTCTTTCCTGCTTGTGGCCGAGGCCAACAAGTCGAAGCAAGGTTTTATGTGCTGTCCATGTCTAAAATGTAAGAACGAGAAGGATTACTCTTGCTCAAGAGACATTAAGAGCCACCTGCTTCGGTTTGGATTCATGTCCAGCTATAATGTTTGGACCAAGCACGGAGAAGAAGGGGTTATGATGGAAGACGGCGATGAGGAAGAAGATAATGATGACCAGTACCGATCTATGTTCTCTGAATGCAATGATACCGCAATGGACGACAATGAAGAAGAAGGAGGTGAAGAACAGGCATCAGATGATCCTGTTGACGATGATCTTCGTCGGGCCATTTCTGATGCAAGAAGAGACTGTGGCACGGATAAGGAGAGGTTGCAGTTCGACAAGATGTTAGAGGACCACCACAAATTGTTGTACCCAGGTTGTGAAGATGGGCATAGAAAGCTGGGTAGCATATTGGAATTGCTGAAATGGAAGGCAGAGGTCGGTGTGACTGACTCGGGATTTGAGAAATTGATGATAATATTAAAGAAGCTGTTTCCAAGAAATAATGAGTTGCCCGTCAGTACATATGAAGCAAAGAAGCTTGTCTGCCCTCTAGGATTAGATGTGCAGAAGATACATGCATGCATTAATGACTGTATCCTCTACCGCGGTGAGAAGTACGAGAATTTGAATAAATGTCCCATATGTGGTGCATTGCGGTATAAGATCAGAAAAGATGACCCTGGTGATGTTGAGGGCGAGCCACCCAGGAAGAGGGTTCCTGCGAAGGTGATGTGGTATGCTCCAATAATACCACGGTTGAAACGTTTGTTCAGAAACAAAGAGCATGCCCAGTTGTTGCGATGGCACATGGAAGAACGTAAGAAAGACGCGATGTTGAGGCACCCCGCTGATGGTCGGCAGTGGAGAAACATCGGGAGAGAGTTCCCGGATTTTGCAGGTGAGGCAAGGAACTTATACTTTGGTCTAAGTACAGATGGCATGAATCCTTTTGGGGAGCAGAGCTGCAGTCACAGCACCTGGCCCGTGACTCTATGTATCTACAACCTTCCTCCTTGGTTGTGCATGAAGCGGAAGTTCATTATGATGCCAGTGCTTATCCAAGGCCCAAAGCAACCGGGCAACGACATTGATGTGTACCTAAGGCCATTAGTCGATGAACTTTTGGAGTTGTGGGCCAAACCAGGTGTACGTGTGTGGGATGAGCACACCGAGCAAGAATTTGACCTACGAGGGTTGCTATTCGTAACCATCAATGATTGGCCTGCTCTCAGTAACATTTCAGGACAGACGAACAAAGGATACAATGCATGCACACACTGTTTAGATGAGACTGAAAGTAAATATTTGGGAAAAAGCAAAAAAGTTGTGTACCCGTTCAATCGTCGTTACCTTCCGCGCAAGCATCCCTTAAGGAAAAAAGGAAAGCATTTCGATGGCGAGGCAGACCGCCGTCCGAAGCCTGTCCCCCGTAGTGGTGCTGATATATTTGACATGGTCAAGGATTTAAATGTTATCTTTGGAAAGGGTCCAGGCAGTCGACCTGTTCCGAAAGACGCTGACGGACACGCGCCCATGTGGAAGAAGAAATCTATTTTTGGGAGCTAGAATATTGGAAAGTCCTGGAAGTCCGCTCTGCAATCGACGTGATGCACCTGACCAAGAATCTTTGTGTGAATATTCTAGGTTTTCTGGGCGTGTATGGAAAGACAAAAGATACACCAGAAGCACGGGAGGACCAGGAACTTCATAAAGGACGAAACGGCAAACATCCAGGGCAGTTTGTAGGGCCTGCCAGCTACGCTCTTACCAAACAAGAGAAGGAGATCTTTTTTGAAGCCCTATTCAGTATCAAGGTTCCGTCTGGTTTCTCGTCGAATATAAAGGGGATAGTAAATATGAAGGATAAAAAATTCCAAAACCTGAAGTCCCATGACTGTCACGTGCTTATGACACAATTGCTTCCGGTTGCATTGAGGGGACTTCTACCAGAAAATGTTCGACTAGCCATTGTGAAGATATGTGCATTCCTCAACGCAATTTCTCAGAAGGTAATGGATCCAGAAACTTTGTCAGGATTACAGGAAGATGTGGTCGAATGTCTTGTCAGCTTCGAGTTGTTGTTCCCACCATCCTTCTTCAATATTATGACGCACCTCCTCGTTCACCTAGTTGAAGAGATTAGAATTCTCGGTCCTGTATTTCTACACAATATGTTCCCCTTCGAGAGGTTCATGGGAGTCTTAAAGAAATATGTTCATAACCGAGCTAGGCCGGAAGGAAGTATCTCAAAGGGCTATGGAACTGAGGAGGTCATTGAGTTTTGTGTTGACTTTCTTCCTGACCTTAAGCCGATTGGTGTTCCTGAATCTCGGTATGAGGGGAGGCTGACTGGAAAAGGCACACTAGGAAGGAAATCAATGGTGTGCAGGGACAAGATTTCTTTCAATCAAGCACACTACACAGTTCTATACAATTCCATCTTGGTGGCTCCGTACATCGAGAAACATAAGAATGCTTTACGAGAAATAAACCCGGGCCAGCCCGAGTCCTTGATTACACGTCAACACATTAATACCTTCGGCAGTTGGTTGCAAAGACATCTCATTAATGACCCATCTGTTGTGGACCAGCTGTTCTTGTTGGCCAGGTTACCATCTTCAAACATATGTACATTCCAAGGGTACGAGATAAATGGGAATACATTTTACACGATCGACCAAGATAAAAAGAGCACCAACCAAAACAGCGGTGTCCGCTTCGATGCAACACGAGAATGGGCAGACCACCACATATTATGGATACATAGAGGAGATATGGGAACTTGACTATGGTCCCACTTTTAAGGTCCCTTTGTTTCGGTGCAAATGGGTGAAGCTCAGCGGTATACATATTGACGATAAGTACGGTATGATAACAGTGGATCCCAACAATCTTGCGTACCTGGACGAGCCATTTGTCCTAGCCAGCGAGGTGGCTCAGGTTTTCTACGTGAAGGACATGTCTAGCAAATCAAGAAAAAGAAATCAACAAAAGAATACATCAACCGAGGAGCCAAAGCGCCACATAGTTCTTTCGGGGAAAAGAAACATCGTGGGAGTGGATGAGAAGACAGACATGTCAGAAGATTATAATAGGTTTAAAGAAATTCCGCCCTTCACGGTGAAAATTGACCCAAGCATCTTACTAAATGATGAAGATTCTCCATGGCTACGGCGTAGAAAATCACAACACTAGATGGCGATGTAATAATGTATTCTTCATATATAGTTCCCAAGACAATCTCTACATTTATGTAATAATGGGAAATTTTTCCGAGGAGCAGCTTCCGAAGATGCCGTAGGGCGTGTGCACCAACGACATCTTCGAGAAGCTGCGCCACGGGAGATTTCCCAACCCTTTCCTTCATCTGGGAATGAAACTGTGCTTGGCTTGTTGATCTGCTTGGCAAGGCGTATTGATGCTCCTTTTATAGGCACGGCACCGCTTCTACTTTGTCTTGTTCCTTCGACAGGGCGTCGTGCGCTACATGCTTTATCTCATCGAGCAGTGCGTCCACCGACGCATCCTTATCCTGCCGACAGCTTTAGTCCCGGTTGCAGCCACCAACCGTGACAAAAGGTTACCGCACATCATCCCCCCAGATAAGGCCCTCCTAGATAAGCCTCCCCCAGTCTTTTGTCCCGGTTTGAGCCTCCACCCGGGATGAAAGTTTCGCGCGCCACTTCGTTCCCGCCTATTTTCTTCCCGCATTCCCGCCATTTTTCCACTATATATATGTAGGCCTTGGACTCATATCTGCAAACCTCATCACTCTCTCCCATGGCTTCCATCGTATGTCTAACACCCCGGGAGGCGGAGGCGCTTTGCGCCTCGAACTACCCCTGCCCGCCCGGCTACCGCGTCCCGACCGGCTGGTTGCTGAGCGTCGGAGGCGTACCGGTCCCTCCTATCCCTGTAGGTGTGCCACGCGAGATGGCCATCACGAACCACTACTATTTCGAGCTCACGCCTGAGCAGCGGAGGAATCCCCAGTGGCATCCCGACTACAGCCCGACTTGGGACAGCTTCTTCATCAATCGGCGTGAGAGGGCGGTTGCCAGGTACGAGGAGGACGGCCCGCCATCTTCGAACTTCAACGAGGCCGGCCGTCGGATGTGGTGGCGCGGCCGGACTCTCCAGAGCGTCATGGCCTATCGTGGCCCCCGCCTGCGCTACCCTCAATCCCAGCCCACGCGTGGTCATCCGCCGAGGTTCGACAACCGCGACCCCGATGGTAGCGACGATGACGTCGGCGACTATGATGACTACAGTGGCGAGTATTATAGGACTAGGCACGACTATGATTGAATGGCTCCAACATTCGAATCTGGCCATGTATCTTATTTTTCAGTTGAGCTCTGTACTTTAATTTCAGTTCAATCGTAATAAATTTCGTGTCAACCACTTTATTGAACTAATGGAACCGACAACGACTTTATTGAAATTACAATAAAATAGATAAATTACTAGTCTAGTCTCTACTCGTCGTCGGAGGTTGTCTCCGTCCAAAGGTCATCCCACCGAGGGTCGTTTTCGGTCCAAGTTGTATTCGAGTTCTCGAGCTCGAAGGCGGCGACGGCCCGACGGTGGCGCCTGTTGGTTGTTGTAAGAACGCGTCGGGGACCGCGCCCTCCACTGGCGCATCAACTGCTCGTCGCGCTCGGCGATGGCGATCCTGCGCTGCACCTGGCGATGCCGGCGACGGTCCTCGTCGTCGACGAGGCACGGCGGTGGCGCGAGGAACTCCGCCTCCTCTAGCGATTCAACATCCGGGAAGTTCATGTCGTGCCCTGGCCGCCGAAAGCGCCACGCCGCCGCGTCGTAAGCGCGCGCCGCCTCCTCCGGCGTGTTGTACGTGCCGAGGGTGAGGCGGAAGCCACCGGCGCGTATCTCGGCGGTGAACCTACCGCTCGGACGCACTCGAACGCCACGGAAACCGGACGCCCCTCGACGACGTGGAGGCATCCCGGAGATGAATGAGCGGAGGCGGTGGTGACGTGTGGTTGCGCCCGCACTCGTCGCTCTATATAGCGCACGCGGGGCATGGCACGTGTAAGCGGTGGCTACACGTCGCACGCCGGCGTCGGCAGGCACGTGGTAGCGGTGGCTACACGTCGCACGCCGGCGTCGGCGGGGCGAGGCACGTGGAAGCGGTGAAACATTTGATATGATGCGAGATGCAAATAGTTATATCCATGTCATATTCATGTTCATTGGATTTTTCTGATCAATTTTCATATATAAAACTTTTGTATTTGAGGTACCATTCAAAAGTTATTGAAATAATAGTTTTATTAAGTTAAAATAGAAAAAAAAGGGGTGAAGAGGGGGAGATGGTGATCCGTGGCACAACCCATCCAACGGCTCTAGGCCGTTGGATTCAAACGGCCAGAGCCGTTGGATGGGCTGTGCCACGGATCAGCCATCTCCCCCCCTTTTGTCGCGGGTCGTGCCATGGCCCGCGATAAAAGGCCCCTTTTATCGCGGGTGGTGGCACGACCCGATAAAGGGCCTTTTATCGCGGGTCGTGCCACCACCCGCGATAAAAGGGGGTAGGTATATAAGGTGGAGGCGCGGGCGGTGCCTCCACCCGCGATACCCGGAGGCCAGCACTTAGCGAATCGACGCCGCCAGGCTGCCCGATTTCGCCGCCGCCGCCGGCCATCTTCCTCGCGTCCGGCCGCCGCCCCCACCACGAGCGGCCTCTTCGCCGCCCCGCCCTCTGCGCCGCCTCTGCGCGCGCGCCGCGCCGTCTGCGCGTCTCCCGCGCGCGCGCGGCCTGCGCGCGGCAACTCGCCGCCGCCCTCCTCTGGTACCCCGGCCGCCGCGGCCGCCACCCTCTCGCGCCACCCTCCGTCCCGCGCAGGTAGCCGCCACCTCCCGTCCCGCGGCCGCCGGTGCCGGCGGCATTTTTTTTTCATTAAGTTTTTTTCATTAAGTTTTTTCATTAAGTTTTTTATTAAGTTAGTTAGTTAGTTAGTTTAGTTTAGTTAGTATTAGTATTTAGTTTTAATTAGTATTAGTTAGTTAGTATTAGTATTAGTATTTAGATTAAATTTAGTATTAGTTAGTTAGTTTAAATTTTGTAGTTAGTTAGTTTAAATTTTGTATTAATTCAAATCTTGTAGTTAGTTAGATTAAATTTTGTATTAATTCAAATTTTGTATTAACAACCGACGAAACACTCTCGCGAATAACACTCGCCGACACCGCTCGATCTCCCTCTCTCCACCGACACCGACACCCTCTCTCCACCGACACCGACACCCTCTCTCGCAAACCGACACCCTCTCTCGCAAACACGCGTCCACCGACACCCTCTCTCTCTCGCAAACACGCGTCGCCGACACCCTCTCTCTCTCGCAAACACGCGTCGCCGACACCCTCTCTCTCTCTCTCGCAAACACGCGTCGCGACACACTCTCCCTCTCGCAAACACGCGTCGCCGACACCCTCTCCCTCTCGCAAACACGCATCGCCAACACCCTCTCCCTCTCGCAAACACGCGTCGCCGACACCCTCTCCCTCTCGCAAACACGCGTCGCCGACACCCTCTCCCTCTCGCAAACACGTGTCGCCGATTAGGGTTAGGGTTTGGTTTGTGTTTGATTAGGGTTAGGGTTTGGTTTGTGTTTGATTAGGGTTAGGGTTAGAACATGTACTTATCGATTTAATTCTTTTGCAGAAACAATGGATCCATTCGAACGGGACTTGGAACAGGAAGACATTTTCGCGAAGTTAATCCGCGATGGTGATGGAGAAGCCGGCGGCTCCGGTGATCATGGAGATGCCGGCGGCTCCGGTGATCATGGAGAAGCCGGCGGCTCGGTGATCATGGACAAGCCGGCGGCTCCGGTGATCATGGAGATGCCGGCGGCTCCGGTGATGGAGAAGCCGACGGCTCCGGTAATGACGAGGTATACGATCAGTTGAGGCATTAATGGAATTCTATATGTACTTATGTATATAAATTAACTGATTTTTATTCTCTTAGGCCTCCGAAGATAAGTTGGACAAATGAGGCCCGGCAAAGAGACTGGGCAAAAAAGACCACTTCAACATTGAAGCTATATCACCGGAAGGCCAACCTGTGGCACCCGCGAGTGTGAGGACATTTAAGAATCAGTGCGGAGTTGTGGTTAGAGATCATATCCCGATCACTGTTAGAGAATGGAACAAGACCAAGAATGTGTCAGAAGATCATGTTGCCGATAGGTACAAGAACACACTTTTTGACGACCTCATGTCACATTTCACTTTGCCAAATTTGGGATCCGAGTCTGAGAATGCCAAGCAGAGGGCGCTAGTGAAGAAGTGGGCTCTTAAGAAGATGGGGGAACTTTTCCGGGCGTATAAGAACCGGTTATGGCAAAATTATAAGAAAGCCAAGAAGCCTCCAGTATTCGAAAACTATCTAGCGAAGCAGGAGCATAACTGGGAAGATTTTGTGAAGTACAAAGAATCAGAGGAGGCTGTGAATCTGTCAAAGAAAAACCAGAAGAATGCAAGCGAAAAGAAATATCACCATCATACGGGGCGAGGGGGCTACGAAGTAGCCATGCCTAAGTGGGATGCACAAGAGGCTGAGATGAAGCTGAATGGGATCACTCCAGAACCAGAGCGAGAAGGATGGGACACTAGGGCTCGAAATTGGTTCCTCGCGCATGGCTGTGAGTATGATATGAAGACAGGGAACATTGTTGAAAGTGACAGCAGGGTTAGGGTACCCAGGGAAGAATGGATTAAAGTGACGACAGAAATAAAGGCGGGAAAACTAAAGTTTGCTCCCGATAGAGAGAAAGACTTGCTGACGCTTGTCCTCGGTAATCCTGAGAAGGGAGGACGAACAAGAGGATTCGGCCCTAGTGTTCCGTGGTCGCTTGGGTTTCCGGCCGACGCGGAGACTTATAGAAGCCGAGCGAGAGCTAAACAACGCCAGCTGGAGGTGCAGAATGACCGGATGGCCGAGTTCCAACGCCGACTTGACCAGCAGCAGCGGGAGCTTCAGCAGCAGCAGCGGGAGATAAATGAACTAAAAGGACAGCGCCCGCCAGATAATACCGCTGACATCTCAGCGACGAGACAGCAGCGTGGCCGACTCGGAGGCCCCTTCTACACGGATGATGATAGATGCCGGTCCTGGCGACCCCTTGGATGGAATCAAGGAGCAAACACCTTGTGATCTCCATGAGGTGTTCAGGAAGGTTTCTGTTAAGGTGGCGGTCGGCTATGTCTTACCGGCATTTGGACCTGAAGGTGAGCCGGCAACATGGCATGGCAATCCGATTCCAGCTGGCTATGCTCGTGTCGGGGTGGATTCAGTTGTCCCGTCGTGGGAGACATTGGAGCTTGATATCCCTGGAGGTGATGGGGGGCTTACACTCAGAGAGGTGCTGGGAGAAATCATTCTCTGGGAAAAGAAGAACATCAAGCTGCCAGGCTGGGTAGCCCCTACCAGTCGTCCGAGCAGGTCACCATCACCTCCTCCAGATGATCGCAGGCCACCATCACCATCACCTCCTCCAGGTGATCGCAAGCAACCATCACCTCCTCCTACTTATCACATGTCGACACCATCACCCCATGGGTACGATGTCGACCACGACATCCGTAGTCCATCTCCATCTCCAGCGCCGCCGCCTCCGCCCACTAAGACTCGGTATGCACCCGGCCGGAAGCGTTTCAAGAGTCCTATCCGCAAGTTGTCGCCCCTCCCAAGAGTACCAAAGGTTCCTCCCCCCGTCCTTGGGATCTTACTGTCGAGCAAAATGCGGCCGCTGTTGCGAAACACAACTATGATCATTTCCATAAGCCAAAACCTCCAGCGCCAGAGCCATTCACCGAGAAGCAAATAGCATATGCTACTTCTTTTCTGAACACACCATCGCAATATGACTTGCACGAGAAAAAGGATGACTATACACGCCACCTTGCGAAGGTAATTGATGACAAGGCTAAAAAGAAGAAGGAGGATGACGAGGCTAAGAAGAAGAAGGAGGATGACGAGGCTAAGAAGAAGGAGGATGGTAAGGCTAAGGAGAAGGATAGTGCTAGCACGAGCAAATCATCAGCCGGGAAGAAGACAAGTGCACCCCTCAAGGCGCCCAAGCAAACGACAAAAGGAAAAAAAAGAAAGGAAGTTTCCCAGCTCGGAGAACAGGCCAAACAATCGATCCCAGCACTCAAAGTGTTTGATGTTCCCAAGCTGTACCAGCAACATGGTGAAGGTTTCAATCTGGATGAAGCTCAGGCGCTAGCGGCTTCGATGGATTGTACCGTGGAGGAATTGCTGAGTGCCGCAGATGTTGCACTACCCTTTGCTGACATAGCTCCTACATTTGTCTACGGGGCCGACTTGGTCAGCAGAGAGCGGCTGCAGAAAATGCCAACGCATATGCGGAATTTGCATCAGTGGTACCTTGATGCGTGCAAGGAGAACCAAAGGTTCATCGTGGCGAAGATCCCACGTCAATATTACTACCGAAAGGAGGAGATCCATATTGAGATGAATGAACTCTGGCAGTTATTCAATTTAGATGCCCTCGACAAATCTCTCATGAGCTGCTATTGCTTGTAAGTTTTTAACTACATATAAGTTCATTTTCATTCAGTTCATGTTCGTTTTCATTGCATATACTCATTATATCTTATGTGTTCTCTTATGCAGACTGAAGATCAGTGAATGCAAAAGTAATAATATTATCAATATTGGGTTTGTTGACCCCGATAAAGTACATGTTGAAACGGTAAAGCATCAACCCATGGATACGGGGGGAAACATACTAAGGTTTTTGGGGGAGCAAAATTTCTGTGATTCAATACTGTTTCCTTACAACTACGAGTGAGATTCTTAATGATCTTTTATGCACATTCAGTTTTGCTTACTCGATGTTAAGTGTAATTCCTGACGTATATACATAAACATGTGCAGCTTCCACTGGATTCTACTAGACATTCAACTTGATAAGGGAATAGTTGAAGTAAGGGACCCAATGAGTAGAGGCCTGGACGGGTTCCGCGACCTGCAGAAGTTGCTCCAAGTGTAATTTCCTTCATCGCCGCGCTATATCTTTCGTGAGATATCAATTAATTATCCACTCATTCAATCATTCTTTTGCATGGCACGGCTTGGATAGGTTTCAAGAAAAACATTGAGGGTACCTGGGCAGAGAAGCTAACATTTACTACTGTACCGTGCGCCCAACAGCCACAAGGGACGAATCTATGTGGATACTACGTTTGCGAGTTCATTCGCATGTTAACCACTGAGAAGCAGAACAATAATAAATTCAACGTAAGCAATAACATTCACAACTTTATTTATTTTCGTCAATATTTCGTTATCACATTGATATAGTCATACTCATCATCTCATTTTCCTATATAGGTCGACTACATGCGGGACACACTCGAACCAAAGGAACACCTACTAGGAATTGCGGAGGAAGTGGCGGGAGTTTTGCTTAGAGAAGTAATAGACAACAACGGCTTGTTTAGTCCTAATAGGCGCTCTCCCTCTCCCAAAGTTTAATTAGTCCCGGTAGTCGTGAGCTCATGTATATATATGTAAGGGGAATCGACTTTTGTTTCCAATATTTGGTTGATCAATCTATATATAAATGAACGTGTGTACAACTTCTAGTAGCGTATAAATATATGCAACTTTTATTTCGAATAAAAGGGGGCGGTGGCGGCGGGGGCGGGGTGGGGGGGCTGTATCCCTCAAACCCTAAAGCAGCAGGTTTCTGGGAGCGCCACGTCGAGGACCTTTTGCCGCGGGTGGTACCGCCCGCGACAAAAGGGTCTGTCCACTGCGCGCCCCGCGTCTGCCACGTGGTTGACCATATGTCGCGGGTGGTAAGTGACCCGCGACAAAAGGTGGACCTTTTATCGCGCCTCCGTTGTCGCGGCTGGCCGCCCGCGACAAAAGGGTCTTACCACCCGCGGCAAAAGGCCTCTTCTCCACTAGTGCTATATAAACCTCTGTTTATTTCTCTTATGTGTTGTAACAGAACATGGCCCTGTGAGGCAGTTTTGGATTGGAATATAACAAGCCGTAGTGAATCTCTGATCCCAAACAATCTAAAAAAAACCCTGCTTAGAAAATATTTTGTGGGTGTCCGTGGAAACGTGTCTACATGTATTGCTTGTTAGTTAAAAAATACTACCTCCATCTTCAAAAGCATGTTATAGATTTATCTAAATTTAAATATACATTGGAATTTAGAAAATTTGTGATATTCTTTTCAGGAATGAGGGAGTACTAAAATTATCATTTCAACAAAGACGTAAAACATGCAAGATATTTCTAGTGACTCTTGAGATGGATGACTCAAATGGCTATTCCAAATATTTTAGGTGAATCCACTCTATGCAGGCTTGTTTTCTGCAATATCGTTAGTACATGCATGAAGGAAACTACAACATTCATATTATATAGGAAGCTATCAATGACAACTTTTTTGTTTTTTTGAAACTATAAGCTTTGTTACTTTGTTAGCTTACCACATCACAAACAATGTATGCACACAACTAAATCATTGCATGGAAATATCCATTAAAACACACCAAGAGAGGCGGCCAGCCACATATAGCATAAAAATACTTACAGTGATGGTTTCTTGAGTAAGATGAAGATGCCTTCGATGATAGTAACCTATCCCGTAAGCCGTAGCCAAAAACAAACATGTCTGCTAGTCTGTGAACCACATCAAAGAAGAGTAGTACGAACTCTTCCTCAAAGACAACATCCCTACGCAACGAAACATGCGGATGCTTCGTTGTAAAACTCTGTCCCCAATGGGGTTTTATTAATTTAAAGCCGAGCACCTCTATGCCTTTTATCTAAAAAGAAGCACGTGCACCATTGTCCCAGTGTTTGATGAGTCGTACCTAGGTTTTCACATTGGTCCAAGACGGGAAGAATGCCACAACGATGCCTTCAGATAATGCTATTGACAGACATATTGTCTGTGTATTTTACTGTAAATCGCAGTGGCCTTTATTGTTAATATGACCACTGCACGACTTTGATATGGTTATTTGTTTTAGTTTATATAGTTTTCTGTTGTTCGCAGTTGTTTAATTTGTTTTTCAATCTACTAGCCATAGCAAGGTCTTTGTTCCACAAAACACTGGAGCTGCGTACTAGCCAAACAAAGTATTGTACAAATGATCGTAATAGAAAACATCCATTATAAATACAAGATGAATTAATGATTGCACTGTTGCATACTGCAACCTAATGCCAACAAAAATCTAGAAAAATGGTAACCCTGACTTAGGTACTGAAACGAGTACTTATGAAAAGTAACAAAATAAATTTGGAGATAGCATTTCCCAGTTCCAGCAAAAGGACCAGATTCCATCATCAAAACAGTACAAGCTGGAGTACTTAAGAGTAAATAAGATTGTTGTGGATGGAGACAATAGGTAATTATTTCTTCCACACAACAAGGAGATCCTCACTCAAAAGAGCAACCCTGAAAATCTAACCGCGCGCTGCATACTTCAATCGGAGATATCATCATCAAGCTCCAGCTCAGGAAAAGAAAAATCTTGTGGAAATAATACCCGTGGAAAACCGCCATGAGGGTCCTGCTGTCTAAGCCTTTCCATCTCAAGATTCTGTAGTTTAAGCCTTTCCATCGCAAGCTGAGATTCCCCAACGTTGATGGTGTAGCTGGAGAGGAGCTGAACGATGGTGAACGGAGGACTGGCGAAAGATAGCGTGATGGGGTTCAATGAATCTATGGCTTCACAAACCCTCTCTTCTATCTCGGTCTCGATGTCATACTTGTAGATGTCCAGCGACGAATCTGTGGACTTCATGTAGTAGACGCAGTTGGCAGTGATGGGTGGGATATTACCCGTATTGACTGAAATGCACCTACGATAGCCGACGAAGACGGCATGGCCACCAATGCTCTTTACAGGATCGAACTCATCGCCCTTGTCCATCCTGAAAACTTTCAGGTGTTTCTGCAGCTTAATAATAGCCAACAATTTTCCAGCAGATTCAACCAAGAAAGCGTGGTTTGAATCTCCCATGCCCGGAATATCCGTGAACTCTGACACAGGTTTTTCGCCAAACATCTTGTGAGGATCAATGCCCAACTGCTGTATCAAACTGAAGATCTTTCTAGCCGAAGCAGCTGGGAGAGGCGCCAGCTTCCTCTTCCAACTGTCGGCGGCACAAATACCGCCGGTGACAGCTAGCCGCATCAAAATGAACGAGCTTGGGTCGCCATCCTCATCGAATTCAACACTGAAACTTCCACTGTCAGGAGTTGCCATGTACTGCTCGTAGCATATGTCCCAGAGTAAGATGAGGGTGGGTGAAGAACACTGGGGTCGTGAAGAACGGGGTCCAGAAAAAAAAGAACTCATAAGTAACTTTCCCGCACAATGACCAGAGAGAGCAGCAGCAGAGACATTCACATAGGATGGCACGGGCGCCTTGAAGCGGATCATGTGGCCGGTGAAAGGGTTAAGGACGACCGCACCATGTGGGGGCTCCTTGTCGGCGAGGACAAAGAAGCCGCCGTGGGTAGTGGCGATCACATGGTAGTTGGCGAGCAGAGGAAGATCCTTGCGGACGACACGACCGCTGACGGTGTTCACCAGGAGGCGGGCGTCGCTCTGGAAGACCTCGTCGATGATGACCCGACGGTGTGGGCGGAAGCGGAGCTCAGAGGAATCCTTGGGGTCGTCCGTGGCCGAGCGCCATTTGGGGCAAACGTCGCGGAAGTCCACGTAGCAGTCGAGGTCGTTGGTGTCCAGAAGGCAGTCGGCGATGCGGCGGACGAGCTCAGACGGGAGGGAGGACCAGTCCGCCATGGCCGGCGGGGGTGGGATGATTTCTGTTGTTTCTTCCGTCTGTTAGGAGAAATAACATGGGTACATGTCAGGTGTTTAAGTAGTCGAATGCAAATGCTTTAGGAGTTCAACGGACTGCAGACAATGCGATGCAATGCAACGCATTCCTGTCGGTTACTATTGGTGCGTGGGAATTCAATGGTTTTGGAAGTTCAATGGGCTGCAAGGCCACCATCAGGCTACGTAAGTAGCTCATGGGATATGACAACAGGCGCCGCCACTTCGTAGTACTCTCAGTCGTAGGATTGAATGACCTTTGCTCTTATTATCCTAAGAGCATCTCGAACAGAGGTTGTAAACTAGGGCAGTGCTAAAAACCATTGAACGCATTTTTATGCCCTTCAGCATACGCTGTAAAGTAGGTCGCGATGTAAATATTTTAGTGCGCCCGGCAGTTTGCGTTATCCAAAACGGTATATCTGGTGCACCGGCTAGTGCGCGCTGTAAGCTGGCACCGCGATTCTTCCCACCGCGCGAAGAAAAACGGATCTGAAATGTCTTGGCCGCTCGCCTGCCTCTCAGTGTTGTGACGTCGAGGAGGTCCGCCGGCCGCGCACGGCCTTGCCTGTCCCTCCACGCAAAGCTAAGCCAGGACAAAGTCCCCTATGCTGCCTGCGCCGCGCCGTCCGACTCTAGCTTCTGTCGTCGCCCTCACCACCGCGATCCGATCATACACGAGCCTCCTACCCCCCTCCATGGTTGGCTTCCCCCGTGCTTTCTCCTGCTGCAATCGAACTAAGGTGAGGGAGCGTGAGGCGGCGGTGCTTGATTGGTGCCTTCATTTCCCCGCGTGGTCGGGTCGGACGGACGGGATCGAATCATTCGTTCTTGCAGCTTTTCTTTGCTTATTTGTTTCTTGCTGGGATCAGTTTTGTCCTAGCGGATGGTTAATTTGTTGGTTAATTGTTGTTTGTTTTGCCGTCCCAGGAAAGGGGAGTGCGAAGGCATGGAAGGAAGGATGTATGTGAAAGAAAAGAATGGGTGCAAAGAGGAGACGACTGGCAAATTTAGTTGATTTTTTAAATTTATTTGTGACTTGTTTGATCTTGTTTGTTGTATGTATGTTGAAGAAACTTGTTTGTGGAACTCTATTTTACAGCCTCTGATGAAGGGTTGTTTTTGTTCTTATATGCTCTGTAAAATAGAGCATCTGATAAAGCTCGCGTTGGCACCTCCCGATGTTTCCGGGCCGAGCGCGCTACAAACGATTTTTACAACCCTAAATTTTAGAACCTCATGGAGATACTCTAATTTAGCGGCCGGTTTGTTTTCTTTTGTTCCTAAGTTGCATCATCTCAGCTAACTACTTGTCTTCAACGGATGCCTCAACATATTGAATTTCCTAACCCAAACTCTTATGGCAAGTACAATAATTTTTTATCAGCGGGCTATAAGAGCAGGTACAATAAAATCTAGTCAGCTAGCTATAAGAAATAAAATATTATATTTTTTTAGTTGGAGAAGGGAGATTAGGAGAGGGAAGTAAAGGGCTTGCGCGTATCCCTAGGATCTCAATTTCGCGAACATAATATAAATTGTACAACAGAAAAATTATATCATTGAAAACTAGAACATCTGAGCATTCTAATGATAAATATATATAAATATATATATATATATATATATATATATATTGTATTATACATCTTGTACTATCATTTTTAAATTTAAGACCTAGGAATACGCGCAAAGACTATGAACCGGACGAAGGGAGTAGTACTAAACTTTTATAGCTCACTATTGCATATGCTTACTATAGGTTGACTATTGACGACGTGAAAAACTGCTATAGCCGGCAGCCCGCAGCCGGCAACCGGCTATACCGTTGTTCTTGCTCCAAGAATTAAAATAACACATTTTTGTTTAGTTGGAGGAGATATAAGAGGTAAGAGAAAATAAGTGGGCTCTTATAAAAAAGCTAGCTCTAGCACGTGCTTCTAGATAATTTGTGAGGGTGAAAAGTATATTATGCATTGACAAAATAGTATATTTTTAAATCTAACTACTACTCCCTCCATACAATTGAGATACAGAGTATATTTCAAAATTTATATAATCATAGAGCTGGGATATTTCTAATGGTATAATTTTGGTGGTGTACAATTGATATTATGTTCGCGAAACTGAGAACCTAGCGGTACGCGCAAGTCTTATAAACTGGAATGAAGATAGTACATGTTAGCTCTAATGACATAATAATTACTTATAGCGGGCAGTTGGCTACTATAATATTGAACTTGCTCTTACCAAATAGTACCTCCGTTTCAGTTTAACATGCATCCACATAATTTAAGAAATTGTTTTACCATTATTTTGGTCAATAAAATATGAAATATGTGTCACAAAAATTATATCATTAGAAAGCTTTTTTGTATATGAATCTAATTATATAGATTTTGTAGATATAAAATTTATATTTTGTTGACCAAATTAATGGTCAAAGTTTATCTCAAACGATGTGCGTGCCCGTTAAACTGAGATGGAGGGAGTATTTGCTTCGTATTCAATAAAGATTGAATAATGTATGGATTCTGCGGCCAGTTACATGTGCTGAGATTTTCATTGGCATTAAAATGAGGTAAATGATTAAGGCTTATATTCGGGAAGATAACTACCCGTAACAGGTTCTAATTTGTTATGTAGTTTTTTTTAAGTTTCTTCTAATCAAGTACACTAAGTTACAGTTATGCTAATACCGAAAATTAAAGTACACACTGAAAACCGAATTACACCAAAAAAAATACAAATTTGGTGACACCAAAGTGCACCAAAGTATAAGTGTACTAAGAATGAAAGTTGACGTGGGCATTACCCTTCGGGTAACCAGTATTGCCCTATCTGGTATTGGCAAGTTGGAAGCCCATGAAGCTACCAGAAGGCGAGATGGGCCACTAGGTCGGTGCATCAGAAGATTCCTTGACGGGCAAGATCAGGAAGCGAACGAATAAGGAAAGATTGGATCTAAACTACTGTAAACCTAGTCGTCCTCGGTAGACCCTGAGACCTGGCCTCCTATATAAAGGCAGAGAGGGGCTGCCGAGGGACACAATCAATCTTAGCAACAATAGCCAGCAAAAGCTTAGAACTAGGTTACCCTAGCAATTAGCATCTCGACGAGATCACAGCCGAATTATTCGGCACCCCATTGTAACATGTTTTCATCATAATCAAAGAACAGACAGGCAGGACGTAAGGGTTTTACCTCATCGAGTGCCCCGAAGCTGGGTAAATCGTTCTCCCCGCTTGTCTGTGTACCGATGTCTCGTGTCAGCTCGCAGGATTCCATCAACCCTAAGCCCCTATCGGAGGGCATTGCCGAGGAGCACCCTCGACAATTGGCGCCGTCTGTGGGAACCCCGTTGCACAAGGCACATCGGCAGATCCGATCATGACATCGGCAGCCTCATCGGCAAACTCGCCGGCAACTTCGCCAGCAACTTCATCAGCAACCTCGTCGACACCGTCGTCGCCCATCCTGGGAAGCCCGATTCGATTCGGCTCCTACGAGTTTACTCCGCACAGCGATTCCTCCCGTTCAAGCTTTTCGGGTCTACAAGGGAACATGGAGATGACCTTCGGCAGCGTCCACTACAACGTCAATACAGAAGGAATCCTTCAACTGCTGGAATCCCCCACTTCCGGATCGACAAGTTCGAACGCATCATCTTCAGTCGATCTGTCGGCTGGCCTAACGGAATCGACGTGTTCCCCTATACCATCGGCTCCTCGCTCGACGTCCTCTATGTCAGTAGGGTCGGACGATTCCTCGTCTTCGAAGCTGACCTCGTATTATTGCTTGAACTGCGACACCAGGCACGGACTGGGATCTACCGACACGCCGTTCATCTGCAACGCCCAGTATTCATCGGGAGAAGATAGTATCGACAGCACCATCCAGCGAACCACCCAAAGGACGGCACGCCATCAGGTCTATGTCGCCAACAACACGGGGAACACAAGGCGCAGAGGAGACGAGGACCATACCCCCCGCTCCAGCAGAAGGGCAAGTTTTGAGGACAGCGCCAGCAACCGAGATAGCGATTACACCATCGCGGATGAGGAGTGGGCGGCAGCGAGGGCAGCAGTACTCAACAACACACCGCTCCCCGCAGGGACTTCGGTCGGAACCCTCAATGCTTACCGCTCCATACTGGAGAAAAACCGAGAGCACTTGTCGAAAGAACAAGCCACCCTCGAGAGGCGCCTATCTGCGGCAGACCGATCCAGCGAAAGGCGAAGGGGTTCGCAAGGAAGCGCCTCCCGAAACACTCAAGGAGCGGGTAAGCACCGGTCAAGGATGTCCAGGCTTTCGGAAGATGACGCCAGAGAGATAACATCGAATCTGACTAAATCCTTTATGACCACGGATACCGCGGGCATGCCACGGCCGAAAACCGTTGCAGCAGCAACGGCCAACCTCGCCGCTTACCTCATCAACCAGCGCCCCGAAGGATCTATGGCTCAAGCTCACCGAGGCGCTCTCGAAAGTCTCGCGATATTAGGAAACAACCTGGTCCCGCAAAAGGAAAAAACTATGGTCCAAGGCAGTGGGTCAAAACATCATGCGAGAGATGCTCGGGACGAGATCACCCGAGCAGATCGACAGCAAGGCGCCGACGCGCCACCAGGAAAGACGACGATAGCGATTCTTCGGATGAAGACCAGGAGTACGACGGCGAGCTGGGGGAGCCGACTGTCTGTTACAAGATACGCGAAGCAATGCCGCCAAAAAGTTTAAGCCTACCCCTACCGACGCAAGTACGATGGGCAGCAAGAACCAAGATCTTGGATAGATGACTACCTGCAGACAGGATCTTGCACAAAGGAAACCAGATAGCGGCAATGCAATGCTTACAACTCTACTTGAAGGACTCAGCACGGGCCTGGCTACGGGGGCTGCCGAAAGGTTCTGTCAAATCATGGGACGACCTAGTAGACGCCTTCGTCGCCAACTTCCAAGCAACATACAAGAGGCCCGTCGGAATCGAAGAGCTACGAGTTGCCGGCAGAAGCAGAAGGAGTCGATGCGTTCGTATATCGGGAGATTCACAAAGCTCTTGAATGATGCTGAAGACGTATCTGACAGAGCAATCGACGCCTTGACGGCGTCAACGGGAAAGTTACATAGAAGAACTCGGGCGCAAAAAGCCAAAAACCATAACCAAGTTAATGGAAATTGCCAACAGCTGGGCCGATGGCGAAGACAACGTACGAAGGCCACGGCAGCGCAGTGATGATGAAGACGATGACCAGCCGAAGCACGACTCGGGTAGCCGAAGGGATCGACACAAGAGGAGGAAAAACCGCAACTACGATGATAACAATCTGGTAGCAGCAGGGTATGCCGATCGGCAGGACGACAGAGACGACAGGCACGATGGTAACCGGAACAACTCTGGGAACCGTGGTAACTATAAACCACGGCAGCAGAGGACTCCCGAACTACCCTACGCTGAACAGGTCAACGCCCCTTGTTACCTGCATTTGTATGTCGATTCCAAAGACGGCAAAACGAAGTCGAGTCACCTGCTCAGGGACTGTCGGCAGTTCCTTGACATGCACAAACTCATCCAGCAGTCAGGCCAACAACAGCTACCACCACCGCTGATGACCCACAAGTATAGGGGATCGCAACAGTCTTCGAGTGAAGTAAAACCCAATTTATTGATTCGACACAAGGGGAGACAAAGAATACTTGAAAGCCTTAACAGCGGAGTTGTCAATTCAGCTGCACCTGGAAACAGACTTGCTCGCAAGAGTTTATCAGTAGTAACAGTTTTATAGCAGCAGTAGTGAAATAACAGCAGCAGAGTAACAAGATGTAGTGATTTAGTAAAGTAGCAGGATTAAAATACTGTAGGCAGGATGATGAACGGCGTTGCATGGATGAGAGAAACTCATGTAACAGTCAAAGCAGGGCATTTGCAGATAATAATAAAACGGTATCCAAGTACTAATCAATCAATAGGCATGTGTTCCAATTATAGTCGTACGTGCTCGCAATGAGAAACTTGCACAACATCTTTTGTCCTACCAGCCGGTGGCAGCCGGGCCTCTAGGGAAACTACTGGATATTAAGGTACTCCTTTTAATAGAGTACCGGAGCAAAGCATTAACACTCCGTGAACACATGTGATCCTCACATCACTACCATCCCCTCCGGTTGTCCCAATTTCTGTCACTTCGGGGCCATTGGTTCCGGACAGCGACATGTGTATACAACTTGCAGGTAAGACCATAAACAATGAATATCTTCATGAATCAATAACATGTTCAGATCTGAGATCATGGCACTCGGGCCCTAGTGACAAGCATTAAGCATAACAAGTTGCAACAATATCATAAAAGTAACATCTACGGATACTAGGCACTATGCCCTAACAATCTTATGACTATTACATGACCAATCATCCAATCCCTACCATCCCCTTCAGCCTACAGCGGGGAATTACTCACACATGGATGGGGGAAACATGGCTGGTCGATGGAGAGGCGTTGGCGGTGATGATGGCGATGATCTCCTCCAATTCCCCGTCCCGGCGGAGTGCCAGAACGGAGACTTCTGACTCCCGAGACGGAGTTTCGCGATGTGGCGGCGTTCTGGAGGGTTTCTGGCGACTTCGACTTCTCCCGTGCGTTTTTAGGTCGAGGCCAATAAGTAGTCCGAAGGAGGGCGTCGGAGGCCGACCGAGGGGCCACCCGCGCGGGCCCCCTAGGCCGCGCCGCCTTATGGTGTGGGGCCCTCGGCCTCCACCTTCTTGCCCTTCTGGCTCCGTCGTATTCTGGGAAAATAGGGCCTTCGCATAAATTCCGAGGATTTTCCCGAAAGTTGGATTTCTGCACAAAAACGAGACACCAGAGTAATTCTGCTGAAAACAGCGTTAGTCCGTGTTAGTTGTATCCAAAATACACAAATTAGAGGCAAAACAATAGCAAAAGTGTTCGGGAAAGTAGATACGTTTTGGACGTATCAACTCCCCAAGCTTAGCTTATTGCTTGTCCTCAAGCAATTCAGTTAACAACTGAGCGATAAAAGATCTTTCACGAACACTTTTGTTCATATGATGTAGATATTCTCATGATATGGCAAGTACTTAAGCAATTCATAATAAGATACATGCAAATAAAATCATCTAATAGCTATATCAATCATGGGAAAGGTACCAATAAATCAATAATAAGCATCATGAATCATGTCTATTAGCAAGATTGCAATGTTCATAAAAGGATATGATAAAGTGGTATCTCGCTTGCCTGTATTTGATTGGCAAAACATAAATGCGCGGGCACCTCTAGAGTTCATAGAAAGACTAGAATTGTCAAAGAAAAAAGCATCAAAGTTATACCACAATCAATCATATTTTGGGACAAGCATATTATACTAAGAATGACATTGTGCTCTCAAGAAAGTGCTCAAAGAAATAATGGAGACACAACATAAAGTAAAAGATTGACCCTTCGCAGAGGGAAGCAGGGATTAACATGTGCTAGAGCTTTTCATTTTTATAAAGACAGAAGTAAAATGGTTTTGAGAGGTGTTTGTTTTTGTCAACGAATGGTAATGGGTACTCTAACTACCTTATCAACCAGACTTTCAAGAGCGGCTCCCATGAAGGACGTTATTTCTACCACCGTGGTAGATCATCCCTCTTCTCTTTTGTTTACACATGTATTTTAGTGGTGTGGCACTCCTTCCAACCTTTCTTTCACAAACCATGGCTAACCGATTCCATCGGGTGCCTGCCAACAATCTCATACCATGAAGGAGTGCCTTTTTATTTTATTTTTATTATGATGACACTCCTCCCCACCTTTGCTTTCTCAAGCCATGGCTAACCGAATCCTTCGGGTGCCGTCCCAACACATACCATGGAGGAGTGTCTATTTGCAAAATTAAGTTGCTTACCGATGAATCAGAGCAACACATGTGAAGAGAATTATTAATGAAGTTAATTAATTGGGGCTGGGAACCCCTTTGCCAGCTCTTTTTGCAAAATTATTGGATAAGCGGATGAAGCCACTAGTCCATTGGTGAAAGTCCGTCCGGAGCAAATGATAAGATTGAAAGATAAACACCACATACTTCCTCATGAGCTATAAAACATTAACACAAATTGAGAAGCATTTTGAAAGTTTAAAGGTAGCACATGAGAATTTACTTGGAATGGTTTGAAATGCCATGCATAGGTATTTATGGTGGACACTATGGAATAACTTGGTTTTCATGGTTTGGAAGCACGAGCAGCGTTCCCGCTCAGTACAAGTGAAGGCTAGCAATAGACTGGGAAGCGACAATCAAGAGAGCAGTAACTGTCATAATCATGCTTGCGGCAAAATAAATTAACTGAGGCATAAAAGTGATACAAGAACTCTGAAACAATGTAAATCATTGAGGCTTAATTGACTTTTGTTCAGTCATATGCATGCGTGAGCATGTGCCAAGTCGATTCAAGTGAATTATTCAGAGGAGGATACCACAATGTCATATCTATGTATGAATAAAGCAATGCAAGCAAATATTTATGACATGCTACTCATATTAATAAATTGGAGCTAATCATGAGAGATCATGAACTACTAAACTTTCTTAATTGACATATACCTCATATGAACCAACTAAGCATGCTCACATGGATGACAAAAATGAAAACAAATAGAGTTCATACCAGCCTCTCACCACAATCAGATTGTCGTAGATCGTCATTATTGCCTTTTCACTTGTGTAGCTTGGATAATATGAAATGAAAACCACTCTCCAGCCACCGAAGACCATTGAACTCATAATGAACTTTACAAACCAAAGAAGAACAGCAAATATTTTTGGTGTTTTCGAATTTGAGAACAAGAACAAAAGGAAACAAGCAAACAAAGCAAAATCTTTTTGGGTTTTCTTATAACAAACTAGCAACAGAAAATAAAGCGAAACAAATGCAAGAAACCAAGATAAACAAATGGTGAAGAGAAACAACAGAAATATTTTTGGTCTTTTTGTGTTTTAGGAAAGAAACAAAGAAAAAACAAGAGAATGAAAACTAGAAGAAACACAGAAAAGCGAGATGGCAGAAATCTGCCAAAACCTGACAGCAGTACAGAAATCGAAATTAACAAAAATCTTCCGTTGCTCAGACCAAAAAGTGTTCAACTAATGAAAGTTAGATAACAACCTGGGGCACATGCTCAAAAATTGGCAACTCAAAATAACGTTCTGGCTGTGCGTACGAATTTTTTGGTAACAGCCCAGAATCTGTTTTTGGACAGCACTTCCCCAAATATCATCTCCTCTCATTAGAAAACCACTCTAGAGACTAAACAAGTATGTACAAGTATCCAGCAACCATAATATGCAAAGAATGAGTGATGCCGGTATACCTCCCCCCAAGCTTAGGCTTTTGGCCTAAGTGGAGTTCATTCCCAACGAGGGTCGGAGTTCCACGCCGGTGGGTCATACATGGAGTGATAATAAGGCCCCTGCGCGGAAGAATATCGTGGAGGTTCCACATGCCCATGATGTTGATGTGAGGAGCTTGCTGCATCGGATGAAGAGTCGGGGTGCTCCTCGACCTCCGTGTCGTCTCTTGCATGTTGACCTCCTCTCTCTATGCGTGCATCCAGTGCACCTTCTGTGACCGACCAATCTCCCCTGGAATCAAGGTTAGACAGAACAGGCGCAGGCAATCTTACTAGTTTCTCAGTTTTCTTAGTTATTCTCCAAACTTTCTTATAAAATATCATCTTGTAATACAGGTTACCCAAGTTGGAGGAATCAGAAACAAATTCATGTTTAATCATAGAGGCTATGTCAAGTTTTTCTATGGGGAATGGAATATCAAAATGATGAGGTTCTACATTATGAAAAGCTAGTAAACGAGAGGCGATGAGACCTCCACAAATTCCACCTTTCTCACGGTTAGTAGCAAGTCTATAAGCTATCAATGCCCCCAAATTATAAGTCTTACTACCTTGAAGTGCCGCAGCTAGAAAAGCTAAATCAGGGATAGAAAGTTTACCACCAATCTTTTTAGCAAGAACGCACTTAGTAATAAAATAGGCAAAGTAGCGGATAGCCGGGAGCTGAATGCTAGTGATTTTACCACTATCCTCTGAGAAACTCCTTCCATAGCAAATCATCTTGAAGAGGTCCAGGAGTTCTTGCGGCGATTCCCTTATCTTCTCGCATGACCCCCATTGCGGTACTCTAATTGCTGCACAAAAAACACTAAATGGCAAGTTGACAGCTTTATTGTAAATTTTATACTGGACCGTGGGGTTAGATCGCGACCAATTGAACTTGAAGTCCTGCACAAAAGACATAGTTAATTTTGCATATTGTCTTGGCTCTCCTTCAACAAAGCCACTCAGCCCTGCACGAGAGATTAGAGTTTGAACATCTTGTAAAATCCCCGCACTTCTCATAAAGTCCACGCATGGGTAGTAAGAGGGGTATACTCCCTCTTCACGATTGACTCTCGTAACTTGCTGGACTTCCAATTCCTGCTGGTTCAAGTGATATCTACTCCACTCCATTTTCTGAAATTTCAACAAACAATATAAAACTTGATTTGGTGACATATAATTGAAGGAAACCACTATAGGAACTTACTAGAGTACTAAACATGCATCAAAACTAGTTTCTACCAATTAGAACAAGCATGCAAGCTCACTAAACATGTTACCTACAGCAGCAAAATATTCAAGATATACTCAACCAAACAAAATTCTACTTGGATGGGTGGAGGAGTCACATACCGAAGAGCAAATGTGCCAAATTTCAGACAGAAATCTGAGCTGAGCAAAGAGATCGAGAAATCTGGAGCTCTGGAGCAAAAACGCGAGTGAGAGGAACTTGGTACGAGTTTTTTCGGGAGAGAGAAGGTGCTGGGAGAAAGAGATGGCTGACAAAGGATTAACTTGTCAATGCCTACAGATTGTAGACTAGGGTTTTGCTAGAAGTAGAGGGCAAGTAGATCTCGAAGGTTTAGGCGAAAAGTACTCGGCGATTATGAAAACTAGGGTTATGTTGACAGTAAATTCGATCCTTTCTTTGTCCCTCGACTCCCCCTTATATAGGAGGTGGAACCGAGGGTTTCGTATTGTACAAGTTACAGAGTCCGGGACGGTTTCTAACTCGTCCCGCCAGATTACAAAATATACTTTCTATTACAACTCTAGCTTTCCTTAATACATCTTGGGCTCCCGAATCTTCTTATTCTTCGGATAGTGGGCCTTCAGTAAATCCCGGGTACCATCTATGGCAGGCCCATTTGGGGTGCCTATGTCAGTAGCCCCCGAGATTTTGCTTGAATCGCAGAGTCAGGGAAAATCTCTCCCGTTTATTTTTGTTCGAGAACTGTTATTTATACTCCACATAAAATTTTATGTTGTACAGGGATAATGGTAGTTGGGGCTAGTTCATCTGACGGATCAGGTACTAGTTAACTGCTCTAGTGGCAATCCGCAAAACCTACTTCAAAATCACGTCCCTGGACATGATCTCGGGATACTGGTGTAAACTTCGACAGGTGCCGCTTAAGGTCTTACCATTCGTCAAGTCCCAGTCAAGTTTATCGGGTACCTAACGCGTCCGTTAGGATTTTTCTTCGTATCCTGATACGGATAAAAGTAGCAGCGCAGTCTTTGGCATGCCACGCCCAGCGGATCTGGGGTCTTACCTTCGCAAATTTGCGGCATTCAGAAATTGATCGCAACTTTGGCGTTCGAGAATATATTGTCGAGTGCTTTTCGCCTTTGGAATAGCACATTTTATTGAGTCATATCAGATGACTTTATTTTGTCTTCCCGATGGGAGTATATGTAGAGTTATTTGTGTAACTCGAAATATACTCACTTCTTTTTCTCTATTTCTGATCAAATTCATCGGGCACGCGAACAGCGTTCCCGATGGGAGTAGCCCCGAGGCTACAGCCAAGAACTTGTGCTTGGGTGTAGGCTCCACAGATTAGCATCCTTTGCCGCTATATTTATAATCCTTCTCGATATTTTTATATTTATCGGGTGCGCGACCAGCGCTCCCGATGGGAGTAGCCCCCGAGGCTATGAACAAATTCTTGGATTTGGTCATAGGCTCTCGCCATTTCTATATTGTCATATTCGAAATTTTCTATTTTTCCAAAGTAGCCCCCGAGCATTTGGGCAAAAACTTGTATTTGATTAAAAGCTCCAAGAGTATTCGAATATTTAACCCTGTCGCCATTCTCTTTTTATTTTTCTTGTCGACATATTTTCCCTTGTCGAATTCTCTTCATCTCTGTCAATAATTGGGATTTTATTTCTGCCTTGTGGGTCCACTATTCCCACCATGTTGACACGTCGTGCAAGTGGGGGACACACGTCCTCCGCTTTTCCTGGCGCACGTTCTGTAACCTCGTCAATGTTGAAATACTAATTTGCCCTCGTTGCCACGTGGTAATCATCTCCTGCATTCTTTCTTCATCCAACGGTTCCGTCGCTTCACCGCACCTCTATATAAGATCTCCTTCTTCTTCCTCGAGCACTTCCGCTCGCGCCGTTCTCTGCTCTCCTCTGCAAAATCTTCCCTTGCGCTCCACTGCTGCCAAAGCTCTTCTCTTCACTGCTGCTCGCCATTGCCGTTGTTGATGCCACCGCGTCGCTTAACCAGGCACAGCACTCCTGATTCTTCCATGGCCGCCGCAGATCTAGGAACTGCGGAGTGGGAGAGGTCCAAGATCACAAACCAAGACCTGAACCTCCTGAAGAAACTGGGAATCACCGCGAAGCCCAAAGCGGTTTGCTTCCCCAGTGAAGAAAGCTACCCAGCCCCTCCAATGGGGTACCGGGTAAGTTTTGTCGACCATCTCATCCGTGGTTTATCCACCCCCATCCATCCTTTCCTCCGTGGATTACTCTATGTCTACGGTCTCCAGCTTCACCACCTCACGCCAAACTCAATCCTCCACATTTCTATTTTCATCACGCTTTGTGAAGCCTTCCTTGGCGTCTCACCCAATTGGGCGCTTTGGAAGCGCATTTTCTTCTGTCGCCGCAATGGCTCTCCCAATGTCGCCTATAATATAGGCGGCGTTGTTATTTCTATTCGCTCCACTGCTGATTACTTCGACGTCAAGCTCCCTGACTCCGTTCAAGGTTGGCGCAAGAGGTGGCTATACATTCGCGAAGAAAATGATGGCTGCCTCGAGGATAATATTCCTCCTTTTGACGGTGCCGAGAAAATTCTTCGTCGCCGTTCCTGGGATGCAGAAGCTACCGAGGAAGAAAAAACTTCGACTGAATCCCTGATGGCTCGCATCCATGAGTTGCAAAATACTCGCGGCAAAGAATTGTCAGGTATCCAGATTATAGTGTATTTCCTTAAGAGTAGAGTTCAGCCTCTTCAAGCTCGCAAATTCCCTCTCTGGAAATATACTGGCAACGAAGACGTGGACCGGCTGTCGGTGGATTTGGAAGTCAAGGACCTGGAGAGGCTTGTCCGAAAAATCACGTCCCTCAGCAAAAAAGATGCCATCCCTTCTTCTTGTCGCGTAAAACCATACAGCGCCACCCATGCGCTTCCTAAGGTAATCATTGTCGCGCAATTTTTTTACTGCCTTTGCTTTTTTGCATTGTTTGCTCCGTTCTGATATCCTTCCCTCTTTTTGGACAGAATCATCCAAATCTTGTTTCACTTCCTCCTCTTCCTGAAGGTGGGGAAGTCGAAGAAAGGACCGTTATCTCTAATGATAACCAAGAGGCCTCCTCTTTTGTGAATGAACCCGCAGATTCTCGAAAATCTGCGGGATCTGCTGAAAAAGATGCTGCTTCTGAAGACACTACATCGGCCCAATCTCCTCCTCCTGCTGATTCTCCAAAGAACAAAAGGAAGAGGGGTGATGTCGAAGATTCCGGGACTTCTAAACCCGAAGAAGCTGCTCCTTTACCGCAAAAGGCAGCTTACGACCCATATCTTGCGAGTATCATCAGTTCGTAAGTTCCCTCTTTTATTTTCCTATTCGAAGAATTTTTGCTTGCCTTGCTTTTTATACTGCCACCCTTTTGCAATAGTGATGATGACGAGGAAACGCCAGCTTTGGATGTGGCTGCTCGAACGAGTATGTCACATACCCTAGTTATTTCAGAGCCACGAGTTGAAGGAGAGGAATCCTCGCCTCCTCAACAAAACATCGGCGCTTCTACTCCTCCTTCGAGCCCCCGAGCCCCTTCACCGAAAAGGGCAAGGACGGAGATTGTCTCGGAGCCTACTCTCCAATTGAGTAGCTCTTCGAACCTTCTCATGGAAGATGTAAGTTCTTTACTTTTTTGTTAGTGTCTATGTTTTCTCTGTTTGCTTCTGTGTATCACCATATTTTTCTCATACCCCCATTTTCTCTTTGTTTTCTCTTTTTGGTTAACAGCCTGTGATCAAGGATCTTCTTCGCATCGGTGCCCAATTTGTTGGGTACCGTGAATATGCGAATAAAGCTGAAGGTAATGATCTGCTCCTTCTTTTTGCCTCTGTTCTTTTGTTCCTTCTTTGTTGTCGAGATTTGTAACTATATTTATCTTCCATTGTAGAAAAACTGGCGGAAGCCAATGATCGTGCCAATACACTTGCTCAGCAATTAGAGCAAAGTGAAAAGGCTCGCAAAAAGGCTGAGTCAGATGCTATTGATGCACGAGCAGAGGCTGATAAAGCCAAGGCTGACGCTGCTGGTGTCGAAGACCTTAGAAAGAGGCTTCACACCGCTGAAACTTCCCTGAGCGATCACATAGCCGCCCAATCTGCTCGCGAGGAGGCGATCCGTAAGCGTTTAACGACGCAGAGTCGCCGCTTCGTAGGTAAGTACCACTCATTATTCTCTTGTATTTTCTTCTCTGCACTCGTTTGTTGCTCAATTTTTTCTTTCTTGACAGCTAGAACAGCTCAAGAATTTCAACTTGATGAACCCGCCAATGATTCTCTTCTTGACGCCCTTTCACTCCTTGAAGTTCATGGATCAGAGGCACGCGGAGGCATTGATCAAGCTAAAGCGGGGTTGTCGCGGCTTTTTCCTTACTTCTTCCCAAAGAAAGAGGAACCCGCAACTTTCCTTGACCTCGCCAAGTGTTTCAATCCATCTGAAGATCTTGGGTTAAGGGTGCGCCATGAGAATATGAAGATTGCCGTGGAAAATACTGTCGCCTTGGTTGCTGATAGCCAACAATCTATCGACTGGTCGAAAGTTGGCGACACTGATCAGATAGAACAGTCAAGGTGGAGGTCTTTGATCAAGGCAGCTAAGCCCAACACGAGGAAAATCCTGGCTTATATCGGGATCAAGCCATCTTCGACTCCTAGCTCATCAAAGCCGGAGGTCTAGTTGAATGCCTCTGCTTTTTCTTTTTTAGCATTCCTCTTTCTTTTGGCTTTGTCGCCATAGTGTTATTGGCGAGAACTATTTCAGTATCCCTCTAGAAGGTCCTTCTTTTGTAATAGACATGTATATATTATGGAGATGAATGAAAATCTATCTTTGCTCAGTGATTGATGTCGAAATATTTCTTTTTCCAGTTAATTTTTGACAATTATACGCCAGCTCCTGGTTCTTCCAATATCTTGCCTTCTCCCCCAAGGAGAACTCCTGCTGATGCTTCGTCTGCCGAGGATTCCTTGTCGCAAGAATTGGACGAACTTCGACACCAACTTCAGTTCGTGAAGAAGCAATCACTTGTGCTAATGGAGAAGGCTCGTAAGTCATCTGAAGCCGAGGAAATTGCACTCCAACAAGCACAAACTGCCATTGCTGAAAAGGACTCTGCTGTTGCTGAAGCTGACGCGGCTGCATCTCGAGAAAATTCTATGCTGCAGCTGCTAACAGATGCTAGTTTGGATATGGCGGGTAAGTTTCATTGTCCTTATCTCGCTTCTTCGTTTTCCTTTGCTGCTTGCCTCCTCATTGCCCACTGAATTGTTTTATGAAACCATAGGTGCTTTTTTGGATCCTATAACTGAAGATGAACGTGTCGAGGCTCGTTCCAATGTTCTCCTTCGGCTTGCACATGAGCACGGATCGACTTTTTGGGGTACACCTGAGCGGACCCGCCAAATCGTGAGATTTCAAGATCGTGCACTTCAGGTTCGCGAATATCTTGACTTCTGTACAAGAACTTTGTCTCTGGTGTATGGTACCATGTTTCCTCGCAATAAGATGCCAGAAACCCTTCCTGCATTGATGGACAAATTTCGAGATGCTCCTCGCATCCACGGCTTTGTACGAGCTCAACTAGCTGCTGGTGCAAGGTTTGCGATGATTATGATAAAGATTTGCTACCCGAAGTTAGATGTAGGGCAAATTGTCCCAAAGTGCCTGGAGAAGATGTCGAAGAGGAAGAGGAACTTCGGCAAATATGATGACATAGTTACTCCTGTTGCTGAAGATATGATGGATGAACTTCTTCGGATGGATTCCGAATTCTTCGTGAAGGGTAGCTATGCTGAGCATAGTACTCGCGCTAAATAACGAGCGCTTAACCATAGATAATATATTGGGAAATCCTTGACATTTATTCCGAACTTTGTATCCTGTATAGACGAGCTATATTGTAAAGTCATTGTATTTTATTTTTATCGCCAAGCCCCGGGCGTTTTGATTGCAATAACTTGTGTATTATAATGCGAGGTTGTCCCAAAGCAAGATAATATACATTGTGTACTATTTTGTACGGGTGTAAGCCCCCGAGCTTTTGTTTGATCACTATTTTGTCGATATCTCTTTTTATTTTGGCGAGGTATTTTTACCACGCCGGGTGCTTCTTTTGCATTTGTCGATACTGTGTTTATATATATATTGTATCATGTAGGGGAAGACCCCTGATCTTGTCGAGAAAAAGATATATAATTCCACTATCTTTATTATATTGCAGCACCACGAGCCCGCCTCATTAAAAACCTTTCCCGCCCCACTCGGTGCCCCGAAAAAGGAAAAGAGTGCGTCTGAAAACTCGTGGGCGTTTCAGTACATTGAAGCTTTACAAAGGACTATATTTTCGACACCTAGGCGTAGAAACGCCTGAGCTGTGCCACATTCCAGGGATTTGGCTCGTCAATCCCTGTCTTCTTGTCTTTGATTCTGTATGCTCCTCCTTCGATTACTTCTGTGACGATGTAGGGTCCAAGCCATGGTGATTCGAGTTTTTCGTGACTTTTTTGGTTGAGCCGCAGAACTAGGTCACCAACTTGAAAAGACCTTGGCCGCAATCGTCGACTGTGATAGTTTTTCAGGTCCTGCTGATATTTGGCGACTCTTGACAGACTTCGTCTCGAGCTTCATCGAGTGCATCGACATCATCCTCCAAAGCTTTTCTCGATGTTTCTTCGTCATATTCTGTGACTCTCGGAGAATCGTGCTCTATTTCTATCGGCAGGACTGCTTCGGCGCCAGAAAGAACGGTGTTTCCTGTGTCGCCGTATTTGGTGTTGTTCGGATACTCCACAACACACTTTGTAACTCCTCCGGCCAAGTATGCCGGGCTTTTTCCAATGGTCCTAGCAGGCGTTTCTTGATGCCATTGCAGATGATGCCATTGGCCTTCTCGACTTGTCCATTGGTCTGAGGGTGTGCAACAGACGCAAAACTTAATTTAATGCCCACTTCTGCGCAGTATGCTTTGAACTCCTTGGACGTGAAATTGCTGCCGTTGTCTGTCACAATACTGTGAGGAACTCCAAATCTGAAGACAATGCTTTTCACGAACTTAATCGCTGACGCGCCGTCCGGTGAATTTATCGGCTTTGCTTCGATCCATTTTGTAAACTTGTCGACAGCAACAAGCATATACTCATAACCTCCTGGCGAAGCTTTGTGTAATTTACCTACCATGTCGAGACCCCATTGAGCGAAAGGCCAAGACAGTGGAATTGGCATAAGTTCTGCGGCAGGAGAGTGAGGTCTTGCCGCAAATCTTTGGCACGCATCGCAAGTTCGCACTATTTCCTTCGCATCCTCGATTGCTGTTAGCCAATAAAATCCTGCTCTGAAAACCTTATAGCTCTGCTACTCGCGTGGTGCCCACATATTCCTTCATGCACGTCCTTTAGGATGATCCTTCCTTCTTCGGGTGTAACACACCGTTGTAGCACACCCGAGATACTGCGTTTGTACAGCTCCCCTTTTACCACAGTGAAAGCTTTTGATCGCCTAATTATTCGCCTTGCTTCGACTGGATCATCGGGTATGACTTTCCTTAGGATGTATGATATGTAGGCCTGCATCCATGGAACTTGTACCATCATGACTAGTTCTTGCTCTTCTTCTTCTTCTTCTGCTGTGCCCTTGGTGTCAGTCGATGTTTTCTCTTTCTTCTCCTTTTTTGTTTTTGCTGGCTTTGTTGATCTCTCGCTGATCTCTTCCCAGAACACACCTGGAGGGATTGCGAGGCATTGTGACCCGATGTTTGCGAGAACGTCGGCTTCATCGTTGCTCATCCTGCTGATGTGGTTTACTTCACATCCATCGAATAGCTTCTCTAGCTCATTGTACACCTCCTTGTATGCTATCATACTTTCGTTGACTGCATCGCATTGGTTCATGACTTGCTGTGCTACCAACGTGAGTCGAAAATTTGGTCGGGTTGCACCGCAAGCTTTTGCCATCTTCATCCCATGTATGAGAGCTTCATATTCTGCTTCATTGTTAGATGCGTTTGGGAACGTCATCCGCAGAACATACTTCAACTTGTCGCCTTCAGGTGAAACTAATATCACGCCTGCTCCGGCACCTTCCAATCTCTTGGACCCGTCGAAGTTCATAGTCCAAGTCCTCGATAAATCTGGGGGTCCCGTGTTTTGTAGCTCCATCCACTCTGCAATGAAATCTGGTAAGACCTGCGACTTTATTGCTTTTCTTTTTTCATACGTGATGTCCCGAGGGGAAAGTTCTATTCCCCAAAGGGAGACACGACCCGTAGCCTCTGGATTGTTCAATATATTTGATAAGGGAGCTTCATTGACCACTATTATCGGGTGAGCCGAAAAATAGTGCCGCAATTTTCTTGCTGTCGTGAATACTCCATATGCTAGCTTTTGATATTGCGGGTACCGGTGACAGTACTTCGCTGATGAAATATACTGGCCTTTGAACTCCATGAAGCTTACCTTCTTCTTCCCTTTCCACCACTAAGGCCGTGCTGACCACCTGAGGTGTAGCTGCAATGTACAAGAGGAGAGGTTCTTTTTCTTTTGGCGCCACCAATATTGGCGGTGTCGAAATTGCTCGCTTGAGATTCTCGAAAGCTCTGTCTGCTTCCTCGTTCCATTGAAATTTTTCTCCTTGCTTGATCAACGCATAAAACGGCAGGCCTTTTCTCCTAGCCTCGCGACGAATCTGCTTAAAGCTGCGACTCGCCCGTTAATCGTTGTATTTCCTTCAACTTTGTTGGCTTTCTCATAGTGACGATGGCCTGTATTTTTTCGGGATTAGCTTCAATCCCCCTTGCTGATACTAAGAACCCGAGAAGTTCTCCTGCTGGTACTCCAAAAGAGCACTTTGTCGGGTTCAGCTTGAGGCAGAACTTGTCGAGGTTGTCGAAGGTTTCCTTCAAATCTTCAATCAGCGTTGACCCTTTCTTTGATGTTATTACGACATCGTCGATGTAGACTTGTACATTTTTCCCGATCTGTGTTGCTAGGCACTTCTGCATCATCCGCTGATATGTTGCTCCCGCGTTTTCAGACCAAAGGGCATTGTTTTGTAACAAAACACGCCATAAGGTGTAATGAACGCTGTTTTGGCTTCATCTTCTTCTTTTAATCTGATCTGGTTATAACCAGAATATGCGTCCAGGAAGGAAAGACGTCACATCCTGCCGTGGAGTCGATGATTTGATCGATCCTTGGGAGGGAAAGTGATCCTTGGGACAATGTTTATTGAGACACGTAAAGTCGACGCACATGCGAAGGACTATTGTGTGTTTCTTCGGCACCATCACCGGGCTACCCATGTGGCTTCTGTAGATATTTCTCTGATGAAACCGGCATCTTTGAGTCGATCTATTTCTGATGATAGCTTTAGGGCTCGAAAAACGCCGCAAAGGTTGCTTTACTGGTCGTGCAAGGGATCCAAATTGAGGTGGTGCTCGGCAAGTTCTGGGTACTCCTGGCATGTCATGGACACCATGCGAAGATTTTCCAATGCTCACGGAGGAACTCGACGAGCGCGCTTTCTATGCGACATCCATGTTTGCGGCAATGGACGTCGTTTTCTTTGGATCTGTCTGGTGGATCTGTACCTCTTTGAATCTTTATTTATATTGAAAGTTGGCTCCTTAGATCTTCCTACCTGCAGCACATCATAATCAGTGAGCCTAGGTGCCGCATATTCGCTTGCATCCCGAAAGTTTCAACAGCGATGAAATCTTTGTCGCATTTATCGGCCATGGCAAAGCTTCCTTGATTGTGATAGGTCCCTTAGGCCCAGGCAACCTCCACAACAGATATGTATAATGCGGCACTCCATGAACCTGGCGTGCTGGTCGTCCCAACAAAGCGTGATATTGCGACGGGAAATCCACAACTTCGAACTCGTTCTCTATCTCGTAGTTTTCTCGGGTTCCAAAGAACGTCGAGGTTGATCTTGCCCAATGGGTAACTTGGCTTCTTCGTGGGATCCCATGAAAGCGTGTGTCAGTTGGTTTCGTTTTAGAGGTTCATCTTCCTCAATGTGTCCGCATGCATGAGGTTTAGACTACTGCCGCCATCTATGAAAACTCGCGACACGTCGAACCCAGCACTACTGCTAGAATGAAGTGCGATTGTCCACGAGGAACTTGCTGTGGATGATCCGCAATTGTGGTCATGTCTTGCTCACCAGTTTAGATACTCTGGTGGAGGCATCTTCTCCGCCATAAACACTTGTCGAGATATGACCTTTTGCGCCCTGTTGGACGGCCTTAGCTTTCTGAATCATCAAAACTGCGCCATTGGAATTGGGATCGACATATGGGGGTGGTTGGTGGGCTGCCTATTCTGAGCTGGTGTCGATTTTCTTCGGTTATGAGGAGGTGGAAGGTGAATCTCGCTCCTTGGCTCCGAGGATTTCGTTATTTGTTGGGCGTTTACATTTCGCGATCGCAACATTGCTTGAAAATTGCGGTAGTCTTTCTGGAGATGTCCTGACTGTCTCTTTCCATTGTTGTCTAGGTAAAAGTGCATTTGACACGGACCGTTCATCATCTCCTCGGGAGACACGTAAGGTCTTTGAATCCTTGGTCCACTATTTTGTCCTTGCCGCGAAAATCACCTCATTGTCGCTTTGTTGCTCGTTGCTCTTTTGATAATCATCTCGACTATTTCCACCAGGGTTTCCCCGAAAACCAGCCGATATATGGCCAGGAGCATCGTTGTTGTAGAACTGGAGAGAAATCGCCTATTTTGGTAATTTCACTACGATCCTCTTCTGGCGACCTGTGTCGTTTGTTGTATATTGCGTCTTCTCCATCTGCCCACTTGTTAGCGATTTCCATCAACGCTGAGATTGTCTTGGGATTAGTTCTTCCCAAGTCCTCGACGAAGTCTGCTCGCCGGATTCCTGCCACGAACGCATCTATTGCCCTCTCGTCAGATATATCTTCTGCCGAGTTTTTGATAATGTTCCACCGCTGTATATATTTTCTCATCGACTCGTCATGTTTTTGTCGACACGCTCGTAATTCTTCCAACGACGCGGTTTTTGCAGGTGGATCGGAAGTTCTTCACTAAGATGTCCTCAAAGGTTTCCCAACTGTCGATGGAGTTCAGGGAGCTTCTTTATCCAAGATCTTGCGGCACCACTCAGTGAACTTGGATACTTTGCATAGCTGGTTGTCTTCCTTCCACCTGGCTTTCATCATCTCGAGATAATCCACGAGCCAATCCTGGATCTTGCAGCCGTCGAACTTCTTGAAATTTTCGGGTAACTTGAACCCCTTTTGGGACTCGAGTTTTTCGCACTCTTCCGTAGGCATGGAGCCCTGCACATCTTCGTGGCCCATGCAAGTACCGACGGTCCCTCCTTTCTTGTCGCGCTCTGTCCACTTTACTTGGACTGCCGTGTCTCTTGCTCCACTTGCTCTTGGTGGGTCTTGAACTGCTGCGGTGTGTCGTGGACTATTTTGTCTGGGATTTTCTTCGGGAGGCGTGTTGCAAACGCACCCCATAACCCCTACTCCATTGCCATATTGAACAATGGTTCTCTCGGGTCCCCAGGAGGTGGTCTGGACGCCAAGATGTATGCTTGTGTTGCCATGTAACCTGCCTCCGGCGTTTCGGGATGATATTTCCTCTTTCAGATCGACATAAGGACATGTCGAGATTTTGGATTATGTTTCCTTCGCTTTCAGGTATGTTTTGCGAGAGACATTGCTCTCCTCCGAGCTTCCTCCGTGACTATCTCCTCGATTTCAAAGTACTTAAATCTGCCTCGGCTGCGCCATGCGAAGCTGCTTTTTTCTCCTATTCAAGGATGTCTGTTTTTCAAACTCTCTGTTTACTCGAGCAAGTCTATATTGATATGCTTGAAGTTCCTGTACAGTAGTGGTGGTCATGGGTTCTGAACCATCCATGGCTTTCGCGGCCTATCCCACGCGCTTTGCGGGAGTTGTACTCTTGCGCGAGTGTGGATCCAGATGATATTTAGACCATGTCTGAGATCCGCGGGATCGACGTATGGATTTCCCAATTCAGTCGAAGCCTGATGTTGGCGGGTCTGATGTGCCTGCCCCTTCTACCACATAGATCTGATGATATTTTGTGCATTGATTTTTGTCGGGACTGGTGACACCATCATATAGATTGGTGAAGACCTTCCATGCAGCAGTACTTGTGAAGCAAGAAGTCCGACGCTTGAGTCACTGCTTATAAAGGAGTCCGCAGATGACTCGAAGGATGTGTTGCTGAAGATCTTGGCGAGCTTTCCGGTTGCTGTTGTCGACGAACATAATCGACGAAACTCTCGTCACCGACGAAAGTTTAGAGCTGGACCACTGAAAATTCCGACGAGATCGGAACTTAGGGACGGTAGGATCCTTCCTGTTGACGCCAAATCGAATTCTCCGAACGTCATGACGGGGGTCTTCTCCATAGGCACATGCATCCATACGGGAGGGCGGGTGAGGAATAAAATTGAATAGACTGTTTTTCCCTTGTTACTCGATCCATCGCGTTGTTTGCCGTCGATGAAGTCGAAGATCTTGAACGTGCCATCGAGATCAGATCCTGCAGCCTCTAGTTCCCACGGGACGGCGCCAATTGACAAAGGATTAACTTGTCAATGCCTGCAGATTGTAGACTAGGTTTTGCTAGAAGTAGAGGGCAAGTAGATCTCGAAGGTTTAGGCTAAAAGTACTCGGCGATTATGAAAACTAGGTTATGTTGACAATAATTCGATCCTTTTCTTTGTCCCTCGACTCCCCCTTATATAGGAGGTGGAACCGAGGGTTTCGTGTACAAGTTACGAGTCCGGGACGGTTTCTAACTTCGTCCCGCCAAATTACAAAATATACTTTCTATTACAACTCTAGCTTTCAATAATCACACAATCTTCTTCTTATTCTTCGGATAGTGGGCCTTCAGTAAATCCCGGGTACCATCTATGGCAGGCCCATTTGGGGTGCCTATGTCAATGGCAAAGTGGGGCAAGGAGGGGCCCACACCACAAGGTGGCGCGCCCACCTCCTCGGCCGCGCCGGCCTGTGGTGTGGCACCCTGTGGTGCCCCACAGGTCATCCTCTCAGTTCGAGGTGCCTCGTCGAAAAATAGACCAACGGTGTAATTTTCGCGAATTTTTGAAACTTTGAAAAATGCACATTTCTGGGTATTAAGTTAATGATTACTGCGCAGGAAAAAATTTGAAATCTCTAATCAACTAAGGAACTTTGCAAAATAAAAGTGTTACAGCAACTAGAGCAAGTGGAGGAAGACAGAAATGTTGTTTACTTCCTCTATGCATATAAAAAGTATTTGTTAACAAGGTTGATCAAGTCTTGCCACCAAATAAATTTTACATAGCATAAGAAGAAATAAACCTCAAATCAATCATGTTACCTTATATTGAATTGATATGGATCCAATCACAAGAGTTTGATATTCTTCTTTAGGCTCATATATAGGACAATCAATGGATCCCACTTTGATAGTTCTCACAAAGAAATAGTATTAACTCCACATATTTTATCAATCCTCTTGGGAAAATAGACAGTGTGTTCCTTATCATCAACATTGAAAGTAACCATGCCTTTATTGCAATCAATAACAGCCCCTGCAGTATTAAGAAAGGGTCTTCCAAGAATAATGGACATATTATCATCTTCAGGCATTTCCAACACAACAAAATCAGTTAATATCAAGCAATGCTGAGTAACTTGAACAGGAACATTTTCACATAAACCAACAGGAATAGCAGTAGATTTATCAGTCATTTGCAAAGATATATCAGTTGGTATCAAATTATCTAAATCAAGTCTCTTATAGAGAGAAAAAGGCATTACACTAACTCCCGCTCCCAAATCACATAGAGCAGTTCTAACATAATTATTCTTGATGGAACAAGGAAATAGTATACGGGTCGCCCAACTTCTTTGGAATCTTACCATTGAAGGAGTAATTAGCGAGCATAGTGGAAATCCTCATTAGGGATTTTCCTTTTGTTAGTAACAATATCTTTCATATACTTTGAATAAGGAGGCAAATAGCATCAGTTAAAGGGATTTGCAAAAATAAAGGTTTCATCCAATCACAAAATTTATTATAGTGTTCTTCTTCCTTTGATTTTAGTTTCTTATAGGAAAAGGCATTTGCTTTTGAACCCAAGGTTCTCTTTCATTACCATGTTTCTCAAATAAATAAAATCTTCTTTAGTGTACTTTTTATTTTTAGCATGCTTTTCAGGTTCTTCTTCAACCTCTTCTTTATCAGGAGTGTCATTCTTATCATTATCTTTATCGTGTTCATTACCACTTTCAGTTTCAGCATCGTAAATAGAAATACTATTAGGACTCGTTAATAGGTTCAGAGGATTCTACAACATTTTTATGTTTCTTCTTCTTTTCTTAGATGGAGCTCTAGGTTCAATGCGTTGAGAATCTTGTTCAATTCTTTTGGGATGTCCTTCAGGATATAGAGGATCCTGAGTAGAAACACCACCTCTAGTTGTTACTTCATAAGCATGTTTTTCTTTAGCATTATTTCCCAACAAGTCATTTGCACTTTAGTGAGTTGATCAATTTGAGTTTGAACCATATGAAAATGTTTAACAAGCATCTTAACATCATTGGAGGTTCTCTCCACAATATCATGCAATTCACTAATAGCTCGAGAATTTTCCATTAAATGATTCTCTACTCTCATATTAAAATTTTCTTGCTTAACAATATAATTATCAAACTCATCTAAGCATTGTGCAGGAGGTTTTGAATATGGAATATCTTCCTAGTAAAGCGTTGAAGGGAATTTACCTCAATCATGGATGAAGGGGGAATTATCTCACATATATCTTCTATGGGAGGCAGATTCTTCACATCTTTAGATTTAATACCTTTCTCCTTGAGACACTTCTTGGCTTCCCTCATATCCTCATCATTCAATTTAATTAAACCCCCCTTCTTCACTATTGGCGTTGGAGTTGGTTTGTGTAGTCCAATCATCATGATTCCGCCTATTTTAGCCAATAATTCTTCAGCGTCGTCTGGAGTTCTTTTTTCCAAAACACAAACAGCAACAACTATCCAGGTATGCCCTAGACTCAATGGTTAGTCCACTATAAAATATATCAATCATGCTTTTTCCAATCATGGTCAGCAGCGCTAATAAGAGAGCAAAATCTTGCCCAAGCCTCAGCAATTTCTCTCCATCTTCGATCAAAATTATAAATTTCTGCAATATGTTGAGCACTAGCAGAAAGTATTTTCGGAAGAAAACTCAAGCAATTCTTTTGGGCTTTTAATAGAATTAGGTGGAAAGTTATTATACCAAGTTTTAGCGTCATCCTTTAATGAGAATGGAAATATTTTAGCAACAAAGTAAGTACGCATCTTAACATCATCAGTAAACAAGCTACTCAAAGTAGATAACTCAGTCATGTGTTCAACAGCACTTTCTTTTTCAGTACCACAAAAGGGTGTCTTCTCAACAATAGCTATGTGAGATAGATCAAGAGAAAATCATAATCTTTATCCTTAATGTTTATAGGAGATGTGGCAAATTTAGGATCAGGAGATAGTTTATATCTAACAGCATGTTCTGTAAGCAACTTTTTAATTTTTCTTGCATCGTGGTAGCATTGCATTTTTCAATAAAATCATCATTAAGCTCCACATAATCTTCATCGGGATCATCACTAGAATAATCAAGTTCAGGTGAATTAACAGGTGTAGTAGCATTAGGAGTTTCAGTATTTTCAATTTGTCTAGACCTAGCAATTGTAGCATCTAGAAAAGATCCCAATGAACCACTATCATCAAGCACAGCAGAGAGCATTATCAATATTATAAGAATTTTCAGATTCAGCAGAAGTACCAGCATGTGAAGCATGTGGCGGTGAAACAAGTTTATCAATCACAGATGGTGAATCAAGAGCAGCAGAGGTACTCGAGTTGTACCTTTTCTTGTAGTGGATGGTAATATGGCGACCTTAGTATCGCGAGGGTTTACCCATGATGGAGAATTTGCAGCGAACAATATCAATCCAAGTGAACTTCCAAATAAAGCTATGTCCCCGGCAACGGCGCGAGAAAATAGTCTTGATGACCCACAAGTATAGGGGATCGCCAGTTCTTCGAGAGAAGTAAAACCCAATTTATTGATTCGACACAAGGGGAGACAAAGAATACTTGAAAGCAACAGCTGGAGTTGTCAATTCAGCTGCACACTGGAAACAGACTACTTGCTCGCAAGAGTTTATCAACAGTTTTATAGCAGAGTAAATAGGTGAAATAACAAGCAGAAGAGTAACAAAGACAGCAAGAGTGATTATAGTAAACAAAGAGGATTAAAACATAGTAGGCACAGGGACGGGATTAACGAAGTGTTGCATGGATGAGAAACTCATGTAACAACAAGCATGGCATTTGCAGATAATAATAAACAGGTATCCAAGTACTAATCAATCAATAGGCATGTGTTCCAATTATAGTCGTACGTGCTCGCAATGAGAAACTTGCACAACATCTTTTGTCCTACCAGCCGGTGGCAGCCGGGCCTCTAGGGAAACTACTGGATATTAAGGTACTCCTTTTAATAGAGTACCGGAGCAAAGCATTAACACTCCGTGAACACATGTGATCCTCACATCACTACCATCCCCTCCGGTTGTCCCAATTCTTGTCACTTCCGGACAGCGACATGTGTATACAACTTGCAGGTAAGACCATAAACAATGAATATCTTCATGAATCAATAACATGTTCAGATCTGAGATCATGGCACTCGGGCCCTAGTGACAAGCATAGCAAGTTGCAACAATATCATAAAAGTAACATCTACGGATACTAGGCACTATGCCCTAACAATCTTATGACTATTACATGACCAATCTCATCCAATCCCTACCATCCCCTTCAGCCTACAGCGGGGGAATTACTCACACATGGATGGGGGAAACATGGCTGGTCGATGGAGAGGCGTTGGCGGTGATGATGGCGATGATCTCCTCCAATCCCCGTCCCGACGAGTGCGAACGAAGACTTCTGACTCCCGAGATGGAGTTTCGCGATGTGGCGCGTCTGGAGGGTTCGCGACTACTTCTCCGTGCGTTTAGGTCGAGCCAATATAGTCCGAAGGAGGGCGCCGAGGCCGACCGAGGGGGCCACACCATAGGGCCGCGCGGCCCCCTAGGCGCGCCGCCTTATGGTGTGGGGCCCCGGGCCTCCACCTTTCTTGCCCTTCTCGGTATTCTGGGAAAATAGGGCCTTCTGCATAAATTCGGAGGATTTTCCCAAAGTTGATTTCTGCACAAAACGAGACACTGGAGTTCTGCTGAAGCGTTAGTCCGTGTTAGTTGTATCCAAAATACACAAATTAGAGGCAAAACAATAGCAAAAGTGTTCGGGAAAGTAGATACGTTTTGGACGTATCAACCGCCACCACCTCCACCGCAGCATCAAGTCCAGCAGGCTCAACCCAACGTGGTATTCCCACCGCCACGTGGGCAGATGAGTATGATCCACATGACAGGTATTTCACGAAGAGAGATGAAGAAGCTCACCCGAGAGATCAATTTGGCAGAAAGCATCATGGCAAACATCCCCGAATACGTCGACTGGTCTTCTCAGAGCATTACGTTCAGCCGAGCAGATCATCCGATGACCATACCAAAACCGGGACATGCCGCCCGGTAGTCGAAGCACAAATTGGGGGTTCAAGATGAGCAAAGTGTTTATGGATGGCGAAGCGGGCTAAACCTGATATTCGTCGACACAATCAGGAGTATGGGGATCACCATGAGCATGTTGGAAGAAACAGACACCTGCTTCCACGGGATCCTTCCAACCGCACCGGGACACTCACTTGGCAAAGCTTACCTGAATGTTATCTTCGGTAAAGCCGATAATTTCAGGAACAAGAAAATCGAGTTTGAAGTGGTGAACTGGGAATCACAGTATCACGCTATACTCGAAAGACCAGCTTATGCCAAGTTCATGGCTGTGCCGCATTATGCATACCTCAAGCTGAAAATGCCTGGGAACAATGACAAACATCACAGTCTATGGAAGTTTTTCACGCTCGGACAATTGTGATCGCGACTTTGAGGATTGCTGCAAAGTTCGGGCCATGCCGAGAAATCGTCGGCCCTCCGCCCAAGCTGTCCTTACGAGAGATCAAGGAAGAAAAAGATGGCAGGGAAACCAAGAAGAAGCCAGCCGCTCTCGCCCTTAAAGCATCGGCAGCAGAGGCTTCGGCAGCGGAAGCATCGGCAGCAGAAGCTTCGGCAGCAAAGGGCTCGGCAGTTGACGGCACAGAAGGCCTAGTAGATAGCAAGACGATGGCAACCACCGCTCAAACCCTTGATGAAACCAGCAACGCTGCCGCAACTACTAACGCGGTGAAGAAGCCAGAAGAAAAGAAGAATCCCTTCCTTGACTAAGCAGTTTTCTAGCCTTTATTATGTTTTTACCTTCATTATAGACAGGGCCTTCCTCTTTCCGCCCTCTAGCATCGTGCTTACCTTATTAATAAGAACTTAAAGTTTCGATTCTTGTTAAGCATTGCAGTAACTACAAACTTCTAAGCCCCATCACTATGCAAACATAGTACAGGGCAGAAGATTGTGCTCCAAAAAGCCTCTACGAGTGCTAAATGATGTCACCTTTCCCTCTGCTTTAGATGCCTCTACGAGTGCCGAAAAAAGCAAGAGTTTGGAAAAACTTACACACAACCCACTCTCGATATTTCACTTATGGAAATATCAAAGAGCAACGGGCCCATCGGCAGAATCATTACACCCAAAAATTCGGGAATGACTGTCGAAATTTACAAACGGTTGAAAGCAAAGTTGCGCAAACAACAGTTTAGCAAAACCTGCAACACGAGCATCATATGATTTGCTAACCAACTAGTATTCATACATTCAACGGGCAATTAAGCTTCGCCCCTTTAAATATTTGCCAACGGCATGGTAAAAGTACACATTCATGTACCAACCAGATAAGAAGTTTTTTGTCCAAGAAACTCGAACACTCGGATGCATTAGCCGATACAATTTACAAAAATAACTTTGCACCTTTATATCACCCTTGCGGAGTTTCCTTTTCCTCAGGTACCTTCGACATCTCCTCAAGCCTGTCGACAATTACATGAGCAGGAGCCAAAACCTTCGGGTACAGCTCCTCGAAATCACCAGTTGCGCTGGCAATAGACTGCAAGTGAACTGAAGGATAACAAGCAAGCACAAGGGCAAGCGTGCATTTGGCCCCTGCAAAGACTTGAGATCTTACTAGCTCCCGAACCTTCTTGGCACTTCCAAATTCAGACATCAAAGTCAAAAGGGTAGGGGGAACTGCATTCAGAGGAAACATTGTCTTCCAAACCACCCTCATGGCCTTGTAGCACTTGTCGAAGAACTGGTGGACCTGTTGCACTCGATCCTGAAATTTGACGACAGCCGAGGACTTCGACTGGTCACGCCAGAAAATTTCTTCGGATGAGGAAAGCTGAGTCAAAGCACGCACCCGCTCGTGTATCTGCTTGTTCTCTTCCGCAGGGTTCAATGCTATGACTGCCAAAAGAATCAGTAACAGACTCAGACAAGAAGTTGCTAGCAAGCAGGCAAAGGAGTCAAGAAACTTACAGTCTAAACTTTCGGTAGCTTTATGCAGCTCGCCAAGAATATACCGCTCCACATTGGCTGCAGTCTCGCTCTTTTTATTGATGATGGCAGCTAAAGCATAAGTGATGCGTAAATCCTTCTCCATCTGCGTCATTCGATCTTTCATGCGCTGGATGCGATCACTTTCAGGGAGCGCACCCGACGAGTCATCTGCAAACGAGGGCACTGGGAAAACCTGCAGAAAGTACTGGTTATAAAGAAGTGATGGATATGATACAACCCAACATCCAAAATAACTCCCATCGGGAGAAGTACACGAAAGTGATATCATAAGCAAAAGTGTGTCTACAACAATGACAGCACGAAGTTTATTACAAAGTATTAGTTTGGCGGCAGAGCAATGTTTTGCATCAGCTCAAAAACACAAGTTGTTACAAGAATCAAGGAAGCTGAGTTTGAGTCGATGAACTAGGGCCAGTCGATGATTTCCTTGACGAAACCAGTTCAAGGAGCTGACGGGCACAAGTAAGAGCAGACGCCTTAAAGGTGCTCAAATCAACAGATTGCCCGTCTTGCCCTTTTGGAAGCCCTTTAGTCATTTCCTCGATATCACCCTTAAAGCCGTAACCCATCATAAGCTGGAAGGCAAGGACAGCACCAAAAGTGCGCGATGTACGCTTGAATACCTCGATGGCCTCCTTGGTGTCAGTCGCGAAGGTATCGATTAGCTGTCCTAGGGTCTTTTCTTGCTTGATCTTGGGGAAGATCATCGAGTGTATCTGCGCCAGAACACTCTTCCCCTTTACGAGAAGCTCTTGTGTAAGCTGGTGAGAAGCAAGAATGTTCGCTGCCTCTGCAATAGACAGGAATGAAGAAATTCAGTCATTGACAAAAGTTTAGATCCTTAAGAACGTCATCCGACAAAAGTATGTTGAAGATTACCAAGCAAGGCCAAAGAAGATTGGCGAAGGATTTCATCCTTTTCGGCTGCTCGAGCCTCAGCCACCAGCCTGGATGCTTCCTCCTCCTTCAACTTCCCTTTCAGTCTGGCCAGCTCCTCCTTCAGAGAATCAATCTCTTGGTGAGCCGCGGCAGCTATCTTGACTGCGCCATCCAGTTTTGAGGAAGAAGATTCGACTTCCTTTTGTAGCCGAACTTTGTCAGCTTCCAGAGAAGTAAACCGGGAGGCGAAAATCTCTAGAGAAGAGATAACACCACGCAGGTCCTTAAGAAAGAGAGAAACAAAAACAATTAAACAAGGCACGCTCCAAGAAATTCGTATTGAGATCAGAAGAGGACTTACAGAAAAAGGAGCCGCAGTGGCAGCAGTTGGAGAAATATCCTTCCCTTTGGAAAGGGAAGACGCAGTCGAAGCTTGAGCCATGGGAGCGGCCTTAGGAGCCGAAGCTTCAGAAGCTACCACGACTGGCGAAACAACATCGGGCTTGGCCTTCTTAGGCGGAGGCTCGATAAAGCCCTCGTCACTGCAAAAGTAAACAGTCGACTGTGATTAAAACAGGAGTATGAAAGATAAAAAAGGCACAGTATAACCTTCAAGAGGAAACTACTTACATGTCGAAGAGATCATCTTCATCGGCAAAGCCGCCGGTTGATCTCTTCGCAGGAGAAGCTTTGGCCCCATCCGCAGCTGCACCAACAAAAGTATCACGATCAGCGTCGATGTTGCGCACTGATCCATCTGCGATACAGGTGTTATCGGCTGAGGAGGGAAGATCAACATGAGCAACTTCAAGATTCACTGGACCATTATATTCATCCTCTAAACCTGTTTGATCCATGGTAAGAAAATCTACGGGGATCGAGGAGCCTTTCCCCTCAGAAGTGTCATCCGGTGAGCCATGTGTATTTTCAGAAGGCACAGGGATCTGGCAAAGAAGAATGACAAGTAAGAACAAAGATAATCATGTCGGCTAAGCAAGAAGCTGTAATAAGAGATGTGAAAAAAGAAAGGAAAGTACCCCTGATGGCGGATGATCAGCGTCAAGGGGAGCATAAGAAGAGATCAGCGGAATCGAATCTTCCTGGTTGAAGGAAGTAAGACGACGAACTTCATCAAGCAACTCTTTTTCTGATAGATCGGCAGCATTAATTCTGGTCTCGTCCTTTGGACCTGAGTACAGCCACATCGGGTGAACTCTGGCTATGACTGGTTGGACTCGGCGCTTCAGGAAAACTGCTGCCACCTCCGTACCAATCATAGTTTGGCCGTCAGCTTCTTTGATTCGAAGGAATTTGGCGAACAATTCTTCGGTTGAGGCCCTTTCGTCGGATGAGAGAATGTTTTTCCAAGAGTCCTTAGGCATGGCTTCAGAAACATCGGCATAGCAGGGGAGTCGACATTCGAATGACGAGGAATCTCTAACGTAAAACCATTTCAACCTCCATCCTTGCACGGACTCTCTCATTGGGAAATTAAAGTAGTTAACTTGTGAGCGAGCAACAAAACCTACTCCTCCGGTGACAAAGTACCCATTACTACTGCTGTATCTCTTCACATAGAAGATCTTCTTCCACAGTCCGAAATGAGGTTCAATACCCAAGAACGCCTCGCAAAGGGTGATGAACACGGCAACATGGAGGATTGAATTGGGGGTAAGTTGCCATAATTGAATTTCATACGTCCGCAAGAGATGGACGAGGAATCCATGAGTGGGGAGCGAAAGGCCTCGATGAAGAAAAGATAAGAATATCACGGAAAATCCAGCAGGAGGATCAGGCCGAGAGATCGCACCTGGAAGAATCACGTCTCCGCGTCGGAGGATATCAATCCTAAGCTTCGAGACCTCTTCTCGTCACGCTTGGTGACGGTCGAAGCCACCCAGTCCCCAGGTTTGATCGTCGAACCCGACGGCGCTGGCGGCGCCGGAGCTGGAGGAGGGGCGTTCGGAACGCTCCCCTTCGGAAGTAAAGAAGAGGACTTGGCGGCGGCGCCCTCGCTGGTGGAGCTAGCGGCGGCGGTAGTGTTCCTCTTCTTCACCATCGCGAGATCTGAGGAAGATTGAAGTTGTGGTGGCGGCGCAACAATGGCGAAAGGAGGAAGAAGGGGGAGAATGAGGAGATGCTGCGGTAACTGTGGAGAAAATTGGGAACTTTGAAGAAAAGTTAGAATAAGCACGTGGCGCTTAAGGAAGGGAGAGAACTGACGGCCCACTACGCCCACGATTGCGCGAACATCGAGGAGCCACCTCGGTCGTTACACGGTCAAACCCTAAAAATGTCAAATGAACAGGGCTAGGGCTAGCCCGTCATGAGGGACCCGTCAAATCAGCCTGCAGCAGTTACACGTCGTCAATGACGTCATGATTTGAAAGCATTCGAAGGAAACATAAAAAGTTATCGGATGAAGGACTTGAGTCTATGCACGGATTGCGAGCATCCGTACCTAGACAGATTCTTCGGGTGGACGCGCACCCGATAAAAATGAGGACTCGATAAGGTGAGTAGTCGAAGGGGGAAGTTTTCAGTCAGCACTCGGTTGCAAAGCGCTCGCGCCCAGATACTCGGGGGCTACAACTCCCATCGGAAGCTCGTGATGCATACCTGATAGAAATTTTTTACACTCCAGGATCATGCCCGGGGACTTGATTCTGTGTAGGGTAACGGTGTTTTGCCATCGGCAGTTAACCAAACAACAGTTGGGCATGTTACTCATTATCCTTTGCATAAAGAAAATATATCGGATGACTTATGAAGACCTCGGCAGAAGAAAGTATTCGAGTAGTACAACTTGAGTCTATGCACGGATTGCAAACATCCGTACCTAGACTCGGGTTACTCCCATCGGGAGCTGACGCACCCGATAAAAAGAAGATGAAGCATAATCAAGATGAACAAAAGCAACGAAGGAGAAGAATGTCAGAAGAAAACATGCATCAGTCTCTACCCGAAGTATTTTCGGCTAGACACTCGGGGGCTACTGACGTGGGCATTACCCTTCGGGTAACCAGTATTGCCCTATCTGGTATTGGCAAGTTGGAGGCCCATGAAGCTACCAGAAGGTGAGATGGGCCACTAGGTCGGTGCATCAGAAGATTCCTTGACGGGCAAGATCAGGAAGCGAACGAACAAGGAAAGATTGGATCTAAACTACTGTAAACCTAGTCGTCCTCGGTTAGGACCCTTGAGACCTGGCCTCCTATATAAAGGCCAGGAGAGGGGTTGCCGAGGGACACAATCAATCTTAGCAACAATAGCCAGCAAAAGCTTAGAACTAGGTTACCCTAGCAATTAGCATCTCAACGAGATCACAGCCGAATTATTCGGCACCCCATTGTAACCTGTTTTCATCATAATCAAAGAACAGACAGGCAGGACGTAAGGGTTTTACCTCATCGAGGGCCCCGAACCTGGGTAAATCGCTCTCCCCGCTTGTCTGTGTACCGATGTCTCGTGTCAGCTCGCAGGATTCCATCAACCCTAAGCCCCTATCGGAGGGCATTGCCGAGGAGCACCCTCGACAAAAGTACACTAAAATGGCAGTGTTCTAAAACCTATAGTGAAAACCGATGTACCCAAAGTACAAATGTGCTAAATCTCGAAGTACAACATACACTACGAAGCTAAAGTATGAAATATATTGAAACCAAAATACTACAAATTACTATTGTAGCAGTTATGAAAGTACAAGATTTTTTTTCAAAATCTGATAATGTGGGATCTCGTTTTGTAGATCACGATGCGACTTGCTCAAATGTGATGACAGCTTGTAATTCAGACGAATGGTTTGTAAAATATTTTTAATCTTTTTTGAATCTTGACAAAAGGAAAAACCGAGAACTGCAATCCACCCTCCGTGTCCATCTCTCTCATCTCATTTCACCTTTCTTTCTCTTACGATTAGTGAAACACGTAGAGACCACTTGCTGTCGATTTTTTTACACCACGTTAAGCCAGATGCACATCGCGCTCCCTTTCATCCATCAAGGTCTTGCCTTGTTATTAGAGATTTCGGTCTTTCTTTCGTGGACAAAACAAAAAATTTATTACTGGGCGAGATTTGCAGCCAGGCCACGCGTACGAGATACCACATGGATTTTTTTTACGACTCGCCAATGCTTGTCTTCACAAAATTGATGGAAGGATGGGCAATAGAAACGTGGAGTATATGACCAATACATCGGTGTAGCTGAGCTGGCATTACAGTAGTGTGTACGGTGGCAAAGAGAACACCCAAAGTTTTTTTTTTAACGAGGCAAAATCATTAACTTTTATATTGATATAGAAGGAGCAAATATAGTACAAGCAAAACCTTAACGAAAAACTGGAAAAAATAGGAAAAAGGAGCCCAGTGGCAAACTAAGCCATCAATGCATCATCTCGTGATCTCTCCAAGTTTTTTGGCAGAAGCCATGATCCAGTTCTTACTCTCAACACCCAAAATTTATGGCAAGGTATAGGAGGACAAGCTTGGAGCATTGCTCAACTTTGATCGATGGAGAGGAAGTGAACTAGCTAGTGCTCTGACGAGGCTTTGTAGCCTATTCGGAAAAAAATGAAGAGCGCTTTCATAGTATCCACAAATGAACGTGTGCTGTCTATTACATCGAAGGTAACAGATAATTTTGATCTGTACTCCAATATACTCTCTGATAGAGGTGTAAATGGATAGGATAATTTTCGCACCGAAACCGGTATGCATATTTGATTTTAAAAATTCCGGCAGATAAGAATATCTAATTCTAAAGTGGTGCTCCAGATACGGTATAGAATATGGTGTAGCAAATATCATGAGGATATGAATTATCAGAATTTTAATTAGGATAATTCGAAGATTTTAAGCTGGATAATCCAACTTTTGAGTCAAAAGGCCAAGGTCAATCTTGCAATGTTATTAGTTGTTAAGTTACCAAATTCATTTTGCTAGCATGTTTAGCCCTAAATTTCTATCAATACTTGAGTGTTAGCGCATTACTCTTAAGTATACAAGACTGAAAGTTTAAATCTCTCAAAATTTACAAGAACTAGAACTATAACTAGACAGCAGCAGCAGCAACGACTGAATTTGTGCTCCTAACTGTCCAACGGATGGGAATAAAATCATAGCTTCTCTAAATAAGAGCCGTGTTGTGAATGTCCTAAATCATCAACAATAGTCATGTGTATTTTCTTTACATGTGTGAGGAGAAAAATAAATGTATGGGCTCCAACAGACGGACATTCAACTAGAACTCAGAAATTAGCAACAAAAAATGACTAAACATCTAACCTTATAAAATCAACGTCTAGATTTACTTGGTACTCCGACATGCCCTCTTGGAGTACGAGGTGCGTGGTGGTATTTATGGCCCGAATGTATATGCAAAATATGTTGAGCTTAACTTAACATTTAAAATGTTCTTGGTGTACTGTGTCGAGCATCTTTGCTCTAACGAACAAATGGCATAGCTCTTGATCATGCTACAATGCAAGTAATAGTCTAAAAAAATCTAAAGACTTACAAGATGAATCTAAGGCTCTTTTCTTTCTTTAACATCGTTAATATAGCAATTTAGTCACATACTAGTGTTTCTGATCAAGTGACATGTGGTTTGCTGATTCAAAAATGGGGATCAATCGGAACGGACAATATGACATGCTGATTGCTGGCTAATTCTTATTGGGAAGCAGTCTATGGAGATCATAGAAAGTTGTCTTTGGATATTAAATTGTATATTGCTACTTTGGTACTACAAATATATTACTATAACTTATATGGAATGTACAAATTTAAACTAAAAACTCAAAAAAAAATACTAGGAATTGGAGAGAGTAGCTAATATACTGCCAGCCTCAACACTTGATAAGTCTACATTACTATTTTCTTAACGCCCCCACCTACCTTCTTGATAACTCCTAGGCGAAATCTTCGTCGGCATCTTGACATCTTCCATGTCAAAAAATTGAAGGAGCTGCAACATATGTGGTCTCTATATCTGCCGCATCTTCTTCTTTCTTCTCGTGGACGGTGACCTCAAACTGCATCACTACTACCGCATTTTCCTCTTTCTTCTCGTCCACGGTGACCTCTGCTAGCTTTACTACTGATGCATCTTCCTCTTTCTTCTCGTCGATGGTGACCTCTGCTTGGTTTGTTTTTGCTGTTGTATCTTTCTCTTCCCCGTCGATGTCGCCGAGCTCTCCTTCGTACCTGGCACCACGCCTGGGACGTCTGCTACGTACGTGGCAAAGCCATTGGCTCGTACTCCCGTCTCATCCTCTCCAGTTCGGCGAGCATCCATTCCGTCAGTTTCTTCTCAGTGGTGGCCACATGATCCCGTTCAATAAGTTTTCACGAAACTTGATCTTAATAATACTTTCAGTGAAACTTCATATTGCGTCCAAAAAAAATCGAAGCAAGTTCTGAACGTATGGTTGATATTTATTGATTTTATTGCTGCAAATTATATATAAATTATGTTACTTTCGAAGCAAAGTTTATCACGACGTGCACTTGTATAATGGCTGGACTTACATATATCATGTATGATTCCGTTCTAGGTCTATAATCCATCACTAGTGCGAGCGAATCGTTAACACTGTAGCAACTTTCTTTACAATGGTTAAGTACGTTTTCACCGTTCTAAAGGAAATGAAATTGGAAACAAGCAACATATATAGGTAGAATTATAAATGAGTGTGGATTTGTAGCCACCCGGTGGCAATGCCCCCCTCTTGGCTGCTCTCCGATAACATGCCAGAGATTCGGGCTATAATGGCAGAGTTCCATCATGATGCCGCTAACACTCTGTAGATCAGGTGGAAAGCTGAATTAGAACCTAATTTCACGTTGATAGGTCAGGATCCCAGCAGAGTGGTGAAGCGACATAAGCGGCCTGCGGCTGGTGTTTTTGATGGCAGGCCACGCATGTGCCCTTGCCTGCCTCGCCTCTGCATACATGCATGCATATGCTCCTGAGATACTGTTTGCGCCGATGCTGAAGACCGTGTATACACTGTCCATATGTAAACTAACAAAGACTGTTGTTCTTGCTAATTGGTAATCAATTCGGTTAAAATTTTCTGGGTCTTTCAGCGAAACAAACGTTTACACAATTAATGTGCTGCATGCGGTGGCACCTGATCATCTGAAACAAGGTGTTAGCTTGCTTGCCGCTATATACGGCGATCAATGAAAAAAGCTTCTTCCTGACACCTGCCTGTTTATGCGGCTTACTTCATTGACTTCAATGGAGCGTTGGAGTTCTGCAGTGCCCCTGCCTATACTATAAAATGTAAAAAAAAAAAGCTTATATGTATTGCCATTTCACAGTTTTGCTCCATTTGTTCATTTTCAGATAACTGGGAAAAAAGACACCCACGAACCCAATGTTTTCCACGGAAACGCGGTTAGCGTGCTTCCAAGAAACAAGGCCTTGGGTCGTCAAAAAAAGTTATATGGAAACACGTCGAAGTTGCTGCGGCAAAAGAGCACGCAAGGTGGAGAAATCCAACTCCATTCCAGCGGAAAGTGCCTTAATTTGGCTATTTGGCACATGAGATGAGTAGCGCTCCCTGCGGGGATGAAGGAATAGGACTCCGCCAGGAGCCGGAAGGCCCAGGTCCGGTTTGCCGTGAAAGATTGTTGTACTAGCCAATTGAACCAAAAGTTTGAACTGATGGAAAGAGAAAGAGACTAGGCAGTGTATTTATATTCAACACTCCCCCTCACGCCTAGGCAATTTTAGTCTTTAGTGTGAGTTCGGTGCGGGCCGCAAAATCTTTTCTTTTTGTTTTTAAAACTGCGTGAGCAGGGTCTTAAACTTGAGACCTCTTGGCTCTAATACCATGAAAGATTGCTGCACTAGCCAATTAAATCAAAAGTCCGAACTGATGAAAAAAGACTAGAAAGTGTATTTATATTCAACACTCCCCGTAAAGTCTAGACTATTTTAGTCATTAGCGTGGGTTCGGTGTGGGCCGCAGAATCTTTTTTCTTTTTGTTTTTAAAACTGCGTGGGCAGGGTCTTGAACTTGAGACCTCTTGACTCTAATACCATGAAAGATTGCTGCACTAGCCAATTGAATCAAAAGTCCAAACTGATAGAAAGAGACTAGGCAATGTATTTATATTCAACATGTCGTGCACAGCGACGTGCTACAGCCATGGGCACCGCTCGTGACGAGGTAACACGGCGTGCTGTGACTGTTTTCTTCATGCAGGTATCGGACGACCGGGCCGTGTTTCTATGTTGTACCTACACTGCGAAGGCCGATGGTTGATGGAGTCTCCCTGAGATGGCTGAAACCGAAACGGCAACCCATCAAGCGAGGCTCGGCATCGTCAACATCTCGACGACGACGTAGAGATAGATGGGCTCTCCCCGTCGAAGACGAACCGGAGTACCAAATGCCTCCACATGCATCATGAAGTATGCACGGGCCAGCCAACGGAAACCGAGTCCACGTACGTATCCACGGTACATTTCGTTCATGTCGACTGCTATCTAAGGCGAAAGGCGTCAACCCATGTGCCTAGATGGAAGGGAAGCGTGCCGCCGTCATGGCGAGGTTCAGGCAGCGACTCGAGCAGTGAAAGCCGAAGGTCAGCTGATCAGAGCCGGACGACGAGCTGAACCGTGGACTAGCAAGGGATGGACTAGGACACGAGCCGAGCGATGGGAGCGGAAATGGCCAAGTCCAATTTGGGAGGCTCTCGTTCGCCGACCTCACCGCTAAGGGCATCTCCAGCTGCGTAACTTAAATGGATGCTGAGCGACCATTTGCGTCCGTCATGATCGGAAATGCGTCTGGGCCCTATTCCAGCAGGGCAACGCAAAGTGATTGGGCCGTCCGTGGAGACGCAAATCTGGCCTAAATATGCGCCAGGTTTGCGTCTTGGCGGTCGCGCAAAGTGTCCGGGTTGGGTGCATCCGGGCCCGATCGGCAGTGACTAGATAAGCAAAAGATTTTTTCATTACTGTTGATTGGCCAAAAGGACCATCTTCACAGAGATGGTTAGTCGAGTTAACCTAAAACTACAACGGCCGTACCTACTCGCCATCGCGCGGCCTACACCGGCCTCGGTTACTCGCAGTCACGCGGCCTACCATCGGCGCCGAGGGGCCGCGCCGTCGTCGAAGCGCAGCGCTCGCGCACCCCGCACGCCGGGCACGCCGCATATTGGCCACCCCCGCCGCCTGCGGCGTTCGAGGCCTCGCCGAGAGGAGTCCCACAGAATTGTCCTGGCCATAGAGTTGGCCTCCTCCTCCGCCGCCTAGGACACCGTCGCCTGGGCCGCCGCCTCCTCCGCCGCCTCCTGGGCCGCCACCTGCAACCCCGCCAGCTGGGCGACGAAGCGGGCCCTGTCCCTAGCCGCCTCCGCAACCGCTTCGTCCCTGGCGGCGATGGCAACCGCCAGCTCCCGGTTCTCCTGCTCGACCCGCCCGGGAGAAGGGCCCCTCCGCTGGAGCGAGTCCAGGTCAGAGCACTGTAACCCCCCAGCCATGGCGATCGCATAGCTGTTGGCTTCCTCCTCCGCCAACCAAGCTCGGCGGCGCTGGACATCCTCAGCGAGGGTCTCAACGCGACCAGAATGAACTTGTCGCCGCGCACTCGGCGGCCTGGCACGGGGGCGTCGTCGTCCGCGATGTTCTGGATGACGGTGTCCGCCAGTGGGGCCGCAGGAGGGGCCGCCATCGCCGCCTGCGCCTCTGCGAGCTCCGCCCTGGCGTCGGTGAGCTCGGCCATGGCGTTGGCAATCTCCGCCCTGGTCGCCACGAGGCGCCCTTCGGCGCGCTCTGCCGCCTCCGCCGCCTCCAGGTCCAGCTGCTAGGCCTCAACGCCGGCGGCGACTATCTCCTCCTCCTCCTCCGGGTGGAGGTGGCGGCACATCTGAACAACGTGCTCCCAACTAAGGTTGTGGTCGGCCATGGATGGATGGTAGAGGTGTGCCCGTCACCCCCGCCGGTGTCCACCATATATAGCCACGGCGGGGCGGGAAACGGCGTTGGCACGCAGGTCGTTTCCCGTGCGCGCGAAACGCCGGCGAAACTTGCCAATGCATTGGGCACGCGCGGGAACGACCGTCGTCGCGCAGGAACAGTTAATCGCCGGCGGCAGTCCTCGATGGAACGTAAAACGCCATTAACGAGCTTGACGCTGTCCCCGCTAAAAAAATGCGTCTGCATCGCTGGGGGTACCCCCGACGCAAACGGTCGCCCTAGGCCGCATGACATCCGCGGGTCAGTGCAAACGAATATTTCGAACGTTCGAAATACGTCGGCCCGCTGGAAATGCCCCAAGGTCCATCTCGGAGTAGGCTGATGGGACGTGCCGCACGCGCCGCCGCAGTGCTATCCCATCGGCCACGAGAAAGTCGTGGACCAGCCTGTAGTGCTGGGTGACCAATCAAGCAACCGCGACGACATGTTGTGAGAGAAGAATGGATAGAAGGGAGAACGAGGCATGCATGCTCTTTGTGGAGGAGGTAGGAATGTGTGCCAAGGTTGACGTGGCAGCAACCAAAAGCCTGTTGCATATCATCGATGCTGGAGGGAATCATAATTACTAGAGCCACTAGAACCATAACACATTAAATGGTTGTCAAAATTTGCAGCACCTAGACAAAAATGCATAATGGGGACAGCTAGCTGTATCAGGTAATTTGCAGAGGTGCTAGTAGATTGACCTTTGGCTTGCTAACTGAGTGAGAATCTATATACTACATCGGACGGTAGTGAGAGGGGGGCACTACCACCGGGTGGCAACACCATATTTTGCATTATAAATTTAATCCAGAAATTTTGAAATTAACAACTGAAGCAACTTTCTTCTATCGGATAGAGAGAGTAACATAACCACAGGATAAATAGATGTAGTCTTGACTGCAAACACTTATTAGCTCATCATGCATATACGATATTCCTCATTCCACGATTCCATCATACTCGCTGCCATCTGAGTAGTATGAATGTTTGTTGCGACGAAGCATAATTTCAAGCTCGGAGACATCGAAGTCCTTGCAATAATCGACAAAAAGCTGAGGAACTGTGGGAGGACGACACCTATCTTCAAGAGACACGAGGCTTATATAGCCCACCTTCTTCTTCTTCCATCCTCCGTTCTGGTAATCGCAAGCCCTAAAGCTTCCCGTGAAGTAAATGGTACCGGACTCAACGGTGGTGAACTTTCTTGCATCGACGGAGAGGGACCGGTAAGGACTGACGAAGAGGGCACGGTTGCCGATGCTCCAGACCGGGATGAGAACATTGTTCACGGTATCCACCTTGTAGACCACTGGACCGGTGCTCTTCCTTCTGTTTAGCACTAGCAACAGCTCCCCATCAGACTTCACCAGATAATAACCATGCTTCCTTTCCATGTCGGATGAACAATCCTCCAAAGTTGGGCCAAGAATGGCTGTGGTCATTGTGGCTTCCTCGCGAACGGTGGAAGTTGAGATTATGGATCCATACATATTGGCAAGATATATCTGGTCGGCGAAGTGTGTCATGTTCCAAAGACAAAGATCATCGGATGGGTAATCCATGATGAGCTCCCTTTCTTTGAAGCTCTCGCTGCTCTGATCAGCCCAGCTCACAGCGTACTTGTGCGAGCCAGTAAAGATGAAAACCATCATGGGAGAGGGCATCACAATGACGTCTTGGACCATGTCCGCCGGTATGGGCGCCTTGAAGTTCACGACAGCACCAGTGAAGGGGTTGAGCACCCGAGTCTGGTATGGTGGCGCCCTCTCTCCGAGGACGAGGAGGCCATTCGGCGAGGCGCCAACGAAGAAGTAACGGCGCAAACAAGTCATGCTCTTGCGGAGGAAGCGTCCCGTGGTGGTGTTGACGAAGGTGATGGAGGCATCCGGAAGAGTGGAGCCCTCCTGCCGCAGCATGATCCAGGATGTTGGCAGGAAGCGAGGATTCTTACCGTCGGCTCTGGGGTCCTCGGTGACGCGGCGCCACTCGGCACAGACGGCGCGGAAGTCCATGTAGAAGTCGAGATCGTCCGTAGCTACGAAGCAGTCGCTGATTTTGCGGATGAGGTCGTCGGGGAGGGATTTCCAGTCCACGGTCGGAGGGGAAGCCATGGATGACTGTGTTAGAGTTGTATATACGTTTGTATACGTGTACGCTATTTATACCAATGTAATCTTGTTGTACAAGTTGATCATAATATATAAGCATGCCAGCCGGTTGGGGTTAACCACGTCAAACAACTCTTTTTGACTTGGTATCAGAGCAGGTCGACCCCCTAGGAATTCCCTGTCGCCGCCGCTCCGCGCGTGTCTTCCGCCGCGCCGCCTCCTCTCGCGATGAGCTCTTCCGCGATGCAGATCACCACCGCCGGCGCGTTGGTTTCCTCCTCCACTCCATCGATCCCCGCCGGCGCAATCATCACCGCCCCCACCGGCCACAACATCAACACCATCACCGTGTGCCTGGATCGCACTAACTTTCTTCTTTGGAAGATGCAGGTCGTCCCTAACATCGCCGGCCAGGGGTGGTACGGCTTCCTCGACGGCTCCTGCAAGATGCCCAAGCCCACGATCACCGAGGGCACGGGCGCCGACGCCGTCTCCGTCCCCAACCCTGACTACGCAAACTGGTTCTACACGGATCAGCGCGTCCTCGGCATCCTCGTCGGCTCCATGACGGAGGAGATCCTCGGCCACCTCATCGGGCGCAACACCTCAGCGTCCGTGTGGGCCTGCCTTGTGTCCATGTTCTCGGCACAGAACCGAGCAGGGGCGCGCCAGATGCGACGACAGCTCACGTCGCTGAAGAAGAACGACCTCACCGCCGCAGCCTACTTCCACAAGATGAAGGGGTTTGCCGATGCTATGGCTATAGTCGGTTCTCCGATCTCTGACGAGGAATTGATCGACTACATCGTTGTCGGTCTTGGGCCTCAGTATGAGTCCCTGCAGTTGCTCGCCGCCGCCGGCGCGGGCAACCTCAGCATGGAGGACTTCTACTCCATGCTCCTCTCCTGTGAGGCTCTCAAGGAGCAGAACTCGCATGCCCCCGACTTCTCCACCTCCGCCAATGCCGTGGCGCGGCAGGGCGGTGACAACCGTGGAGGGGGGCGCCCCTTCGTCGACACCAACAGCGGCCGCTCCGGTGGCCGCCCGTCTGGACCGCCTGGTGGCGGCCATGCACCCGGTGGCTAGCAGCAGCAGCAACATCAAGGCCAGCGTGGCAACCGCTCCAACCAAGGGGGCGGTGGTGACGGCGGAGGAGGGAAAGGTGGTGGCGGTGGTCACACTGGCCGCCAGTTTGGCACCCGCTGCCAAATCTGCAATTACTGGGGTCACAGTGCCCTCCAGTGCCGCAATCGCTTCAACCAGTCCTATCAGCAGAAGGACTCTCGCTCCGGGGACGCCGCTGCCTTCCAGGAGTCCCAGCCCTGGTTCTTCGACTCAGGCGCCACCGACCACCTCACCAACGACATGAGTCGGATGCACGTTTAGGACCGCTACCTCGGCAAGGATCAAGTGCAAGTCGCCAACGGTGCAGGTTTGTCTATTACGCATGTTGGTCGCTCTCAGTTACCTGGTTCATCGTCTCCCATTGAGCTTAAAAATGTCCTCCTTGTTCCCGGTCTTAGCAAGAATTTGCTTTCAGTTTATCGCCTTGTTTCTGACAATCATATATTCATTGTGTTTCATAAATGTTTTTTCTGTGTCAAGGACAAGGTCACGAAGAGAATTCTTCTTCGCGGTAGGAGTCGTGGCGGTCTCTACCCTCTACCTTTCCGTCGTGCCATGGCATCTGGGCCTCATGCGTCTTCCGGGGTGCGACTGTCTTCTGAGCATTGGCATCAACGTCTTGGTCATCCTTCAAATAAAGTAGTGCAAACTATTGTTAGTTCCAATAATCTGTCGTGTTCTTCAAACATTGAGTCTTTAGTGTGTGATGCATGTCAACGTGCCAAGAGTCATCAATTACCATATAGTTATTCGACCTGTGTTTCTCAGTCTCCGCTTGAGCTTATTCATACTGATGTCTGGGGTCCTGCTTTGCCTTCTTCCGGAGGTTTTAAGTATTATGTTAGCTTCATTGATGATTATAGCCTCTATTCTTGGATTTACTTGATTAAGCATAAATCTGACGTTGAGAGCATCTTTTACACTTTTCAGTCTCATGTCGAGCGTTCGTTGAATGCTAAGATTCGCACTGTCCAGTCCGATTGGGGCGGTGAGTATCACCGCCTTCATGCCTACTTTGCTCGCACGGGTATTGCTCACCGTGTTTCTTGTCCGCATACCTCTCAACAGAATGGTATCGCCGAACGCAAGCATCGCCACCTTGTCGAAACAGGCTTAGCCCTCTTAGCTCATTCCTCGCTGCCACTTCGGTATTGGGATGAGGCTTTTCTCACTGCGTGCTATCTTATAAACAGGATGCCCATGCCCATCATCAACAACGCCACCCCAGTTTTCCGCCTGCTCAACACACCTCCTGAGTACTCCTTTCTCCGCACGTTTGGTTGTGCGTGTTGGCCTAGTTTGCGTAAGTACAATTCGCGTAAACTCGAGTTCCGCTCTAAGATGTGTGTTTTCCTTGGCTATAGTCCCATGCATAAAGGGTACAAGTGCCTTGATCGCTCCACTGGTCGCATATACATCTCCCGTGATGTCGTGTTTGATGAGAAGGTGTTCCCTTTCTCTACTCCGGGTGCTGTCGTTGACGTCTCTACACTGCTACCTGTGTCATTTCCTTCAACTGAACCAGTTACTCAGAGCACCGACACGCGTAGTTATGACATTACCATGTTACCGGCTAATGCACCTATTTCTGTTGAGAGCTTTCTTGTGCAGGTTCCTTCCATGCAGCCGGGCCAGCGGATCGACGTCCCGCCCCTGCATGCCTCGGGACGTACGCCTTCCCATGCAGAGGCACCCCGTGGCTCGAGCAGCGTGGCGCCGGGCGGCCCAGCTCCTGCCGGCTCGCCTGTGCGGCAGACGCCCTCCTCGCCTACGCCTGGGCTGACCAGGCCATCGCCTGGGCCGGCCACATCCACGCCTGGCACGATGGACGTCTCGTCTAGTGCGTCGCCAGCCTCGCCTTCTGCCTCGCCTAGTTCGTCGCCAGCACCACCGAGTCCCCTCGACTCGCCGGCATCGCCTGCAGCACCTGCCGCTGAGCCGCCTTCGCCCGCAGCACCTGCAGCTGAGCCGTCTCGGGTCATCGTCACGCGGCAGCGCAATGCTATCGTTCGTCCCAAGATTTATCGCCTCACATCGCACTGCTTTGACTGAGCCTGCTTGGCGTAGCGCTATGGAAGCTGAGTTTGATGCACTTCAGCAGAATCGGACGTGGGTCTTGGTCCCTCGTCCTCCTGGCACTAACATTGTTGGAAGCAAGTGGATTTTCAAAACAAAGTTCCATCCTGATGGTTCAGTTGATAAATACAAGGCACGGCTTGTGGCTCGAGGCTTCACGCAGCAGCACGGTATTGATTATCATGATACGTTCAGTCCGGTGGTCAAGCCAGTCACCGTTCGTCTTGTTCTGTCTCTTGGTGTTTCTCGCGGTTGGTGTCTTCGTCAGATTGATGTGAGTAACGCCTTTCTTCATGGTTTTCTCACTGAGGAAGTATATATGCAGCAGCCGCCTGGTTTTGAGGATCCGCAATATCCGCAGCATGTCTGTAAGCTGCAACGTGCTCTCTATGGTCTCAAACAGTCGCCTCGTGCCTGGTATGCGCGTCTCAGTGATAAGCTCCATCAGCTTGGGTTTGTTGCCAGCACAGCGGACACCTCTTTGTTCATCTTTGCTCATGCCGGTGTGGTAGTCTATATGCTTGTTTATGTCGATGACATTGTCTTGGCTGGATCCTCCTCCGTTGCAGTTGAGAAGCTTGTTGCCACCTTGTCAGGATCTTTTCCTATCAAGGATCTTGGGCGCTTGGAGTATTTCCTTGGGATCGAAGTTGCTTACTCTCCTTCGGGGCTTGTGTTGTCACAACACCGCTATGCCCTTGATCTCCTACATCGGGCCAACATGGAGCAGAGTCGGGTGGTTACTACGCCTATGTCCACTTCTGACAAGTTGACACGAGATCTCGGCACACCGCTTGGTTCAGAGGATGCTTTCAAGTACAGGAGTTTGGTTGGGGGACTCCAGTATCTCACATTGACGCGCCCTGACTTGTCGTTTGCTGTCAACAAGGTTTGCCAGTACCTGTCACAGCCGACTACTGCCCATTACGAGGCGGTCAAGCGTATTCTGCGCTTTGTTCGAGGCACCGTGTCGACTGGTCTGCGTTTTCGTCGCTCTTCTTCTATGGACCTCAGTATTTTTACTGATGCGGATTGGGCTGGCTGCCCTGATGATCGTCGTTCCATGGGCGGTTTTGCAGTCTTTCTCGGTCCTAATCTTGTGTCCTGGAGTTCACGCAAGCAGCCGACTGTGTCTCGCTCTAGTACCGAGGCAGTATAAGGCTCTAGCCAATGGCACTGCCGAGGTTGTATGGATTCAGTCTGTGTTGCGGGAGCTTGGAGTGTTTCAGCCTCGCCCCCTATCTTATGGTGTGATAACATCGGTGCCACATACTTATCTGCCAATCCGGTTTTCCATGCTCGCACGAAGCATATCGAGATTGATTTTCACTTCGTTCGCGAGAAAGTCGCGCTTGGTGCGCTTGATGTTCGTTTCATCTCCACCGCCGACCAGCTGGCTGATGTGTTTACGAAGCCTGCTACTCAGCTCGCGCTTCGTCGTTTTAGTTCCAATCTTAACCTTGTTCACGACGGTTTAGATTGAGGGGGAGTGTTAGAGTTGTACATACGTTTGTATACGTGTACGGTATTTATACCAATGTAATCTTGTTGTACAAGTTAATCATAATATATAAGCATGCCAGCCGGTTGGGGTTAACCACGGCAAACAACTCTTTTTGACTGACTGCGCCATCGCAGCCGGCGATATGTTGGCAAGCGATGTACGGAGGATTTCTTTTTTAGTGGAGGTACAGGACCTTGTCTAACGATCGACGCAGAGCTACCACTAGTGGAAAACGGGGCTATAGGCCCGGTCCATTTGGGCCTTCAGTCCCGGTTTCCAAACCGGGACCAATTAGGCGGGACTAAAGGGTCCCCCCTTTAGTCCCGGTTCAAAGTTGCACCGGGCCTAAAGGCGGCGCCACGGGCGGAAGGCCTTTGGTCCCGGTTCGTGGTACGAACCGGGCCTAGGCTCTGGGCGCGTAGAATTGCTATTTCTGCCAGGCAAAGGTTTAGGGTGGAGCAGCGTTTCTGCGTGGAGAAAGAGGGCGTTTCTCTGCCGCGGCAGAGTTTCAGCAATGCATATATATCATTCAACAAAGCACAAAAAATCGTCGTGAATATATATAGACATCGTCAACAGTACACGTAATGCATCCATATTTACAATATAAAGTCGGATCTCTTTTCTTGTTTTAGCCAAGATTTAAGTACTCCCGATAGTGCTCTCCACCTGGGGTAAGGACCTCGGTAAGAAAGAATCCCGCGATTTCCTCTTGAATTGCTCGTATTTGATCCTCCGTTATGAGAGTGTCCCGCAGGCGTTTCATCTATATTTAAAAAAGAAGATCATCATCAATATATGAATGGAACACAATACAATAGATGGTACTAATTAAGATAATTGTGAAAATTTGTTATCGTACACGAGTGTGGTGTATACGGGCATCCGCACCCTTGGGACAGGCCATGTCACGAATGAAGGTGCAGACGTAGTATCCACATAAATTATTCCCTTGTTCCTGCCTCATACACTTTACGAAAAAATAGTTCGATCAAACTAATAATCAAGCATCGTATTGAAAGTAAATATCATATATAGAGTTTCACGGACATAGATATATAGTACTACTTACAGGGTAATCTTGAAATGTAAGCTCCGGTTTCCATTTACCCGGAACAGTGTTGATGAACCGTTTCCAGGCCCTGCCCGGCAAAAATTAATGAGTAAATGAGTTATTGGTTAGTTGTTGATATCGTCGAATTAGAACAAATGAAGATGCCAATACGAAATTGATTGAAATTACCTCTGGAGGATGGCAGCCATGTCCGCCCATTCCGCATAATCTTTACGTTTAGAGTCCATGACATTTACGACTCCTTTGTGAAGATCAATGATTAGGAGAATAAAGTGGAATCTGCACAAGCATAGCTCAATGATTACGAGAATAAAGTGGAAGGTGCACAAGCATAATGTATGTTATATATAACACTCACCTGAAGTTGTAGGGAAAGAATCTATCCTCTTTGTCTGCTTGCTTCACTAAAAACATTACCATGTTGTCCTGTCCTGGGCGTGGTCTCGAACCGTAACTTGAACTGTGTCTGGGTCCATGAACCCCAGCGGTAGGAGCTTGCCTCTTTTGTCGAGCTTCTTCATTCTGCATAATTAAATGTATAGCGTACACAAAGAATATAGTGAGGATAATTGTTAGTGCAAATATGAATGAGCGAGCTACACTTAATTACATAAATAAATCACTTACAGCAGTAGCAACTGATGACAGCTTTGTCGAGGGCGTCTTGATTGAATAACTGAAACAGTTCTTCTATCTCAAGGTTTATCTCCTCGAACCCCCGGAAGTAATGCTCATCTCTAAGATACACCGTGATGTAGCCATCACCTCTTCGACAGGCTTTCAGGTACCAGTCATGCAACCTTCTGAGTCTGAGTCGCGTAGCTCGCCAGGTTTGACGAGATCATGTCCATATCTAAACTTGTTTACGACTTGAGCCATTGGATAGTAATCTTGGTACTCAACTGATGCTCCCTGAGTTCTAGCCTCCCGTTCGATCATCGATGCCGTCTCTGGATCATCATAGGACTGCACGACAAAGTGGCCAGCAGACTGAATGTCCTGCTGTCCAAGCTGGGGGACTTGTTTTGCTTCTTTCCTCGCTCTAGAGGACTGTCCAAGAGAGCGGTCATAATCAGCTCTCAGCTCAGGTCTCTTCATTCTCGTCTCGGCAAAGTTCTTCACTGTATGCGGTGGAATAAACAACTTCTTCGGCGCAAGAAACGCCTTTTGCTCTTCAGTCTGCTCATGTGGTAATAACTCTGGAGTCTGTGCCCTCATCGGAGTTGATGATCTCTTCGGAGCTGTAGGAGGTGCCCCGACGAGGAGGAGGAGGCGGCGGAGTATTTTCACGCGGAGGAGACTGCTCATGCACGGGGGAATCATCATCGCGCAGAGGAGAATCATCACGCGGAGGAGACTGCGCAGTGGCGGAGGAGGCGGAGGAGGTGGCCTGCTTGGTGGCTTCTCACCTGGAAACACAATGTTCTCCTTCGGCCATTGCACGGTGGTTCTACGGGCATCTCCCAGTTCTTTGATTTCCCCATCTTCACCTGCAGGGTGCTCAAGGACCATCCGCTCATAATCTCTCAACACTTCATCCACCATCACAACAGCAAGGTCGTCTTGGACCGGACGGCAATGGTAAGACCTTGTAGGTAAGAGGATGCCGACCGCCGCCTTGAAGGATAGGTTGAAAACTTTAACATGCAGCTCACAAGGACGGCTCTCAGTGAGATCATCCACGGGGGTAGCGAGGAGGCTCGACCACCTGGTCATCATCATCATTACTATCCTCCTGCTGAGTGGAAGCCACGCTGCTTTTCCGGTGTTGTTGAGATTGCAGCGGGACGAGGGCATTGCAGGATCTACAGCCTGCCCCTGAGCTATCTGAGATGTAAGTACTTGGGTTACCATGGTTAATTGGGCTTGCATGCTGTTAAAACCCTCCTCTAAGGACGATATGCGGTCTGTTTCCCTTGCCTTTCTCCTCCCATGGCTTTTATCAGGAAATCTCTTCCTTTCCGCAGGAAAGCCAAACTTCCACGGAACGGAGCCTTCTGTGCCTCTTGTTCGTCCGCCGTGTTCTTTGTTCCCAAGGGCGCGTGTCAGCTCATCGTTCTCTCTTTCGGGCTGGAACCTCCCCTCCTCCACGTCCTTATGTGCTTTTTCCAGGGCTTCGATGGGAAACTTCAGATGAGCTTTCTTATAGATGCACTTCCCTGTTTCTGGATGCAACGTTCCCCCAATCCCGTAGAACCACTCCTTACACCGGTCGATCCAACCGTGTGTCCCTAATCTGATCCCTTTCTGGTCGGTTCCGCCTCAGCTGCCCCACTTAGGACGGTTAGCCCTGTATCCACCTGGACCCAGATTTGGTGATATAGCTTCAACGCAGCATTTGCCTTATTTGTTGCCGACCTTTTCTTAAATTCTTCGGACTCCGTGCTGTACTTCACGAATTCGTCCCATTGATTTTTTACCTTCTCACTGTCCGGAGTCTTCTTTTTCTTGATAAGGCCGCGCAATCTTTTCTTGTGGTTCTTGAATAGTTCGGCCATCTTCTTCTTGGCAAAGTCGCGGAGGGCCTGCTCCATCTTGGCCTTTTCAGCGTCATCCCCCTCTTCGGGTACTATGTTGAAATGTGACATGAGCTTGTTCAGAATGCTGTTTTTGGCTACATCATTGATATAAAGACCTTGAGCTTCTTCCTCTGCAGACAGCACTAGTCCCTTCGGCTTGTTCCATTCTCGAACGGTGATCGGGACGTGGTCCCTAACAAGCACTCCGCATTGAGCTATAAATGCCTTTGCACCTTTCTCTGGAGCAATCGGTTTACCATCCTAGCGATGTGGGTGATGTCGTGCCTAACACCGTCGTCCAACTTTTTGGCCGGGCCTCGCTTCCTCGACTTTACAGAAGAAGTGCTCGATCCGGAGGGCTAAAAAAGAAATAATTCATAGTCAGTACAATTTAATTAGTTAATGCATCTAGTAGATCAACAACGGCTTAATTAATTTATATACCTGGGTGATAACTACGGTTCCGGAGGCATTATGATGATGATCTTCTTCCTCACCGGCGCCATTAGGATCTTCTTCCTCAATATTCTCCGCTCCCTCACCGGAGTCATTCAAAAAGTTGCGGTGACATCGTCACCGCCATCATCTGGAATAACGTCGTCGTCGCGATCATCCAGAGTACCGTTGGCTATGAGGTCAGCCATGAAATTTTCTGTTGTTTCATCTCTCTCCATGCTTTCTACAACGACCTGCAAGCTATATATAGGAACCATCATATGATCAAATTAAGGATAATGCAGAAAACTAAAAATGGAGTTACATATGTAGTTCTTAACTAAGGATCGATAATATATATAGTGCTGAAAGCAGATAGTGCATACATAGATCGGGTTCATGTTTATTTAACCCTAATACATCAATCAATACTACAACCTCTCAACCGCGCCGACCGGGTCCTATAACGCGCCGACCGGGACCTGAGCCGCGCCGGGTGAACCCCAAAGAAAAGGAACAGTCACGGGAGCATAGCTAACATGAGATCCCCGCATAACGCTCCATCCGGTCCTATACATGTTGTCTAACGCATACATGTAACGCCGAACGTGCTCGTCCTCCGCCGCAATGCGCTGAGCTACCTCCTCCGGCGGGGCCGGCTCCCTCTGAAAAGACCGTGGCCCATAAGACCTCCACCAAAGAATATCCGGGTCGACGACGGGACCCGGATTCCACCAAGGTGCGCGACCCGGAAGCTAAGACCTCCCGGTGCCACCCCGGCGGAGCCCAGTCCCGGACCTCCCCCCGCTGCTGCATCTCCTCTAGAAGAGTCGGACCACGGCGCGGCGGCTGTCGCGGCATCGTAGCTACGAAAACAAATCATATATATGTACTGATATAAATAAAAAACATGATATTGTTCTAAATAAAACAAATCATATATATCGTAGCTCCTCGTCTCGCTCGCGACCCTAACTCTATATTTTCTAACATAACTACACTAGTCTAATTATCCTATTTCTAATCTAACTAAGATAAAAAAACAAAAAAGAAAGATGAACACTTGGCCGGCCGCCGGTTGGCCGGCCGGAGGAGGGAGAGGGCTCCTCCTCGCTCGCTCTTTCTCTATTTCGCGACCCTAAGTCTATGTCGCGGCGGCACCGCTACGGACTCGGCACCGCCACGGTCTAAGTCGTCGGCGCGCGCGGGGGGCGGCGCCGACATAAATGAATCTATTTTGTTAATTTTTCTAACACACTAATTTTACTAACACACTAACTAATTTTACTAACACACTAACTAATTTTACTAACACCTAACACATTAACTAATTTTACTAACACACTAATTTTGCTAACACCTAACACATTAACTAATTTTACTAACACACCTCTAACAATAATCTAACAATTTCTAAAAATCTAACAATTTCTAATACTAACAATAATCCAAAATTTCTAAAAATCTACAAATCTAACAATTTCTAATACTAACAATAAGCTAACAATTAATCTAAAAAACTTAAAAAAAAGGGTGTGGCCGGGGGCTCACCTTGCTTGGCGCCGGCGGAGATCGAGGACGTCGGCGGCGGCGCGGTGGAGAGGAAAAGACAGGCGCGACGGCGCGGCGTGATGGAGAGGAAGGCGACGGGCGGCGCGAAGGGCACCGACACGGCACAGGCTGCGGCGCTGGCCAGCGAGGCGACAGCCTTGTGCGGCGACGGAGGGGAGGTGGCGTCGGCGGCGGCGGAGGACGGCGCCGGTGGCGGCGAACGGTGGCTACGGCTCGGCGCGGGAGTTGGCGGCGGCGTGGGCGCACGGGAGCAAGAGCCTGCGGTTGCAACGTGTGCGCTTGCCTCGGGATTGATCTCCGCGAGACGAAGCGGTGCACTTATACCCCCCCCTTTGGTCCCGGTTCGTATTACAAACCGGGTCCAAAGGCCCCTTTGGTCCCGGTTTGTAGCAAACCGGGACTCGGTCTTTTTGCTGCGTTTTCGCTGCGCGCGCAAAAAGGCCTTTAGTCCCGGTTTGTAATACAACCGGGTCCAAAGTCCACTTTTTTAAAAAAGTTTCATTCCCGCCTCATTTCAAATGAAAAAAAGCCACCGCACTGCGACACGTGTCACCGCCGCGCCATGCATGTACTGGCCACCGCCACCGCCGTCGCGGCCACCGCCACCGCCGTGTGCTGGCCACCGCCACCGCCGTGTACTGGCCACCGCACGCCGTGCCACCGCCACCGTCGTGTGCCACCGCCACCGCCGTGTCTGGCCACCGTCACCGCCGTGTCTGGCCACCGCCACCGCCGTGTGTGGCCACCGTCGCCGTGCCACACGTGTCCCTTCCCCGTGCCACGTGTCCCTCCGCCGTGCCACACGTGTCGCTTACCCGTCGACGCCGTCGTGCGACGTGGGCCGCCGCCACGTGCCTCGCCCCGCCGACGCGGCGCACGGTGTAGCCGTGGCTTACACGTGCCATGCCCCGCGTGCGCTATATATGAGCGACGGTGGGCGCAACCACACGTCGCCACCGCCTCCGCTCATTCATCTCCGGGATGCCTCCACGTCGTCGAGGGCGTCCGGTTTCCGTGTGGCGTTCGAGTGCGTCCGAGCGGCAGGTTCACCGCCGAGATACGCGCCAGTGGCTTCCGCCTCACCCTCGGTCGTACAACACGCCGGGCGGCGCGCGCTTCTGACGCGGCGGCGTGGCGTTTTCGGCGGCCAGGCGGACATGAACTTCCCGGATGTTGAATCGCTAGAGGAGGCGGAGTTCCTCGCGCCGCCGCCGTGCCTCGTCGGCGACGAGGACCGTCGCCGGCACCGCCAGGTGCAGCGCAGGATCGCCATCGCCGGCGCGATGAGCGTTGATGCGCCATGGAGGGCGCGTCCCCAGCGCGTTCTTTGCTCCTTAGGGCACAGCGCAGTCCGACGGGCGCCACCGTCGGGCCGTCGCCGCCTTCAGCTCGAGAACCCGAATACAACTTGGACCGAAAACGACCCTCGGTGGGAGGACATTTGGACGGAAACAACCTCCGACGACGAGTAGAGACTACTAGTAATTTATCTATTTTATTGTAATTTCAATAAAGTCGTTGTCGGTTCTATTAGTTTAAATTTAGTTTATAAAGTCGTTGTCGGTTGTTTTTGTTCAATAAAGTGGTTGACACGAAATTTATTACGATTGAACTGAAATTAAAGTACGAGCTCCTCGGAGAAAAGTTTCCCGCCACATACATGGAATTAAAGTACAGAGCTCAATGAAAATTAATTAGATTCATTCGACTGTTCTAGTCATTCAGTCATACTCGTGCCTAGCCCTAAGTACTCGCCACTGTAGTCGTCGTAGTCGCCGTCATCATCGTCGCTGCATCGGGGTGCGGTAGTCGAACCTCGACGGGAGAGCACGCGTGGGCTGGGACAGGGTAGCGCAGGCGGGGGCCACGGTAGGCCACCCTGGAGAGTCCGGCCACACCACCACAGCCGACGGCCGGCCTCGTTGAGTTCCGAAGGAGGCGGGCCGCCCTCCTCGTGCTGGCAAGCGCCCTCTCACGCGATTGATGAAGAAGCTTTCCCAAGTCGGGTTGTAGTCGGGATGCCACTGGGGATTCCTCCGCTGCTCTGGAGGCTCGAAGTCGTAGTGGTTCGTGATGGCCATCTCGCGCGCCACACCTAGAGGGACAGGAGGGACCGGTACCCCTCCGACGCTCAGCAACCAGCCGGTAGGGACGCGGTAGCCCGGCGGGCAGGGGTAGTTCGCCGGCAGGGGTAGTTCGACGCGCAAAGCGCCTCTAGAGATACGATGGAAGCCATGTGACCTGGTGATGAGGTTTGCAGATATGAGTCTAGATGTGATATGTAAATGGAGGCCAAGCCAACATATATATAGTGAAAAAATGGCGGGAGGACGGAGGCGGGAAGCAGTACTGTGGAAAGCGCGGGAAGAAAAATAGGCGGGAACGCAGTGGCGCCAAAAACTGTCGGTGGGATAAGGACGTGTGGGTAACCTTTAGTCCCGGCTGGTGGGTACAACCGGGACTAAAGATCCTTTTTTGTGTCATCTAACAAAACTGTCGGTGGGAAGACGTGTAGAATCCCTTAGTCCCGGCTGGTGGGTACAACCGGGACCAAAGATGTCGGCAGGATAAAAACGCATGGGTGGACGCACCGCTCGATGAGATAAAGCATGTAGTGCACGACGCCCTGTCGAAGGAACAAGACAAAGTAGAAGCGGTGCCGTGCCTATAAAAGGAGCATCGATACGCCTTGCCAAGCAGATCAACAAGCCAAGCAGAGTTTCATTCCCATGGATGAAGGGAAGGGTTGGGAAATCCTCCCGTGGCGCAGCTTTTCGAAGATGTCGTTGGTGCACACGCCTTCTACGACATCTTCGGAAGCTGCTCCTCGGAATTTTTTCCCTGCAAGCCCCTAAACGACTACATCTCCTCTAACAGTGTTGGGAAAGGGTTGGAAAATCTCCCGTGGCGTAGCTTCTCGAAGATGTCGTTGGCACACGCCCTACGGCATCTTTCAGAAACTGCGCCTTGGAATTTTTTCCTGCAAGCCCCTGGAAGGGGTTGGGAAATCTCCCGTGCGCATCTCCACTTTTCATATCTTACATACAGTTAAATGATTACACAAAAATAAATGGGAAATTGATTGCCATGTTGAGATACTCATTTGTGCCATGGAGCATCTTCATCATTTAATCTTCTTCGGCCTTAACCATGGAGCATCTTCATCATTTAATCTTCTTCGGCCTTAACCATGGAGCATCTTCATCATTTAACTTGATGCTTGGATCAATGTTCACTCTGAAGGGTGGAATTTCATCAAACTTATTATAATCTTCTGACATGTCTGCCTTGTCCTCCACTCCCACGATGTTTCTTTTTCCAGAAAGAACTATGTGGCGCTTTGGCTTATCGTTTGATGTATTTGTTTCCTTATGTTTCCTTTTTCTTGGTTTGCTAGACATATCCTTCACATAGAAAACCTGGGCCACATCCTTGGCTAGGACGAATGGTTCGTCTCTATACCCAAGATTGTTGAGATCCACCGTTGTCATTCCATACAACTTGTCTACCTGAACCCCGCCTCCTGTTTTGTTGACCCATTTGCACCTAAACAAAGGGACCTTAAATGAAGGTCCATACTCAAGTTCCCAGATATCCTCTATGTAACCATAATATGTGTCATTTGGGCCTTCATTCATTATTGCATCAAAGCGGACACCACTGTTTTGGTTGGTGCTCTTTTTATCTTGGGCGATCGTGTAAAAATGTATTCTCATTTATCTTGTACCCTTGGAAAGTCACTACAATCGGATGGTGTCTGGGCCAACAAGTACAGCTGATCTTCAATACGTTCGTTATTCAAAGAGATGTTTTTGCAACCAACCGCCAAAAGTCGACATGTGTTCACGTCTAATCCAATCGTTCGACTGCCCTGGGCGAGCGTAGAAAGTTCTTGTGATCACCGATATACGGAGCCACCATGGTGGAACTTTGAGAACCGTGTAGTGTGCTTGAGTCAAAGAAATCCCTCTCCACATATCATTGATTTCCTTCCCAGCGTGCCTTTTCACTCAGTCTCCCTTCATGCCGCGATTCAGGAACACGATCCGCTTAAGGTCAGGAATAAAGTCAACACAGAATTCAATGACCTCCTCCGTTCCATAGCCCTTGGAGATGCTTCCTTCGGGCCTAGCAGTTATGAACATATTTCTTCAAGACTCCCATGAACCTCTCAAGGGGGAACATATTGTGTAGAAACACAGGACCTAGAATGGAAATCTCATCGACCAGGTGAACGAGGATGTGTCATAATATTGAAGAAGGATGGTGGGAACACCAGCTCAAAACTAACGAGACATTGGACCACATCATTCTGCAACCTCGGTAGAATTTCTCTGGATTGATTACCTTCCGAGAAATTGCATTGAGGAATGCACATAGCTTCACAATGGGCAGTCGAACATTTTCCGGTAGAAGCCCCCTCAATGCAATCGGAAGCAACTGTGTCATTATCACGTGACAATCATGAGACTTCAGGTTCTGGAATGTTTTCTTCTCCATATTTATTATTCCCTTTATATTGGAGGAGAAGCCAGACGGGACCTTGATACTGCTAAGACATTCAAAAAATATTTCCTTCTCTGCTTTTGTAAGAGCGTAGCTGGATAAATGACGTCCTTTAACTCTCTCATGCAGATTTTTGGGTCTTTCCAACGTTGCTGGTCCTCCCGTGCTTCTGGTGTATCTTTTGTCTTCCCGTACACACCTAGAAAGCCTAGCAGGTTCACGCAAAGATTCTTCGTCACGTGCATCACATCGATTGAAGAGCGGACCTCTAAGACTTTCCAATATTCTAGCTCCCAAAAAATAGATTTCTTCTTCCACATGGGCGCGTGTCCGGCATCGTCATTCGGAACAGACCGTCCGCCAGGCCCCTTTCCAAATATTACATCTAGATCCTTGACCATACCAAATATATCAACACCATCACGATGGGGAGGCTTCCTCCGGTGATCAGCCTCACCGTCGTAATGCTTGCCTTTCTTTCTTACGGGATGGGTAATCCTAAGAAATCGACGATGCCCCAGGTACACGACCTTCTGACCTTTTCCAAATAATCACCTTCGAGCTCATGTAAACAGTGTGTGCATGCATTGTATCCCTTGTTTGACTGTCCTGAAATGTTACCAAGAGCAGGCCAGTCATTGATGGTTACGAAAAGCAGCGCTCTTAGGTCAAATTCCTCCTGCTTGTGCTCGTCCCACACACGTACGGACCACAGCTGTAGAAGTTCTTCGACTAATGGCTTCAGGTACACATCAATGTCGTGCCCGGGTTGCTTCGGGCCTTGTATGAGCACTGGCATCATAATGAACTTCCGCTTCATGCACAACCAACGAGGAAGGTTGTAGATGCATAGAGTCACGGGCCAGGTGCTATGGCTGCAGCTCCGCTCTCCAAAAGGATTCATGCCATCTGTACTTAGACCAAACCTTAAGTTCCTTGCATCCTGTGCAAAGTTTGGGAACTTTCTATCGATTTTTCTCCATTGGGATCCATCAGCAGGGTGCCTCAACATCACGTCTTTCTTACGGTCTTCTTTGTGCCATCGCAACAACCTAGCGTGCTCTTTATTTCTGAACAAGCGTTTCAGCCGTGGTATTATAGGAGCATACCACATAACCTTGGCAGGAACCTCTTCCTGGGGCGCTCGCTCTCAACATCACCAAGGTCATCTTGTTCTTACACCGCAATGCAGTGCACACCGGACATGCATCCAAATTCTCGTACTCACCGCGGTAGAGGATGCAGTCATTAATGCATGCATGTATCTTTTGCACATCTAATCCTAGGAGGGCAGACAATCTTCTTCGCTTCGTACTGCATCAAGGCAATTGTTACCCCTTGAAGCTTCCTCTTACACTATTGTCAAAGAATCCTCTCCAAATCCTCGAGTCAGTTGACACTGCTTCTGCCTTCCATTGCAACAATTCCAGTGTGCTGCCAAGCTTTTTATGACCATCTTCGCAAGTTGGGTATAACAATTTGTTGTGATCTTCTATCATCTTGTCGAAGGCCAACCTTTCCTTCTCAGTTTCACATTCGCTCCTTGCATCAGCAATGGCCCGACCAAGATCATGATCAGCAGGCTCATCTGGTGCCTCTTGATCTTCTACTTCATTGTCTTCATTGCCTTCTGCAGTATCATCGTATTCAGGGAAATTGGGATAACCGTCATCATCCTCTTCCTCTTCTTCATTGTCTTCCATCATAACCCCTCTTTCTCCGTGCTTGGTCCAACAATAATAGCTGACTGGGCATGAAACCGGATCGCAGAAGGTGGCTGTGAATGAGACTCGAGCGAGCGTAATTTACGGTATTCCTGCAGTTGACACATGGACAATACATGAAGCCACCATGTTTGTTTGCCTCTGCCACAGCCATAAAATTATCCAGGCCCGAAGTGAACTCGTCAAACCGTCGGTCAATGTACATCCATTGCCGATTCATCTGCATGATATAATTAAGCTGATCAAAACCATTACAGAACATCATGATGTATATATACACATGCATTTTATCAATTACAGATGAAAAGGATAAAAGTTGTTAACCTCGATGAAGAAGAAAAAAGCAAGTTAAGTGTGGCTTGATTTGTGTAAACTCAAGTGGCAAATCCTCTTAAGCATTTCATCAAACACCTCTTGTGCATGTGAAGAAGAAAGCAACATACACCCCTCTTGTGCTAAGAAGTGGAAAAATGGCTAAGTGTGGCTCACACTTGGGCAGGGCAAGGTATATGTAGGCAGATGGGCACTTGGTCCCGGTTGGTAAGACAAACCGGACTAAAGGTTTCCCACGCCTGACACGGCCTGCCGCGCCCTGCGGGTGGACCTTTAGTCCCGGCTCAGAGACTAAAGGCCGCTAACGGACATGCGCCAGCGAGTGGGGTCGCCCAGCGCGAAACGAACCGGGACCAATGCCCCCCATTGGTCCCGGTTTGGTTCAGAACTGGGACATTTGCTTGGGACCAAAGGCCTCTTCTCCACTAG